>CM064493.1:18049871-18484905 GCA_032716605.1 Paralithodes platypus | reverse complement strand
CCTCCTTTCCCTTCCTTTCCTTTCATCCTTCCTTCCTCCCTTCCCCTGTACTGTGGGCTGTATGTCTAGTGGATTAATCATGTGAAGGGCCTAATTCCATTAATTCCTTCCTCCCGTCTATGCTTTCTTCTTTCGTCCCATTTTTCCTGTCTTCCTTCCTCACGTATGTTCTTTCTTCTTTCGTTCCGTCATTGTTTCCTTCCTTCCTCCCGTCTTTGCTTCTATTTTCCTTACTCCTGTGTTCTATCATTCTTTCTATCGTCTTTTCCTTCCTTCCTCCCTTTTTGCTGTTTCCTTCCGTCTTTTCCTTCCTCCTGCCTCCCGTCTTTCGTTTCTTCCTGCCTTCCGTCTTTGCTTCCTTCCTGTCTTCCGTCTTTGATTCCTTCCTGTCTTAGGTCTTTGCTTCCTTCCTTCCTTCCGTCTATGCTTCCTTCCTGCCTTCCGTCTTTGCTTCCTTCCTGTCTTCCGTCTTTGCTTTCTTCCTGTCTTCCGTCTTTGCTTCCTTCCTGTCTTCCGTCTTTGCTTCCTTCCTTCCTTCCGTCTATGCTTCCTTCCTGCCTTCCGTCTTTGCTTCCTTCCCTCCTTCCATCTTTGCTTCCTTCCTTCCTTCCGTCTCTGCTTCCTTCCCTCCTTCCATCTTTGCTTCCTTCCTTCCTTCCGTCTTTGCTTCCTTCCTTCCTTCCATCTTTACTTCCTTCCTTCCTTCCGTCTTTGCTTCCTTCCTTCCGTCTATGCTTCCTTCCTGCCTTCCGTCTTTGCTTCCTTCCTTCCTTCCGTCTTTGCTTCCTTCCTTCCTTCCGTCTTTGCTTCCTTCCTTCCTTCCGTCTCTGCTTCCTTCCTGCCTTCCGTCTTTGCTTCCTTCCTTCCTTCCATCTTTGCTTACTTCCTTCCTTCCGTCTTTGCTTCCTTCCTTCCTTCCGTCTTTGCTTCCTTCCATCTTTGCTTCCTTCCTTCCTTCCGTCTTTGCTTCATTCCTTCCTTCCGTCTTTGCTTCCTTCCTTCCTTCCATCTTTTGCTTCCTTCCTTCCTTCCATCTTTGCTTCCTTCCTTCCTTCCGTCTTTGCTTCCTTCCTTCCTTCCATCTTTGCTTCCTTGCTTCCTTCCGTCTCTGCTTCCTTCCTGCCTTCCGACTTTGTTTCCTTCCTTTCTTCCAGCTTTGCTTCCTTCCTCCCGTATTTTCTTTCATCTTTCCTCCCGTCTACGCTTTTTTCCTTCTTTCCTTCCTTCGTTCTTTCCTTCCTCCATTCCTTCCCTACAGCCTGGTGAAGGAAATATAATTATGGAGGACTTGATTAATTCCATCACTTTCTCCCTTTCTGCATATCTACCTAATTCCTTCCCTCTTGTACTTCCTTCTTGCCTTCCTTCATTTATATCTACTATCCTTCCTTTCTTCCTTCCACCATTCATCTCTCCTTCTGTGTCCTTATTCCTACCTTTATCTTCCTACCGGCTTTACCCATCCCTTCCTTCGTTCTTTCCTTCCTCCCTTCCTTCTTTCCTTCCTTCCTTCCTTCCCTTTCTTCTTTCCTTCCTTCCATCCTTCCTTCCTTCCATTCGTCCTTTCTCCCTTCCTTCCATTCGTCCTTTCTCCCTTCCTTCCTTCTTCCCTCCCATCCCTTCCTTCGTTCCTTCCTTCCTTCCATTCTTTCTTCTTTCCATTCTTCCATTCATTCTTCCTTCCTTCCATTCTTCCCTCCCTCCCTCCCTTCCTTCCATCCTTCCTTCTTGCATCCTTCCTTCCGTGGCCCTTCCTTCCTTCCTTCCTTCCTCCCTCATTCCCTCCCTCCCTCCCTTCCACCCTTCCCTACAGTCTGTATGTCTGGTGAAGTAATCATGTGAAGGGCCTAATTTCATTACTTTGTCATTGTTTAAGTAAGCGAGCACGGGAGAGAGAGAGAGAGAGAGAATGTGTGAGTGAGAAAGAAAATGAGTGAGTGAGGGCGAGAAGTTGGGAGAGAGAGAGAGAGTGAGAGAGAAAATGAGAGGGAGAGAGGGCGAGAAGTTGGGGAGAGAGGGTAAAAGAGAAAGAAAAGGGGTTATGATGCAGGACAGAAAGAAGTAGGTAGGTAAACAACGGAGAGAGAGAGAGAGAGAGAGAGAGAGAGAGAGAGAGAGAGAGAGAGAGAAAAAGGGAGGGATAGTTAGATATGGTAAGAGAGAGAGTGAGTGAGGGAGTGTGTGAGGGTGAAAGAAGGGAGGAGAGGGAGAGTTAGATACGGTAAGAGAGATGAGAGTGAGTGAGTGAGTGAGTGTGAGAGGGTGAAAGAAGGGAGGAGAGGGAGAGTTAGATATGGTAAGAGAGATGAGAGTGAGTGAGTGTGAGAGGGTGAAAGAAGGGAGGAGAGGGAGAGTTAGATATGGTAAGAGAGATGAGAGTGAGGGAGTGTGAGAGGGGAAAGAAGGGAGGAGAGGGAGAGTTAGATATGGTAAGAGAGAGTGAGTGAGTGAGTGAGTGTGAGAGGGTGAAAGAAGGGAGGAGAGGGAGAGTTAGATACGGTAAGAGAGAGATTTATATAGATTTACATAGGTACACTGGCCACACAGACCTTACGATCCAAACGAGGTGGTCAGGACTTAATTCTAGTAGAGATGGCATATCCGATAGAAAAGGAAAGGATAGCAAAGAAGGAGAGAGAGAGAGAGAGAGAGAACAAACAAAAGTAATGAACAACAAACATTAACCCTTTAGAGGCTACTTACTCGCTGCTACTCTACTCCCATTGTTTTATGGTTCACTTTCAGTCTTAACCCTTTCCATACCGATGACGTATTTGTATTGGATATCAGACTATTATATATGAAGCTCAGGAACGGATATATGGTAGCTAAAAGGATGAATGGAGATTGTCTGTAGCCTATTTATTGCTAGACGTCCTTCCTAAGCTGAAGAAAATCGTCTAAATATAGCTAGAATAACTTGAAAAATGTCACTGCCATTAGTTTTGTGATTTTACGACGTTTGCACCATTAGTTTGGCGATTTTAAGACCTTTCGATCCATTTCTGCCAATTTTAAGACCTTTCGTGCCATTTAGGTGTCGATATTTTCCTGGCAAAGCGATAGCGAGCCTGTATTTTAGGAACAATTTCTCTACCGAAAATTGTGCAAATTTATCTCGAAGGGGGGGCCTCGGGGGTAATATTTTAAGCTTGATGGAGGTCTAGGGAGCCAACTAAAAACCTCCCCTTAACCTTTTCAGCACGATGACGTAATTTTCATCGTCTCTTGGTTACCATTAGACGACTTACTGTATCCTATAATCTATACCTCTAGGCCACAAAGGGGTAAATACGATCTCAATAACCCCTCGGAATAACATAGGTTCTCCTTTTAGACTGTATAAAATAGTCTTAAGGGGAGTCACCTGCTTAAGGGAGGGTCACCTGCTTAAGGGGGGTCACCTGCTTAAGGGGGGTCACCTGCTTAAGGGGGTCACCTGCTTAAGGGGGGTCACCTGCTTAAGGGGGGTCACCTGCTTAAGGGGGGTCACCTGCTTAAGGGGGTATCACCTGCTTTATTTGTATCTTTCTCTCCTTCTCTCTCTCTCTTTCTCGGACTTGTATCCATTTGGCCCCATTCAGTCAACTGTTTTAAGACGTTTATCCCCATCCAGGTGTCGATTTCTTCCTGGCGAGCGATAGCGAGCCAGCATTGTATGGAGAAATCCGGCTTCGCCGAGGACATTTTTCTATCGAAAAATGAAAAAATTTAGCTTGCTGTAAAACAAAAATATATATATGCTGGCTCGCTACCGCTCGCCAGGACAACACTGACACCTGGATGGGGGTAAACGTCTTAAAACAGTAGGCTGAATGGGGCCGACTGAATACAAGCCAAAGAAAGAGGGAGAGAGAGAGAGAAAAAAGCGAGGTGGGCTCCCTTAATTGTAGTACGGATGTGTGTGTGTATGTGTGTGTGGTTGTGTGTATGTGTGTGTGTGTGTGTATGTGTTTGCGTGTGTTTGTATGTGTGTGCGCATGTGTGTGTGTGTGGTGTGGTGTGTTTGTGTGTGTGAAAAATATATGTTTCACACACACACACACACACACACAAGCATACCAAACAAACACTCACACACACACACCCACACACAAATACGCCACACACGCATACACACCACACACACACACATACACCACACACACACACACACACATACACCACACACACACACACACATACACACACACACACGCATACACACCACACATACACACACACACACACACACACACACACACACACACACACAGACACACACACACACACACACACACAGACACACACACACACACACACACACACACACACACACACAGACACACACACACACCTGTGGTTCCTGTGGTGAGTAGTTTCAGGCAGTAGTTGCTGCCCGTGGCCACGCTGATGCGCCGCCACTAGTATAACCCGTCTGCTCGTCTCTTCGCCATTTGGTCTATGATGCTGTTGCTGGCAGCGCAGAGGTGGTAATGTGGCAGCTTGGGTTGATCGGGTATTATCCGTAGGAATTTATCTAGTTGGTTCTTGAAACGTTCAAGGTTATGTTCCGTTGAGTCACGCAGGTGTCTGGGCAGTGCATTGAAAAGGAGTGGCCCTCTTATAGCAAAAGCGTGTTCTTTGAGCGTCTTGATTCTTGTACTTGCTCTGGGGTATATCCTTTCAATATGGCAGAGCCGACCCCGTCGTTGGTGGATGCTAAACCGTATATTCAAGTTATTTACAGATTTTTCGGTCAATATTTTGTAGATGTATAATATAGCGTACCTTTCTCTACGCCTTTCTAGTGAGTAAAGGTCGAGTTCATGTAACCTTGCCCAGTAGTCTAAATGTCGGACGTCAGATATTCTATCGGTGAAAGATCGTTGTACTGTTTCAAGTGACTGCTTCTCTCCTGCTCGCCACGGACTCCACAGCTGACAACAATACTCTAGCAATGGTATCACCAGTGACTTGTATAACGTCAGCATAGGAAGCCTTTCACGTGTCCGGAAAGTGCGAAGGATCCAGCCAGCCTGGCTTCGTGCCTTCTTTACCACATTTTGTATATGTTGGGTAAAGTTTCCGTCACAACTGAGGGTAATTCCTAGGTCTCTTATATACTCCTTGGTGTCTATATGTGAACCGTCCGGTGCTGCAAACGTGTGTGCATTGTAATGGTTTCCCCTGAACTGTAATGTATATGCTCAAATTTGTTGTCGTTGAAGGACATGTTATTATGCTCTGCCCACGCGTAAAGTGATGCCAGATCAGTTTGTAATTTTTCGGCATCCGATACTGAAGAAACTTCCTTCAGTACCTGGTGTCATCGGCAAAGAAGCTACAGACGAGTGTAAGACGTGTCTGTTTATGTCGGATATGTGGATCAGAAATAGCAGAGGTCCAAGGACTGATCCCTGTGGCACCCCACTGTTGACCACCGACGGCCGAGACACTGCACCGCTAGCCGCTACACACTGCTCCCTGTCAGTAAGAAACGAGTGCAGCCACATCCCGAGCTTTCCAGTAATGCCCATTTGTCTTATCTTGTGTAACAAAATACCGTGGTCTACCTTGTCAAAGGCTTTTGCGAAATCAAGATAGACCACATCAACATTTTTTTTATATTCCAGCTTTTCTAAAATTGTTTCATAGTGGGCAAGCAGTTGGGAGAGGCATGAACGCCCAGTGCGAAAACCATGTTGGTCTTGGTTCATTTTGTTGTTTTGTTCGAGATATTGAGCCATGTTCTTAACCATTATTCTCTCCAAGACTTTAATAATGTGGGAGGTTAAGGCAACTGGTCGATAATTTTTTGCCTCTGTCTTCGACCCTCCCTTGTGGATTGGTGTGATGTTGGCACTTTTTAATTTCTTTGGTATTATACCAGATTCTAATGAAGTGCTATAAAGAAAGAGCAAAGGAACGCTCAGCTCTTTAGCACAACGTTTAAGGAGCACAGCAGGGAAGTGGTCGGGACCAGCTGCCGAGTTAGTAGCCATCTCTTTAATTGCTCCTTCTATGATGTCTCTGCTTAAAGTTATGTCCGTCAGTTTTGATGTGCAGTCAGCACCGTGACGAAAAAAGTCCATAGGTGAGTTGATTATTTTGTCTTTCACAGGGTTGCTGAAGACACTTTTGTACTGGAGCAGTAGTTCTTCAACAATCTCTTGAGGTTCGTTTATGGTTCGGCCGTCTGAGTCAGTCAGTGGGCCAATACTCGCTCTCACTACTGACTTGTTGAGGCATACTTGTAAAAGTATTTAGGATTGGTTTTAATGCATGCCACGGCTTGTATTTCTTTCCGGTCATCTTCTAATTCACTGACCTTTTAAGTTTTTCTTCTATGATGGTAATTTTGTTTTCGGTTTTGCGTCCGTATTTCAATGTTGTTGGTGTTCTTGAGTTTTTTTCTTAGTTTTGTTCTCTTTCGCATCAGAACTTTTCGGTCCCTTGGTATGTTACCCTTATAAGGAGAGGTCTTATTAGACGATCTCCTCAACGGTACATATTTCTCTGATATTTCCAAGCATTTAGTCATCAGTATGTCGTATTGGGCCTCAGGATCGCAGTCTTTCATGAGTGAATCCCAGTTTACTTCACCGAGGTCTCTCTTTAAACTTTCCCAGCAGACTGACTCGCTGTGAAAGTTCATTCGGCTGAAATTTGGTGCTTGTTGTGCTGCACTGGGAATTCTAGTTTGCATATTTGTAGGTAAGCTGGTCGTCAGGGTTATGATGTTATGATCTGAGAGATTAGTTTTGTTTACAGTAATATTATGTAAAAGGTTATCATTGTTTGTCATCACAATGTCCAGTATGTTGTCACCTCTTGTGGGAGTGTTGATGGCTTGATGTAAACAGAAATCCTCCGCAAAGTTCAGGACAGCTTCTGCCTGAGTCCGCATGTCCCCTGCTCCTCCATATACACTCTCCAACTCCCAGTCTATGAGCGGGAAGTTTAGATCACCAGTGAGCATAATGGTAGGCATGGGTGGTGGTAGTGATTTAATTACTTCTCTAATCTTTGTTAGTTGGTCATTAAATTTATTTGTTGGGCACGCTGGTGGCCTGTATATATTTATATATACCCAATCAAGGTCTTTAATGTATAGTACCAGGGATTCTGTGTACAAGTTTGATTCTGAGTGGAGAACTTGTGTCCTAGCTGCAAAGTGGCCATCCACGTAGGTGATGACACCGCCTTTTTTCTTTTGTTTTGGTCTGTCCGTTCTATATGATACAAAGTTTGGTATTTTTATTTCAGCTTCTCTGATTTCCTCTGTTAGGTGTGTTTCTGTTAGGGAGATTATAAAAGCATTTTCAGTTTGTGCCACTTCTGAGAGTAATTTTATTTTGCCTCTAAATTTGTATGGTAAGAGGCCAGCAATATTTAGAGTGATTATTTTATAAAGGCTGTCGGCATTGCTGCCACCTGTTGTTGCTGGTATCCTTGTAGCGGGTGCGTGGGGCCCCACTGCCACGGCACTGCTTTCAGCACTTGCAGTATATGTTGCTGTACTTGTTGCATTTGCTGCAATAAAAAAGACTGTGTAGTAGCATTTTGTCGTTTTTCAGTCTGGTGTGGGGGTCCACTTTCCCATGCATTGTGTGGTTTAGGGGCTGGTGGTGGTATGGTTGACCGAGCGGGTAGTTGTTTGGCGGGGGCTGCCTGTTGCCTTGTTTGTTGTTCGGTAGTTTGATGGTCAGACACACACAGACACACACAGACACACACACACACACACAGACACACACACACACACACACACACACACACACACACACACACACACACAGACACACACACACACACACAGACACACACACACACACACACACACACAGACATACACTACACACACACACACACACACACACACACACACACACACACACACACACACACACACCTGTGGTTCCTGTGGTGAGTAGTTTCAGGCAGTAGTTGCTGCCCGTGGCCACGCTGAGGCGCCGCCACTAGTATAACCCGTCTGCTCGTCTCTTCGCCATTTGGTCTATGATGCTGTTGCTGGCAGCGCAGAGGTGGTAATGTGGCAGCTTGGGTTGATCGGGTATTATCCGTAGGAATTTATCTAGTTGGTTCTTGAAACGTTCAAGGTTATGTTCCGTTGAGTCACGCAGGTGTCTGGGCAGTGCATTGAAAAGGAGTGGCCCTCTTATAGCAAAAGCGTTTTCTTTGAGCGTCTTGATTCTTGTACTTGCTCTGGGGTATATCCTTTCAATATGGCAGAGCCGACCCCGTCGTTGGTGGATGCTAAACCGTATATTCAAGTTATTTACAGATTTTTCGGTCAATATTTTGTAGATGTATAATATAGCGTACCTTTCTCTACGCCTTTCTAGTGAGTAAAGGTCGAGTTCACGTAACCTTGCCCAGTAGTCTAAATGTCGGACGTCAGATATTCTATCGGTGAAAGATCGTTGTACGGTTTCAAGTGACTGCTTCTCTCCTGCTCGCCACGGACTCCACAGCTGACAACAATACACTAGCAATGGTATCACGAGTGACTTGTATAACGTCAGCATAGGAAGCCTTTCACGTGTCCGGAAAGTGCGAAGGATCCAGCCAGCCTGGCTTCGTGCCTTCTTTACCACATTTTGTATATGTTGGGTAAAGTTTCCGTCACAACTGAGGGTAATTCCTAGGTCTCTTATATACTCCTTGGTGTCTATATGTGAACCGTCCGGTGCTGCAAACGTGTGTGCATTGTAATTGATTCCCCCTGAACTGTAATGTATATGCTCAAATTTGTTGTCGTTTGAAGGACATGTTATTATGCTCTGCCCACGCGTAAAGTGATGCCAGATCAGTTTGTAATTTTTCGGCATCCGATACTGAAGAAACTTCCTTCAGTACCCTGGTGTCATCGGCAAAAGAAGCTACAGACGAGTGTAAGACGTGTCTGTTTATGTCGGATATGTGGATCAGAAATAGCAGAGGTCCAAGGACTGATCCCTGTGGCACCCCACTGTTGACCACCGACGGCCGAGACACTGCACCGCTAGCTGCTACACACTGCTCCCTGTCAGTAAGAAACGAGTGCAGCCACATCCCGAGCTTTCCAGTAATGCCCATTTGTCTTATCTTGTGTAACAAAATACCGTGGTCTACCTTGTCAAAGGCTTTTGCGAAATCAAGATAGACCACATCAACATTTTTGTTATATTCCAGCTTTTCTAAAATTGTTTCATAGTGGGCAAGCAGTTGGGAGAGGCATGAACGCCCAGTGCGAAAACCATGTTGGTCTTGGTTCATT
Organism: Paralithodes platypus; assembly: GCA_032716605.1. NCBI lineage: Eukaryota > Metazoa > Arthropoda > Malacostraca > Decapoda > Lithodidae > Paralithodes > Paralithodes platypus. The sequence continues at coordinate 18,475,643 of CM064493.1, read as the reverse complement.
TTGTTGTTTTGTTCGAGATATTGAGCCATGTTCTTAACCATTATTCTCTCCAAGACTTTAACCCTTATTTAGCGGCGAGCAACATAAGTCGAGTTAAATAAAGCTGGACTATGTGGCGGCGCTCGACATAACTCGAGTGGCAATTTCAGCACGTAATGTGGCTGAGAGAGAGAGACAAGTGGTGGCAGGAGACTAGCGAGCGTATGACTGCTCCAGACCACCGCGGCGAACCTACTGACACAAATCTCAGCTCCCTCCTCCCTCTCTCACTCGCTACATACTCAATTATGTACTGAAAGTACCGAATTACCTGCTTTTTGCACTCGCGTTGCACGGTTATTGCAAGAAAACTATCCATCATACAAGGATCGTTATGGTGTCATTCGAAAGCTCTGTTTATGCCCTTTCAGGGATAGGTACTAGTTTTACGTTCTGGGTCTTATTTAGGCATGAAAATGATCACGTAAACAGCCCTATTTTGGCTAAAAACACCCCGCTGTGCGGTACACATAAATAAACCGCATAGGCCGCTCGTAAGGTGTTAATAATGTGGGAGGTTAAGGCAACACACACACACACACACACACACACACACACACACACACACACAGACACACACACAGACACACACACACACACACACCACACACACACACACACACACACACACACACACACACACACACTCTAAATAAATGTGTATATGTACTGTATATCACTTACTCTCATGGTTATTTTATGATAATTTGTATTCTGCACATGCATCATTATTGTATTTATTTATTTTGTTTGTAAACTAAGCTTACCATCCTCATATCTGTACATCTCATGTTCATCCACTAATTGTAAAATGTGTATTTTCAGCTCATGAGGCTGCCATTCTTTATAAACCGTTTATTATTATTATTATTATTATTACACACACACACACACACACAGACACACACACACACACACAGACACACACACACACACACACACACACACACACACACACACACACACACACACACACACACACACACACACACATTGCTGGTGGGCAATCTAATTATCATCTATGAGAGAGAGAGAGAGAGAGAGAGAGAGAGAGAGAGAGAGAGAGAGAGAGAGAGAGAGAGAGAGAACGAAAGCGAGACAGAGAGAGAGAGAGAGAGAGAGAGACTGTTTCACATGAGGGACCTCACCCCACACAGTATAATAAACAAGGATACTAATAAACAACTATATGACATTTATAATTAGTAATCTGATCCATAATTAAAGAACATTATGTAAACATAATTAGGTGAAGATGTTAGGAAAAATAATAAAAGTAATTTGATAAAAGTTGGCCATAAAAAACAAAAACCTGTAAATATATATTAATTAATTCGATACAATTTGCCCATAAATTAACACAAATATTTAAACAAAAACATATGAAGATGTTAAGGGAGTCCATCTCGCATTTTTTTTTCTCTTTCTCTCCCTCTCTCTTTGGCTTGTATCCATTCGGCCCCATTCAGCCTACTGTTTTAAGACGTTTACCCCCATCCAGGTGTCAATATTTTCCTGGCGAGCGGTAGCGAGCCAGCATATATCTATAGTTTTGTTTTGACAGCAAGCTAAATTTGTACATTTTTCGATAGAAAAATGTCTCCGGCGAAGCCGGATTTCTCCATACAATGCTGGCTCGCTATCGCTCTCCAGGAATAAATCGACACCTGGATGGGGATATACGTCTTAAAACAGTTGGCTGAATGGGGCCGAATGGATACAAGCCAGGGAAAGAGAGAAAATGGTGAGAAAGATAAAAAAAAAAATCGGTGACCCCCCTTAAAAAATGCTGTATACAATATGAATTTGCCTGGCTTCCCCCACTGTTTCTGTTTGTGTCTCACCTACACAGAGAGTCATCCAGCTAACTCTTACAAACACCTCCTCCTCCTATTCATTTCACTACACTTAACAAACACACCACACTTCATTCCAGCACACCTAAATTACCACTAACATTCTTTGATTTTGTCTCTCTACCACTCTTTCAACCTTAGGAGACACTTGTTACTGGCCGGTTTGCCTTTTGTCTCCTTCATGCACATAGAAAAATAATATATATACAATATATAATAATTATACCGACCGAGAAAAATAGAGAATCTGCAAACAAAAAATGTGTATAGGATTTCTAACACAACTTAGATATCGGAATATGTATTAATAATGTTTCTTGACTTAACCTACAGAGAAAAGTGTATATAATGCTTCAAAAGTATATACAGTATATATATATATATATATATACAGTATATATAAAAATATTATAAGAATAAGGGCAAAAGCGAAGGCTTTGCCTAGGTAATTATGAAAAGGCGTGGACTATGCAACAAATTGCAACAGTGTATTAGGTACTTTTTTAACAAGATTACCGCTCGTTTGGAGAAAAAAAAATCCGTGTGAATGCAAGAGCTTATAGTCTGGGAGGGTAAGGGAGTAGGGGTATGGAGAGAGAGAGAGAGAGAGATTGTGAACTCTGCAACACAGGTACTTTCCCTCACCTGCTTACCCCACGTTTGTAAGAAGGGTTTGTTGTTTGGTGGGAATTAGAGAGATTATGTTGAGAGAGAGAGAGAGAGAGAGAGAGAGAGAGAGAAGGGGAGGGATAGTGAGATATGGTATGAGAGAAAGGGGGTGGGAGGGAGAGGGAGAGGTACGGTAGGTAAACAATGGAGAGAACTACAAGGAATATTTAGTATCTCGAAGACCTTGCGGTCCCTTCCGGGGAGATGCTGAAAGTGGAATGAAATATATTGTGTAGAGCACTGCACTCATTGCAGAATGTGCAGCATACTGTCTATAATCTTCTTAAACTGCTCTACAGAAGAACTATTTAACATTTCTGAGGACATTTTGTTCCAGATAGAACAGATTTGATATGTGAAATTGTTTCATATACAGTAGTGTTGTACAAATTGTTTCATATACAGTAGTGTTGTACAAATTGTTTCATATACAGTAGTGTTGTACAAATTGTTTCATATACAGTAGTGTTGTACAAATTGTTTCATATACAGTAGTGTTGTACAAATTGTTTCATATACAGTAGTGTTGTACAAATTGTTTCATATACAGTAGTGTTGTACAAATTGTTTCATATACAGTAGTGTTGTACAAATTGTTTCATATACAGTAGTGTTGTACAAATTGTTTCATATACAGTAGTGTTGTACAAATTGTTTCATATACAGTAGTGTTGTACAAATTGTTTCATATACAGTAGTGTTGTACAAATTGTTTCATATACAGTAGTGTTGTACAAATTGTTTCATATACAGTAGTGTTGTACAAATTCGTATTATTATTTAACTAGTCTTGGTTGCGTGTTGTATTCCTATTAGAAGTAAGCATTTTGTTAAAATCCACGTTCAAAGACTTCAATGAGCTGACCTAAACAAAAATAGAGAGTCCTTCAACCGTCCTTCATAGATACAGTCAGTCGATGGAATATACTTTGTTACTCTAGAGTGGACACTTTCTAGTCACCGTAAATCTTTCCTGAGTTGTGGAGACCATAATTGAACAGCATATCAATGCATTGTAAAGTGTAAGGAATATATCCTCATGTCTATATTGGAACTGTCTCTTAATATACCCTAATCTGCTCTGGACTTTCTTCTCAACTTTAACGCACTGCTTGAACAACTTTAGGTCACTACTAATCAGAAGACCCAATTTTGTGTTCATCAAATCAGTCACTTCCAAAATATTTTCCGAATAATAAATAAATGTATTTGGGATTTGTTTGGCCAATATGCATCACCCTGCACTTCTAGTTTAGTGGTGTCTGCCATATCTCTGACCATTTACTCAATCTAGATTTCTATAGTTTTTTGTTTAGTTATAGAGGTAGTGGCCAAGACTTTTGTTCTAATTATAATGAATGGACTACACGTTTTAATGGGTTAATCTTAATAAATAAAGGTCAATGTTTGTCTGTCAGTTACCCGACTTACCCGCCCTTTGTTACTAAACTCCTCCCACAGTTTTGGTGCCAGGTGGGAGTGTGGGGCACCGTTGGAAAGCCCAGACTTTGGAGATGGTTGTAGGCGAGTTTAGTGGAAATCAGAGACACTTTTGTTTGATAAAATTTTCGGCAGAACTTCTGTAGTATACGGGAGCGAAAAAAATGCGAAAAAAATTGCCGTTTGGGGCAGAAGGAGGCCTCCGATCGAAAAGGTGTATGGAACGAAAGTTGTTCGCAGCTCCCCAAAATGGGGGTACGGATGAGGTCAGATCCAAAATCGGAGGTCATTTAGCGGCCGAAATCAAGTCGCCGTTTAATGAGGCACAGGGAGGTCGAGGCCGGTGATTATGGGTAGTAGTAGTATTGTGATGATTGTGGTAGTAGTGATTGATGATGGTGATTATGGTAGTAGAATTTAAACCCGGGCAACGCCGGGTACCCCTCCTAGTAGACTATACGTTGTAATGGGTTAAATCTCATGGACACTTTAATTATCCTTTGCATGCTGACTATTTTTGACAATGTACTTTGCTATTCAGAAACCAATTGATCAATAAGTACGGCCATATGCCATGACAGTACATGGTGTCACTCATTCTCGGACTCCACTCCGCGGTGTTCCCACCCGGTGACCCCGATCTACAACTACAGTATATTTATCCGGAGTAATTCTTGACATGCTTAACTCTTTCTGCTGACATTAACTGCTTTATATTATTTGCACACACACACACACTCTCTCTCTCTCTCTCTCTCTCTATTTTCGCTTTTTAGCCAGTGTAACTCTCTCTCTCTCTCTCCCCTTCACTCACTTTCACAATCCTTCTTCCCCCTTTCTTTCCCTCCTGTCAGCTCTCCCTCTCTTTTTTTTTACTCTCTCTCTTTTTTGCTCCTTCTCCCTTCCCTGCCACTCCCTATAGTTATTTTTGCTCCTTCTCCCTTCCCTGCCACTCCTTATGGTTATTTTTGCTCCTTCTCCCTTCTCTGCCACTCCTTATGGTTATTTTTGCTCCTTCTCCCTTCCCTGCCACTCCTTATGGTTATTTTTGCTCCTTCTCCCTTCTCTGCCACTCCTTATGGTTATTTTTGCTCCTTCTCCCTTCCCTGCCACTCCTTATGGTTATTTTTGCTCCTTCTCCCTTCCTGCCACTCCTTATGGTTATTTTTGCTCCTTCTCCCTTCCCTGCCACTCCTTATGGTTATTTTTGCTCCTTCTCCCTTCTCTGCCACTCCTTATGGTTATTTTTGCTCCTTCTCCCTTCTCTGCCACTCCCTATGGTTATTTTTGCTCCTTCTCCCTTCCCTGCCACTCCCTATGGTTATTTTTGCTCCTTCTCCCTTCCCTGCCACTCCCTATGGTTATTTTTGCTCCTTCTCCCTTCCCTGCCACTCCTATGGTTATTTTTGCTCTCCTTCTCCCTTCCCTGCCACTCCCTATGGTTATTTTTGCTCCTTCTCCCTTCCCTGCCACTCCCTATGGTTATTTTTGCTCCTTCTCCCTTCCCTGCCACTCCCTATGGTTATTTTTGCTCCTTCTCCCTTCTCTGCCACTCCCTATGGTTATTTTTGCTCCTTCTCCCTTCCCTGCCACTCCTTATGGTTATTTTTGCTCCTTCTCCCTTCTCTGCCACTCCTTATGGTTATTTTTGCTCCTTCTCCCTTCTCTGCCACTCCTTATAGTTATTTTTGCTCCTTCTCCCTTCTCTGCCACTCCTTATAGTTATTTTTGCTCCTTCTCCCTTCTCTGCCTCTCCTTATGGTTATTTTCCTTGTATTTGGCTACCCCCTATGGCTTTTATTTTTTAGTATTTGGCTTAGTTTGGTTTTCATTGAAACGGTAGTAGTGTCGTGGAAAGGGGAAATGTTGACGTTTGTATTCCTAACCCCTTCAGCACGATGATGTCATTTTCATCATATTCTGGTTACCATTAGACAATATCCCTTAGCTTAGAATCCACCTCTAGGACTCCAAGGGGTAAATATGATCTTAACCCTCAACTCGCGGTGCCCGTCATATGACTGGAGATAGAATATTGGCCACCCCTGCGGCCATTTTGAGGCCATTATGAGCTATGAGAGAGAAACCGAGCGTTAGGGGGATGATAGGCTGCCTCGGACCACTCGCCACCGCTATGGGGCCATCACTGAGACATACTGTTACTTATCACCACCTCCCTACTGCTCTCAACAAGGATAAAATTGGGAAAAGTACCTAATTTTAGGGTATTTTCGCCTCTGGTTACATGATTATTGCAAGAGAACCCATGGTCGTACAAAGATGATTCAGGTGTCATTGGAAAGCTCTATTATCACCCTTTCACAGATATATAACTGTATTACACTCTGGCTCTTGCTTATGCATGACAAAGAGCATGGAATGAACTAATTTTCTGTAAATATACCCGCCAGGTGCTACAGTGATGTAAACAAGCATGCCCACTTGTTGGCAGTAAATAAACCCTCTAAGTAACATAGGTTCTTCTTAAACTGCATAAAATCGTCTAAGTTTTTCCAAAATCAAAGGTAAATAGGCATTGTCCTGCTGACAGGATTAAACAACTATTTCCCTTCGCAGTGCTGTTAATGAACGAAAAAACTAGAAAAATTACGTTACGCTTAGAAATGGCATTGCTATTACTTATAATGGTCTCTGCAAACAACACTCATTTCCACAGTATTCGTTCAGTATTTATATTATATTTTAGCTAGATTTAAACGATATTATGCAGCTTTGGAGGGATCTGTGGTAGTTAAAAGGGTTGGTTGAGATTGTTTGTAGCCTTAGTATTGCTAGAGATCCTTCCTAAGCTGAATAACATCGTCTAATAGTTGCCAACATATGATAAAAGGGATGTCGCCTGGTACTGGATGGGTTAAGAGGGCGGTTCTCAGGACTCCCTTCTTTCTCATGTTTAGCCACATTAGGTTTGATATTTTATACCCCATTAGTTTGCCAATTTTAAGACCTTTCATGTCATTTGGGTGTCGGTATTACCCTGGCGAGCGATAGCTAGCCTGCAGTTTAGGACGTCAGGCATATTTCTACCGAAAAATGCACAAATTTGTCTTGAAGACGTGCTTTGTTTTTTTTTCTTAAGCTTGATTCAGATCTAGGGAGGAAACTAAAACAATGGTAATAATAGTAATACATATAATAATAATAATAATAATAATAATAATAATAATAACAACACACCAAATATTTAAAACTAAACCCTCAGGCTGGACAAGGGTTGAAGAGGGCGAATAAAGTAGAAGAGCAAAGATTAAAGAGAGGGAGAGAGAGGAGAGCGAGGGAATTATAAACAGAGAGAGAGAGAGAGGGAGAGAAGGAGGTAGGGGTGGTTGAACAGATTCATGCATATCTAATCGAATCGGTAAATAGGGTGAGGAGGAGGTGAATGAAGAGAGAGAGAGAGGGGGGGGGGATTAAAATAAGAGAGAGAGAGAGAGAGATATGTGGATACATTTACATAGATACGCTGGCCACACAGACCTTACGATCCAAACGAGGTGGTCAGGACTTAATTCTAGTAGAGATGGCATATCCGATAGAAAAGGAAAATTGAAGGAAAGGATAGAAAAGAAGAGAGAGAGAGAGAGAGAGAGAGAGAGAGAGAGAGAGAGAGAGCGAAAGGGGGGGAGGTAATATTGTAAGACGCCAGAACTGACAGTAAATTTAACCCTTTTTGTAGCAGATTTATGTATAATTAACCCATTCTGTATAAACTTCTCTCTCTCTCTCTCTTTCTCCCTATTTAATTATATTCTGATAATTATTAGACGATTGTATTCAGCTTAGGAAGGACATCTACCGGTACCCATTAAAATGTTGCAGGCTCAATTATTCCATTTAGCTGCTATGTATCATCAATCAGCTTCATAAAATCGTCTAAATATAGCTGAAATCAAATTATATAGACGTCACTGGTACTGGAAGGGTTAATAGATAAATAAGAAACTGAGTATGTTTCTGCATCCCATTCTTGCTAAAATAGAAACAATTAACAACATATTTGGTTATAAAAAGTTTGTAATAGCCAAGTAATTGAAGATGAAACATAGCAATTTACCATCGGCTGAGAAAAAACAGACGATAGTAAGGCGAAAGTTATACATAGTAGTAGTAGTGGCAGCAGCAGTAGTAGAAATAGTAGTAGTAGTAGTAGTAGTTGTAGTTGTTGTTGTTGTTGTTGTTTTTGTTTTCAAAGTAATAGTAGTATTCGTTGTTATATACAATTGCGGTCACTAACGCTGATACATGCATATTCCAAACTGTCTTGCGCTGAATTGGATCTCCTTATCGATGCTTTATCTGTGCTTTCTATTTCGGGGATTTATTTAATTAGTTTAAATGTATGAGCATTATTGACCGTGACTGTACTGTACATACACAATATATGTGTGTGTGTGTGTTTGACATTTTGCTTATCCTGGCAAGAAGATTTCACCATTTATACTTTGTTCCACTCACCTCCATACAATTTTAATCAACCTAAGAAGAGTCTGTCGGAGTTAGAGGATTCATTTAGGTATTGTGTAACCCTTGAGTCCCAGAGGTCATTCATAAGCACAGTTCAGTCATTTGGCAGTAGCGTAAATAATATATAGTATCCGACGTTTGTGTGGAGAGAGAGAAAGAGAGAGAGAGAAGAGGGGGGGGGGGAGAGAGATTTACATAGATACACCGGCCACACAGATCTTCAAATCCAATCGAGGTGGTCAGGACTTAATTCTAATGGAGATAGCAGAACCCCAAATAAATAATAGCGGAAGAAAATTAAAGTACAGAAGAATAAGAAGAGAGAGAGAGAGAGAGAGAGAGAGAGAGAGAGTTTGATATGGTATGTTAATTATGCAGGAAGGGGTACATTACGAGGGTCCACAATAGAACCAGGTACTATAGCGGGCCTCTTGATTACGTTGTTGGCATATTTCAGGGTTTATCATCGGTAATTGGCTACTAAACATAATGTGGTCTATAAAGTGTGTGTGTGTGTGTTTATCGGAGAGAGATAGTGTGTGTGTGTGTGAGAGAGAGTGGGGGTATATAAGTGTGTATGTGATTGTGTCTGTTAGTGTGTATATACTGTGTATTTGTGTGAGAGAGAGAGAGAGATAGTGTGTGTGTGTGAGAGAGTGGGGGTATATAAGTGTGTATGTGATTGTGTCTGTTAGTGTGTATATACTGTGTATTTGTGTGAGAGAGAGAGAGAGATAGTGTGTGTGTGTGTGAGAGAGTGGGGGTATATAAGTGTGTATGTGATTGTGTCTGTTAGTGTGTATATACTGTGTATTTGTGTGAGAGAGAGAGAGTGTGTGTGTGTGTGTGAGAGAGTGGGGGTATATAAGTGTGTATGTGATTGTGTCTGTTAGTGTGTATATACTGTGTATTTGTGTGAGAGAGAGAGAGAGATAGTGTGTGTGTGTGTGTGAGAGAGTGGGGGTATATACGTGTGTATGTGATTGTGTCTGTTAGTGTGTATATACTGTGTATTTGTGTGAGAGAGAGAGAGAGATAGTGTGTGTGTGTGTGAGAGAGAGGGGGTATATAAGTGTGTATGTGATTGTGTCTGTTAGTGTGTATATACTGTGTATTTGTGTGAGAGAGAGAGAGAGAGTGTGTGTATGTGTGCGAGTGAGAAAGAGAGCGGGGTATATAAGTGTGTATGGAATTGTGTATGTTAGTGTGTATATACTGTATATGTGTGTGTGTGTGAGAGAGAGAGAGTGTGTGTGTGTGTGTGTTAGTGAGAAAGAGAACGGGGGAATATAAGTGTGTATGGGATTGTGTATGTTAGTGTGTATAATATAAATGTGTGTGTGTTAAGAAATGATCTTGATATACTGTCTGCATAGACCACATGGCCGCAAGTAGGGTAGTAGCTTGAAAAAATAGTTCGAAAAATAAGGCACATACCATAAGAGAGAGAGAGAGAGAGAGAGAGAATAATATAATGAAAGATAGTATGAACAAGAAAAATAATTGAACAGTGAATATAAAATGATAAAGATTATAGTATAGAAACGGACCATAACAAGAAACAGAAGAGTGCAAGAGAAAAACAATAATCCGAATAAAATTACTCTCAAAACAATTAGAGGAAAGAAACTGGGCGATATTACAGACAAAAATACCAGTTTAATTAATCTAAGTAACTCCTAATGTTTCGTTTATTTCCCCCAATTATCGTTTCTTCCTGCAGGCTTGACCTTCATTATATATTTACAAGATTTCATATGGGTCTTTTATTTTTACTGTTTTCGGTTTAGGAGGGTTAGGCATTAATTAACTGACTTCTTCCGTATTTTTCCCCTTAATTTTTCGCTTGCCATTTCATACTTGAAGCCCAAAGGAGATGCACATTAAAATTTCAATAAGTGTTAATTGCATCAAATATTCCGTTCAGGCGGTGAGCAGGCAAATACCCGGGCGGCCATGTTTGTTTACATCCGACGTTCGGACGCTTATATCCGACCCTGACCTCGACTTCGCCTTCCCCGCTTCCTAGCTCTGCTCTCGTTAATATGCATGGCGTTTAATATCCCCGAGTGTATTATTCATGCTCCTAGGTTGTCTACCTCGGTGTTCGTGTTTGTTCTACTTAATGGCTTTGAATTTTTAAAGGGGTGGGGTAATTGGACATGGATTCGGAAACGTGGGTCGAGGCCATGCACTGCCTAATTGTGTTTGAATGGAGACATTTGGTGGGAGTGGCTATGTGACTTCCCTACCCGTTTTCTTTTACCTTTGTTTTCTTTGTTTTTTTATACATTTTCTATTCATGTAACATTCATCTTTTCTATAATATCGACATTTTCTCCTGATATTTTACTATTTTCTTGCGGCTTATCCTTTCCTACTATTTATAAAAAAGTTGAACAAATGATTCTCTTTAATGTGTTTCCCTTTTTCTGTGGTTTGTATTTTATCGTTTTCTCCCGTTATCTTTACATGTTTGCTCCTAATTTTATTTTGCTTTTTCATATCGATTTCACTGCAAACTGGTTTTACGTCTTCTATTAATTATCAATTAATGTTACCGTTTGTTTTCCTCATCTCTCTCTCTCTCTCTCTCTCTCTCTCTCTCTCTCTCTCTCTCTCTCTCTCTCTCTCTCTCTCTCTCTCTCTCTATCTATCTCTATCTATCTATCATCTATCTATCTATCTATCTATCTATCTATCTATCTATCTATCTATCTATCTATCTATCTATCTATCTATCTATCTATCTATCTTATTACATATATATTCATTTCCATAACCAGGAATCAAACCCATGATCTTAGGATTAAGAGCCTGACATGCTACCAACCATGCCTTGCCCTCATATAATCTGTGCAGCCATTATTAATTATTGAATCTGGTTATATTTTCTTATTTACTCTGGAACATTTGTGTACGGTGGCACTAATAAGTCATGTCTCAGCTGTCATTACGTTTGGCTCGCTCTGTGCTGTATTAATGTTTGTCAGATGTGGAATAGGGTAGGTAAGTGTAGGAACATGGTTGGTATATCTCACTTAATAAGAAGAAATCATGTGTAAATATTTCTGATACCATTTATTGATCACAACATAATTGGTGCCGAGACATCACTTATTAGGCCGACTGTACAATGCGTGATGGGTTGGAATAGTACGCTCATGTGAGATATATGGTTGGTAGGATGATTAGCTCTTTATCCTAAGATCATGGGTTTGATTCCTGGCATTGGAAAAATTATATATACATGTATATATATATATATATATATATATATATATATATATATATATATATATATATACCGGTATATAAGTATATCTCACAAATGCACGTGACCTACTAAATGTTTTTATACTCTCAGCCGGTCTCGTACCATCGACAGTCAGGGCGAATGTCCATGCTTTAACCAACTTTACCACGGCGTAATAAAAGATAGTTAACCTTAACCCTCTGACTTCTACAGTATATACCCTTACTAAGCTGAATAAAATCGTCTAATAATAGCCAGAAAACAGAAAAAAGGCTTAATCGTATCTTGAAAGGGTTAACGATCTCTTATTGATTATTTTATGGATATTTGCTTGCAATGTAGGAAAGTTTGAAGGACTCTGAAATACAAACTTTTAATTCATTCGATGACCTCTAATTAAAAACCCACAGACACTTACACTCAGAGACACAAATCGTGGTCGTTAAGGGGAGATATTTTCCACTTGAGGGATTGTTTTCTGGATCCCTTTCTCCCTCATGTTTAGCCCCATTGTTTTTGAGATTTTAAGACTGTCGGCCCATTAGTTTGACGATCTTAAGAACTTTCGACCCATTTCTGTCAATTTTAAGACCTTTCGTGCCAATTAGTTGTCGATTTTTTCCTGGCGAGCGATAGCGAGCCTTTAATGTAAGAGGAACCGGCCTTCGGCCGGGAAAATTTTCTACCGAAAAATGTACAAATTTATCTTGAAAGGGGGTCTAGGGTGTGTAATCGTAAGCTTGATGGAAATATAGGGAACAAACTAAAAACCTCCCCTTAAGGATATTATATATATATACCGGTATATATATATATATATATATATATATATATATATATATATATATATATATATGCCTACTGTATACTGTATATATATATTTATTTTTCCCCCCTCCCTAGACCTATATCATGCTTAACAAAATACCTACACGACCCTTCCCCTTCGAGATCAAATTGTGCACATCTCGGTAGAAAAATGGTCTGGCTGAAGGCCGGTACCTCCTGAATAACAGGCTCGCTATCGCTCGCCGGGAGAAAATTAATACCTAAATGGCACGAAAGGTAATTTTGGTTCATTTGCTGTTCGAGAGTTTATATTTAGCAACTATTTATGTCTTAGAGTGTACTGTACATATAAGTGTACTGTACATTTTGAGACGAAATAGTGGCCCAATATGAGTATTCAAACAGCAAAACGAATTTCCGAAATGAGAACATTGGGTAAACAATCCAATTAATCTCGGGATAGCTTCGAAAATAGAAGGCCATGATATATTAAGTTTATTCCAGGAATCGATTATAGTGACATTACAAGTTATACTATATATATATATATATATATACAGTATGTACCGTATATATATATTCAGTATATATATATATATATATATATATATATATATATATATATATATATATATATATATATACACACACAAGAGTTTTTCCAGCCAACGATATAGGCCGTAAATTGTTTAGAAAATCGGTGGCGGGACTTGGCTGTTATATAGTTGATTGAAATTAGAGAGACGATTCTAATCAGTCTATGAAGGGGCTCTCGTCGTGAAGGGGTAAACACTCGTAGCTGTTCTCTTGGTGTGGACGGTGGTGTTCTCTTGGTGTGGACGGTGGTGTTCTCTTGGTGTGGACGGTGGTGTTCTCTTGGTGTGGACGGTGGTGTTCTCTTGGTGTGGACGGTGGTGTTCTCTTGGTGTGGACGGTGGTGTTCTCTTGGTGTGGACGGTGGTGTTCTCTTGGTGTGGACGGTGGTGTTCTCTTGGTGTGGAGGGTGGTGTTCTCTTGGTGTGGACGGTGGTGTTCTCTTGGTGTGGAGGGTGGTGTTCTCTTGGTGTGGAGGGTGGTGTTCTCTTGGTGTGGACGGTGGTGTTCTCTTGGTGTGGAGGGTGCGGTTCTCTTGGTGTGGACGGTGGTGTTCTCTTGGTGTGGACGGTGGTGTTCTCTTGGTGTGGACGGTGGTGTTCTCTTGGTGTGGACGGTGGTGTTCTCTTGGTGTGGACGGTGGTGTTCTTTCTCTTGGTGTGGACGGTGGTGTTCTCTTGGTGTGGACGGTGGTGGTTCTCTTGGTGTGGACGGTGGTGTTCTTCTGGTGTGGACGGTGGTGTTCTCTTGGTGTGGACGGTGGTGTTCTCTTGGTGTGGACGGTGGTGTTCTCTTGGTGTGGAGGGTGGTGTTCTCTTGGTGTGGACGGTGGTGTTCTCTTGGTGTGGACGGTGGTTCTCTTGGTGTGGAGGTGGTGTTCTATTGGTATGGAGGGTGGTGTTCTCTTGGTGTGGACGGTGGTGTTCTCTTGGTGTGGACGGTGGTGTTATCTTGGTGTGGACGGTGGTGTTTCTCTTGTGTGGAGGGTGGTGTTCTCTTGGTGTGGAGGGTGGTGTTATCTTGGTGTGGAGGGTGGTGTTATCTTGGTGTGGACGGTGGTGTTCTCTTGGTGTGGACGGTGGTGTTCTCTTGGTGTGGACGGTGGTGTTCTCTTGGTGTGGACGGTGGTGTTCTCTTGGTGTGGACGGTGGTGTTCTCTTGGTGTGGACGGTGGTGTTCTCTTGGTGTGGAGGGTGGTGTTCTCTTGGTGTGGAGGGTGGTGTTCTTGGTGTGGAGGTGGTGGTGTTCTCTTGGTGTGGACGGTGGTGTTCTCTTGGTGTGGACGGTGGTGTTCTCTTGGTGTGGAGGGTGGTGTTCTTGGTGTGGACGGTGGTGTTCTCTTGGTGTGGACGGTGGTGTTCTCTTGGTGTGGACGGTGGTGTTCTCTTGGTGTGGACGGTGGTGTTTATCTTGGTGTGGACGGTGGTGTTCTCTTGGTGTGGACGGTGGTGTTCTCTTGGTGTGGACGGTGGTGTTCTCTTGGTGTGGACGGTGGTGTTCTCTTGGTGTGGAGGGTGGTGTTCTCTTGGTGTGGACGGTGGTGTTCTCTTGGTGTGGACGGTGGTGTTCTCTTGGTGTGGACGGTGGTGTCTCTTGGTGTGGAGGGTGGTGTTCTCTTGGTGTGGACGGTGGTGTTCTCTTGGTGTGGACGGTGGTGTTCTCTTGGTGTGGAGGGTGGTGTTCTCTTGGTGTGGACGGTGGTGTTCTCTTGGTGTGGACGGTGGTGTTCTCTTGGTGTGTGGCGGTGGTGTTCTCTGGTGTGGACGGTGGTGTTCTCTTGGTGTGGACGGTGGTGTTCCACTGGTGTGGACGGTGGTGTTCTCTTGGTGTGGAGGGTGGTGTTCTCTTGGTGTGGACGGTGGTGTTCTCTTGGTGTGGAGGGTGGTGTTCTCTTGGTGTGGAGGGTGGTGTTCTCTTGGTGTGGAGGGTGGTGTTCTCTTGGTGTGGAGGGTGGTGTTCTCTTGGTGTGGACGGTGGTGTTCTCTTGGTGTGGACGGTGGTGTTCTCTTGGTGTGGACGGTGGTGTTCTCTTGGTGTGGACGGTGGTGTTCTCTTGGTGTGGACGGTGGTGTTCTCTTGGTGTGGACGGTGGTGTCCTCTTGGTGTGGACGGTGGTGTTCTCTTGGTGTGGACGGTGGTGTTCTCTTGGTGTGGACGGTGGTGTTCTCTTGGTGTGGACGGTGTGTTCTCTTGGTGTGGACGGTGGTGTTCTCTTGGTGTGGACGGTGGTGTTCTCTTGGTGTGGACGGTGGTGTTCTCTTGGTGTGAACGGTGGTGTTCTCTTGGTGTGGACGGTGGTGTTCTCTTGGTGTGGACGGTGGTGTTCTCTTGGTGTGGACGGTGGTGTTCTCTTGGTGTGGACGGTGGTGTTCTCTTGGTGTGGACGGTGGTGTTCTCTTGGTGTGGACGGTGGTGTGGACGGTGGTGTTCTCTTGGTGTGGAGGGTGGTGTTCTCTTGGTGTGGACGGTGGTGTTCTCTTGGTGTGGACGGTGGTGTTCTCTTGGTGTGGACGGTGGTGTTCTCTTGGTGTGGACGGTGGTGTTCTCTTGGTGTGGAGGGTGGTGTTCTCTTGGTGTGGACGGTGGTGTTCTCTTGGTGTGGACGGTGGTGTTCTCTTGGTGTGGACGGTGGTGTGGACGGTGGTGTTCTCTTGGTGTGGAGGGTGGTGTTCTCTTGGTGTGGACGGTGGTGTTCTCTTGGTGTGGACGGTGGTGTTCTCTTGGTGTGGACGGTGGTGTTCTCAGAGTTTTTTATTGAGTGTGTGTGGGTGGGGGGAGAGGGGGGGAGCGTTTTGTGTGTAGAAGAGGGTGTATGTGTAGTGTTCACGAAAGAGAGAGAGAGTGTGTGTAGTGTGCACGAAAGAGAGAGAGAGTGTGTGTAGTGTGCACGAAAGAGAGAGTGTGTGTGTAGTGTGCACGAAAGAGAGAGAGAGTGTGTGTAGTGTGCACGAATGAGAGAGAGTGTGTGTGTAGTGTTCACGAAAGAGAGAGAGAGTGTGTGTAGTGTGCACGGATGAGAGAG
This sequence comes from Paralithodes platypus, assembly GCA_032716605.1. Taxonomy (NCBI): domain Eukaryota; kingdom Metazoa; phylum Arthropoda; class Malacostraca; order Decapoda; family Lithodidae; genus Paralithodes; species Paralithodes platypus. Next base: position 18,459,493 of record CM064493.1, on the reverse strand, counting down.
AGTGTGTGTGTAGTGTGCACGAAAGAGAGAGAGAGAGTGTGTGTAGTGTGCACGAATGAGAGAGTGTGTGTGTAGTGTGCACGAAAGAGAGAGAGTGTGTGTGTAGTGTGCACGAAAGAGAGAGTGTGTGTGTAGTGTGCAAGAAAGAGAGAGTGTGTGTGTAGTGTGCACGAAAGAGAGAGAGAGTGTGTGCAGTGTGCACGGATGAGAGAGAGTGTGTGTGTAGTGTGCACGAAAGAGGGAGAGAGAGTGTGTGTAGTGTGCACGAAAGAGGGAGAGAGAGTGTGTGTAGTGTGCACGAATGAGAGAGTGTGTGTGTGTAGTGTGCACGAAAGAGAGAGTGTGTGTGTAGTGTGCAAGAAAGAGAGTGAGTGTGTGTAGTGTGCAAGAAAGAGAGTGAGTGTGTGTAGTGTGCAAGAAAGAGAGTGAGTGTGTGTAGTGTGCAAGAAAGAGAGTGAGTGTGTGTAGTGTGCAAGAAAGAGAGTGTGTGTGTGTAGTGTGCAAGAAAGAGAGTGTTTGTGTGTAGTGTGCAAGAAAGAGAGTGAGTGTGTGTAGTGTGCACGAAAGAGAGTGAGCTTGTGTGCGTAGTGTTGCGAGCGTGTGTGTGTGTTTATTTGTGGAGTGTGTGTGTAGGGTGTACGAGACAAAGAATATATGTGGTGTTTACGAGAGAGAGTGTGTGTATGCGTGTGTTTAAGTGAGTATATCATGTGTGTGGTTCATGTGAGAGTGTATGTATAATGTGTACGAGTATGTGTATGTATGTATGTATGTATGTATGGGAGTTTCTATAAGGTTACACACGCTCACATCCCCACACAGAAGAGGTAGTGCATCGACAGAAATGCACACACTGAATAAATAAAGCAAATCGAGCGACTATCTTACAATAGCCCAGCCGTATGTGTATGAATGAGATAGAAGGAAAACAAACAAAAAAATCAAATGCGAAAGGTGCCAGAGAGAGAGAGAGAGAGAGAGAGAGAGAGAGAGAGAGAGAGGGGGGAGGGCGGGGGGGGGGGGGAGAACCCATTATTTCCTCCCACTACTAGCGTACCATTAAAATAGTCAGTTATTTCTACCCAGACTATTACAAGAGAGAGAGAGAGAGAGAGAGAACCCATTATTTCCTCTCATTAATAGCGTACCATTAAAATAGTCACCGTTATTTCTACCCCGACTATAGACCTCCTTTCAAGATAATTTTGTACATTTTTCGGTATAAAAATGTCCTGGCCAAAGGCCGGTTCCTCCTAAAATTACTAGGCTCGTTACTATCGTTCGCCAGGAAAAAAATCGTCACCTAAATGGCATGAAAGGTCTAAATATTGACAAAGAAATGAGGCGAAAAGGTTTAAAATTGTCAAACTAATGGGTCGAACATCTTAAAATATGAAAACTAATAGACCTAAACCTGAAGGAGAAGGGGTGCCAGAAAAAACCACACTCTCACCTTAATTCATTATAGCCTGCTATATATTTTTTATTTATTTTTATGTTATTTTTGTTTCAAGCTTCTCGTTAATTACCGCATCCATCGCAATCTTGATTACTCAGCTGTTAGGAAGAGTGTGTAGCGAAGAGGGTTGTTAATTGCGAAAGCTTGGCCTTAAGGGGGGTGACCTGCTTTTTGTTATTTCTCTTCTTTTCTCTCTTTCTCTGGCTTGTATCCATTCGGCCCCATTCAGCCAACTATTTTAAGACGTTTATCCCCATCTAGGTGTCGATTTCTTCCTGGCGAGCGATAGCGAGCCAGCATTATATGAAGAAATCCGGCTTCGCCGGAGACATTTTTCTATCGAAAAATGTACAAATTTAGCCTGCTGTCTAACAAAAATAAAAAATATGCTGGCTCGCTACCGCTCACCAGTAAGAAATTGACACCTGGATGGGGATAAACGTCTTAAAACAGTAGGCTGAATGAGGCCAAATGGATACAAGCCAGAGAAAGATAGAAAAGGACAGAATAAAAACAGGTCACCCCCCTTAAGAGGAGGGTGGGGATGGTTGTTGTTTTTTCTGGCCCCCTTCTCCCTAATGTTTAGCCCCATTAGTTTTCAAATTTTAAGATGTTTGGTTCATTAGTTTGGCGATCTTAGAATTTTCACCCCATTTCTTTGTCAACATTTGTGCCATTCAGGTTTTGATTTTTTCCTGATGTGCGATAGCGAGTCAAGAGTTTTTATGAAGAGAGCAGAGCATGTTTTAGAGAAGGGAATGAGTTGAGTGAATTATTTGAGGTAAATGTAGGTCTGCGACAGGCTTGAGTAATGTCACCATGGTTGTTTAATGTGTATATGGATGGTTTGGTGAGGGAGGTAAATATGAGACCTATGGATAGAGGATTGGGTTTAGTAGGAAAGAATGGTGGCGATTGGGATTTGAATCACTCGCTGTTTGCTGATGACACAGTGTTGGTGGCGGATTCTGAGCGAGTATTAAAAGAGTTTGGTGCGGTATGGGGGAGGAGGAAGCTGAGGGCAAATGTCAAAAAATGTCAAGTGATGGTGTGTAATAGAAATGCTCGTAGGGTAAATCTAAATTTACGACTGGATGGGGAAATGCTGGAACAAGTGGAGTGTTTTGAATATTTAGGAGTGTTAATCAGGGATGCAGGTGTGGGAATAGAGGCAAGACAGAGAGTGTGTGAAGAAAGGAAAGTTTTCGGAGATATGGGAAGGTATGTGTGTGTGTTGTTAAATAGTCAATTTCTTTCCGTTTTCACTAATGAAAATTTGGCACAGTTTCCAGAAGTCCGTAAGGTATACAGCGATAGTATAGAAAATAGGTTAAGTACGGTTACTATAAGTAGAAATGATGTGGTTAAGGAAATTGACAGACTGAAACCTCATAAATCGCCTGGTCCTGATGAGGTATATGCTAGAGTATTAAAAGAATGCAGAGATGAGTAAGTTATCCATTAACATTTCTATTTAACAAGTCATTAGAAACAGGTATAGTTCCAGAAGCTTGGAAGCTTGCAAATGTAGTTCCGATCTTCAAAAAAGGTGATAAATCAATAGCATCCAATTACCGTCCCATTAGTCTCACTTCAATCATAGGAAAACTACTAGAGTCAATTATTGCTAGGAAAATGAGAAACCACTTAGAAACATTTAACTTAATCAATTCTTCTCAGCATGGATTCACTCAGGGACGGTCTTGCCTTACTAATTTGCTTAGTTTTTTCTCAGAGGTATATGAAGCAGTAGATAATGACAAGTCATATGATATTATATATTTAGATTTCAGTAAAGCTTTCGACAGAGTCCCTCATGAGAGATTGATGAGAAAGGTTGAGGCACATGGAATAGGTGGGGCGTTGTTAGGATGGATTAGGTCATGGCTAATTGGTAGGAAGCAGAGAGTCAGCATAAATGGTACCAAGTCAGAATGGGGAGCAGTCAAAAGTGGTGTCCCCCAGGGATCGGTATTAGGTCCCCTGTTGTTTCTTATATACATAAATGACCTAGATTTAGGTATAACTAGTAGGATAAGTAAATTCGCAGACGATACTAAAATAGGGAGATCAATTGATTCAGATAGCGATATAGAGTGCCTCCAAAGGGATCTAGATACCTTACATGAATGGTCAGTAAATTGGCAGATGAAGTTTAACATTGACAAATGCAAGGTATTAAAGATAGGGAAGATGCAAACAAATGTTAAATATAAACTAGCTAATTTAGAATTAGAAAATTCAGACTGCGAGAAAGATCTAGGTGTGTTTGTTAGCAATGATTTGAAGCCTAGAAAACAGTGTATAAGCGTTCGTAATAAGGCAAACAGGATTCTCGGGTTCATCTCTAGGAGTGTGAGTAACAGAACTGCTGATGTTATCTTAAAACTTTACTTGTCATTAGTGAGACCCCATATGGATTATGCTGTCCAATTTTGGTGTCCTTATTACAGAATGGACATAGATTCATTGGAGAGAGTACAGCGTAGAATGACAAAAATGATCCATAATATTAGAAATCTTTCGTATGAAGAAAGGTTGAAGAAATTAGGTTTACATTCGTTAGAGAGACGCAGAGTTAGAGGGGATATGATAGAGGTGTTCAAGTGGGTTAGTGGGATTAACAAAGGGGACATGGCAAATGTACTAAAGCTCAGTGATAGCGAAATAACTCGTACCAATGGTTTCAAATTAGATAATTTCGTTTCAGAAAAGATATAGGCAAGTATTGGTTTGGTAACAGAGTTGTAGACGGGTGGAATGGACTACCTAGTGCTATAGTGGGATCTAAAACTGTAGGGAGCTTTAAGATAAAATTGGATAAGCATATGGACGAGAAGGGTTGGGTGTGAAGGGGGATCAGCCGGGTTGGGCCAATCAGCGCTCTGCAGACCTCCATAATCCTGCGTTAATCTCTAACCGTTTTGGTAAGATGATCCTCAGGGTATTAGAGTGTGAAGCCTATAATTGGGCTTTGTAATGAATTGGGGTTGTGTGGGACAGGGATCTGCCTTGCTTAGGCCAATCGGCTTTCTGCAGACTCCCATTTTCTTATGTTCTTATGTTGTGGGCTTTTGACTGATTTTTGTGTAGTTTTGAGTATGTTTGCTTGTTGTTAATCAGTGGTGACAGTGTTGTTTGTACTGAGGCTTTCATGTGTAGGTGGAGGAGAAATGTGGGAATGGTCTATGTTATTTAGAGTGCGCCATCATTTTGTTGAAGATGTTCTGTGATTGATGGTTTCAAGGTAGTTTTGCCAGTTTGTTGTGTGTTGTTCTATGATTAGGTTAGTGATTCTGTTGTTTAGTGCTTGTATTTGTTTTTTTGTTTTTGTTTGGAAGGTCTTCTGTTTTGGTGAAGGATGTTTCTTTGTTTGATATGGTTGTGTATTTGTGGAGAGAAATTTGGGTTGAAATATGTGTTGTATCGTTGTGGTATGTGTTTGCGGCTGGCTTGCTGTATAATTTTGTTGAGGTGTTCTGAGGTGTGATTAAGGGGAGATTTCCACTTGAGGGATTTTTTTCTTGACTCCCTTCTCCCTCATGTTTAGCCCCATTGCCTTTCTAATTTTAAGACATTCGCCCCATTATTTTGACGATTTTAAGAACTTTCGACCCATTTCTGTAAATTTTAAGACCTTTCGTGCCATTTAGGTGTCGATTTTATCCTGGCAAGCAATAGCGAGCCTGTAATATAAGAGGAACCGGCTTTTAGGCGGGAAATTGTTCTACCAAAAAATGTACAAATTTATCTTGAAAGAGGGTCAAGGGGGTGAAATTTTAAGATTGCTGGAGGAGTAGAAAACAAACTAAAAACCTCCCCTCTAAGTGAGGTGTTTGAGTCCAATGTGAAGTCTTCCAGCTTATGTTCAATGTATTGTGTGAATAGAGGCTAGTTTTCCTTTTTGTAGTTGGTTTATGTTTTTTTGTATATTTGGTATGAGTGGGATGTTGTAGCTGGCAGGTGATTTGGATTGGTAGGTGGTCAGAGGGTAGGTCATGTAGTGTGTCCCATGCGGTTCGTGTGTGTAATGTGGGAGTGCAGAATGTGATATCGGGGAATGTTGATTGGTGTGCAGCATTTGGGGGAGATGTCTGGTTGGCTTGTTTCTTAAGTTGAGAATGTGTAATGTGTGTAATTGGTCCATAGTGTTCCTCTGGTGTCATTGTTGTGAGTTGTGAACCATGTAGTGTTGTGTGCTTTGAAGTCTCCTCAGAAGAAGAGATTTGGAAGGGTTATGATATGAAGTTGGGGTGTGTATTGTGGAGGGCATGATGCAGTGGGTGGTATGTATGTGTTGACAATGTTATATGGGGTTCTGTGTAGTTTTACTTGCATGGATTGGATTTCTAAGGTGTTATCATTGTGTGTAAGTTGTTTGGTGTGTTGTGTTGTGTTAATGAAGGGTATGTTTTGTGTATGAGTATAATTAGCCCACCTCCTTGAGCATTCTGTCTGTCCTGTCTTAAGGGGGGGTTTGACCTGTTTTTTTTTTATTTCTGTCCTTTTCTCTCTTTCTCTGGCTTGTATCCATTCGGCCCCATTCAGCCAACTATTTTAAGACGTTTATCCCTATCTAGGTGTCGATTTCTTCCTGGCGAGCGATAGCGAGCCAGCATTATATGAAGAAATCCGGCTTCGCCGGAGAAATTTTTCTATCGAAAAATTTACAAATTTAGCCTGCTGTCTAAGAAAATAAAAAAATATGCTGGCTCGCTACCGCTCACCAGTAAGAAATTGACACCTGGATGGGGATAAACGTCCTATAACAGCAGGCTGAATGGGGCCAAATGGATAAAAGCCAGAGAAAGATAGAAAAGGACAGAACAAAAACAGGTCACTCCCCTTAATGTGGTGTAATTTTGCATCTGAGGAGTTTTTGAAGTGGGTCTTAGTTTGGTCTCGTGTATGAGTGTGATGTGAGTGTTGTGTTTGTGGAGGAAGTTCTCGTGTATGAGTGTGATGTGAGTGTTGTGTTTGTGGAGGAAGGTCTCGTGTATGAGTGTGATGTGAGTGTTGTGTTTGTGGAGGAAGGTCTCGTGTATGAGTGTGATGTGAGTGTTGTGTTTGTGGAGGAAGGTCTCGTGTATGAGTGTGATGTGAGTGTTGTGTTTGTGGAGGAAGGTCTCGTGTATGAGTGTGATGTGAGTGTTGTGTTTGTGGAGGAAGGTCTCGTGTATGAGTGTGATGTGAGTGTTGTGTTTGTGGAGGAAGTGTTGTAGTTCTTTGTGTCTGTTTGTAATTCCATTTATGTTAAGGGGAGGTTTCTAGTTTGTTCCCTAGACCTCCATCAAGCTTAAAATTACACCTTCTAGACCCTCTTTCTAGCTAAATTTGTACATTTTTCGGTAGAAAAATGTTCCGGCCAAAGGCCGGTTCCTCTTAAATTACAGGCTCGCTATCGCTCGCCAGGAAAAAGGAAAAAATTGACCCCTAAATGACACGAAAGATCTTAAAATAGACAGAAATGGGGCGAAAGTTCCTAAAATCGCCAAACTAATGGGACGAACGTCTTAAAATCTCAAAATCAATGGGGCTAAACTTGAATGAGAAAGGAGTTCAGTAAAAAATCCCTCAAGTGGAAATCTCCCCTTAAGTTGTATTATGTTTAGTGTGCTTTGTTGGGTATCGGTATTTATGGTGTGTGTGTGTGTGTGTGTTACTCAGTTACTTGTTCGTCTAGGGGAATCCACGCAATGCGAGCTAAGCTCATTATTATCGCGCCTCCTTAACTGGGAATGTATTGCGTGAAATGCATGTTAAGTGTTTTATGTTCTGTTGGAATGGCTGTGGATGTGTGTGTAGTCTGTATTTTAGCCAATTGGCGACATCGGAAACGAAGGGTTAGGGTGGATCTGTATGGTACCATTCTCACTATAGACGGTACCGTCTCGCCCGAAGGCTTAGGTAGCCATCAGCTTAGGTGAACCATATGATGCCCATCTCGCCTTGTACCATTTTTGCCAACCCCAGATGGGACGTCACAACGTCGTCCACTTATTCCAGGTACCTATTTACAGCTAGGTGAACTGAGGCTAACACATGAAAGGAGACAAGCCCAATTTGTCTCCGCCCGGCCGGGGATTGAACCCCCGACCCCTCGTGTGTGAGACGAGAGCTCTACCTACTAGGCTACGGGCTGTGTGTGTGTGTGTGTGTGTGTTCCTTGGTGGTGGGGGATGTTGTGGTGGTGGTGGCGACTGGGGGTGGGGGGGGGGGGTCTTTTTAAACTGAATCAAATCATCTAATAGTATCCAGAATATGGTTACATGGACGGCACCGGTAATTAGAGGGTTAATACACTAAGAACAACACTAACACCGCACAGTACACTGATTATAGAGGTAAAGCTAAGGGGAGGCAGACCGTTTTTATGGACCGCCTTCTCCCTTATGTTTAGCCCCACTACTTTTGAGATTATAAGACGTTCAGGCCATTAGTTTGACGATGTTAACACCTTTCGCCCCATTTCGTTGTCAATGTTAAGACCTTTCGTGCCATTTAGGTGTCGATTGTTTCCTGGCGAGCGGTAGCGAGCCTGCAATTTTAAGAGGAACCGGCCTTCTGCCGGGACATATTTCTACCGAAAAATTTACAAATTTATCTAGGGGGTGTTTTTCTAAGCTTGATGGAGCTCTAGCGAGGAAACTAAAAAAAAATATATGAATAAATGAATTAATAGACCAAACAAACGGCCAGTCTCCCCTTAGCCCTCAGTAAGATGAAAGATGGTAAAATCTGAGAGGGGAAAAGAGGGGAGGGTTAATGTAATAAAGATCAAAGACAGCCATAACAAACGGTGAAAGGTAAAGATGGAAAGAAATGGAAGTGGAGGGGAGAATGAGGGTATGGATGATGGTGAGAGAGAGTGTGTGTGTGTGTATTCATAATTGTATTCATAATTGTATTCATAATTGCCAGGAATTGAGTTTTTGGCTCGTATTGTCCCGCTTCCTAGACATTATCATCAATGGCAATTACCCATCTCCTTGCTCAAGGGAGATGGTAACCGCCGGCTATGTCTCGGAAAACCTTCATCAACCTGAGCGAGATTTGAACCCCGGTCTGCTGGGTTGCAGGCGGGAACGGCACCACTGTGTGTGTGTGTGTGTGTGTGTGTGCGAGACAGAGCGAGAGAGGAGTACTTGTCAAGCTATTTTAGGTTGAAATACAAACCCTTTTGATTGGAATACAGATTGAGAGAGAGAGAGTTTAAGGGGAGGCAGACCGTTTTTATGGACCCCCTTCTCCCTAATGTTTAGCCCCACTAGTTTTGAGATTATAAGACGTTCAGCCCATTAGTTTGGCGATGTTAACACCTTTCGCCCCATTTCGTTGTCAATTTTATGACCTTTCGTGCCATTTAGGTGTCGATTTTTCCTGGCGACCGATAGCGAGCCTGCAATTTTAAGAGGAACTGGCCTTCGGCCGGAACATTTTTTACCGAAAAATTTACAAATTTATCTTGAAAGGGGGTCTAGGGGGTGTTATTTCTAAGCTTGATGTAGGTCTAGGGAGGAAACTGAAAAAAAAAATATGAATAAATTAATTAATAGACCAAACAAACGGCCAGTCTCCCCTTATAATATACGAAAAATATGATGAAAGAAGAGAGATGGAATAATATGTATAGTAGGAATTATAAATATACAAATACTGAAACGATAAAGGCAAACAGAAAAGATAAATTACCTGCAAATATGAAACACGGCAGGCCAAGAGAGATTGACATATATTTACATAGATGATACACTGATCACACAGACTTTATGATGCAAACGAGGTGCTCAGGCCCGACCTTGTGGAACACGTTGAACGAATCTGTTAGACACTCCGAATCTTTATTTGCATTTATAACTAAAATCAAACAAAGCTTCCTTAATCAATACTAATACCTAATTCAGTCTCTGAAAGCAAAAGTTTTGTTTATAATTATGTATACTTACCTTATCTTTAATATATTTGAGCATACTGAGTAGGTCACGTATCAATTGTATAATTTAGTAAGAACCACTACAAATTATTATTGCTTGAATATTGTTTATTACATCTAATAATTGTTAAGCAACTATGTGCTGTTTAGCTTCATATATTGTATTATGCCTATATAGCTAGCTAACATGAACTACTTCTTAGCTAGCTGCACTTGCCACATTAATTACTATATGTATCATCATTCTTATTGTATATGTACCTTTTGGCAATACAAAAATATCAATCAGGACTTAATTCTAGAAGAGGTAGCAGCATCCGAGCTAGAGGAATGTGGAACCAAATATAGCAAAGAAGAAGAAGAAGAAGGAGAAAGAGAGAGTTAACGGGAGGCAGACCGTTTGTTTGGTCTATTAATACATTTATTCATATATTTTTTTTAATTTCCTCCCTAGACCTCCATCAAGCTTAGAAAAAAAAACCTAGACACCCCTTTAAGATAAATTTGTAAATTTTTCGGTAGAAAAATTTCCCTGCCGAAGGCCGGTTCCTCTTAGAATTGCAGGCACGCTATCGCTCGCCAGGAAAAAATCGACACCTAAATGGCACGAAAGGTCTTAAAATTGACAACGAAATGGGGCAAACGGTGTTAAAATCGCCAAACTAATGGGCCGAACGTCTTATAATCTCAAAACTAGTTGGCTAAACATTAGGGAGAAGGGGGTCCAGAAAAATGGTATGCCTCCCCTTAATTTATTATGAAGAAATCCCCTTATTTCCTCCCATTACTAGTGTACCATTAATAATAATAGTCACACACGTTTCTATCACGACTATCACAATATTTACTATTTCTATAAACTATCCAATCTTTAGTATTTCTATAAACTATCACAATCTTTACTATAATTTTCTATAAACTATCACAATCTTTACTATTTCTATAAACTATCACAATCTTTACTATTTCTATAAACTATCACAATATTGACTATTTCTATAAACTATCACAATCTTTACTATTTCTATAAACTATCACAATCTTTACTATTTCTATAAACTATCACACTATTTACTATTTCTATAAACTATCACAATCTTTACTATTTCTATAAACTATCACAATATTTACTATTTCTATAAACTATCACAATATTTACTATTTCTATAAACTATGACAATCTTAACTCTTTCTATGACACCTTCCAACATGTATTCTATGGATGCATACAATGCTTCAGTCTTAACTATCACTACCACAATTACCAAAAATTTTACACTTTTTTTTTCCTATGTGGATGAGAGACAAAAGGCAAAACTGCCTGTGACGAGTGCCTCCCCCAGAGCTAAAAGAGTGACAGGGCCAAAATCAAGTATGTTCATCATGATGTATATACTGTATAATTTATATACTGTATATATATATATATATATATACTTTTTTTTTTAATGAATGAATGAAGTGTGGTGTGCATGTTTAGTGTAGTGAAGTGGATAGGAGGAGGAGGTGTTTGTGAGAGCTAGCTGGATTACTCTCAGTGTAAGTGAGGCACAAAGGAAAACCGCAAACTTACTGAATCAACTATCAAAATCAAGGCTATTACTATCACAGCTTCGAACAGATTAATTATTGTTGCATAAAATTACAAAAATCTGTACTGTCTCTATCATAACTATCAATAAAGTAGACGTGCCGTTTTGCCCAAAATCAAAACGGCATACCCAACTCTGCGATGGGTCACCATCATCACTACTAGTCACCATCACCATTACTATCTATCTATCTATCTATCTATCTATTGCCTGACGCCGTGATCCCCGAAGGGGTGGCCACGAACGAACCGCCCCCATGCACCTCTGTCCCCAGTCAGTCGACGCCCCTCCCCCCAACCAGCACCACCTTCGTTCATGTACTTCCTCACTCCATCCTTCCACCTCATATTCGGTCTACCTCTCCCCCTCTGTCCCTCCACCTCGCTCTCATACACCCTCTTAGTCATTCTCTCGCTTTCCATACGTTCCATATGGCCGAACCATCTCAAGTTGTTCCTTTTCACACTTTCCAGCACATCTACCTCCACACCACACCTCCTTCTTACTTCCTCATTAGTCTGTCTATCCCTCCATGTAACTCCGCACGCACTCCTTAAGTAATTCATTTCCACTGCTCTCACTCTTGGTCTGAGTCTCTCAACCAACGTCCATGCTTCGCTTCCGTAAGTCAGTGTCGGGATTACCACACTGTCATGCAAGGACTTCTTCACTTCCATACTGACCACCCTATTTTTTGTTACTGCTTTTAGCGTTCCTACAACCCTCTTCCCCTGTTGTACCCTCTCCCGCACCTCTTCATCCATAGTCCCATCTTTACTCAACACACTGCCCAGATACTTAAAAGAGTTGACGATCTCCATAGCCTGACCGTTCAGCTTCACCTCACACTCTGTGACTTCACCCCTTTCGAAGACCATAACCTTGCTCTTCCCCGTATTTACCTTCAAATTCCGTTTTTCGCACACTGTTCCAAACTCATTTACCAGACCCTGCAACTCCCATTCATTATCACTCATCAGAACTGTATCATCCGCAAACAGCAGTATAGGTAGCTTCCACTCAATTCCCTCCCTTTTCAGCGATACACCAACATCCACTGCTCTTGATAGTATTTCTTTCATAACTCCATCCATATATACAGTAAACAACCACGGGGACATCACACACCCTGTTTCAAACCAACATTCAGGTCAAAGAACTCGCTCTGCTCACTCTCCACACGTACTGCCGCCTTTGCACCCTCATACATGCTCTTCACTGCTTTCAGCAACTTGCCCTCTACTCCGTATATTCTAAGTACTTTCCACAAACCTTCTCTATCCACTCTGTCATAGGCCTTCTCCAAGTCCATAAAGGCAACATACACCTTTTGTTTCTTCTCCAGATACTTCTCCACAACACAATTCAGGGTAAAAATCTGATCTACACATCCTCTTCCCTTCCTAAAACCTCCCTGCTCGTCGCCTATCCATTTCTCCCTCTCTCAATCACTACCCTACTGTATACCTTCCCTACTACGCTTAGAAGACATATTCCTCGGTGGTTACCACACACTCCTCTTTCCCCTTTGCCCTTATAGGGGACTATTATGCCAGTCTTCCAGTCATCGGGTGCACTCCCCTTCTCCCATGCTAGTTTGCACATTTTCCATACCCATTCTATCACTATCTCACCACCATACCTCAACATTTCCCCACACACTCCATCTGTTCCTGGTGCTTTCCCCAACTTCACTCTTTTCATGGCTTCCCACACTTCTGACCTCCTGATCCCCACCTCCTCCTCCACTACTTCTCTTCTTCTCCCTCCCATACCATATCCAGCTATGTTTGCTGGCTCTTCATTCCTTTCATTTAGCAACTCACTGAAGTACTCCCTCCATCTTTCGACTCTCTCTTGCTTCTCGGCTAGCATTCTCCCATTCTTATCTTTCACACCCTTACTGTTTCCTTTGCTACCTTCCCTAACTTTCTTGACTTCTTTCCAGAACAGTTTCTTACTCTCCCTCCATTTTACACTCAGATTCCTTCCAAATTCCTCATCTACTCTTCTCTTACTTTCCTTCACTACTCTCTTCACCACCCTCTTACTCTCCACGTACCTCGCTCGTTTCTGTCTCTCGGAATCTTCATTCCCTCTGCTACCCAACCACTCTCTATATGCTTTCTTTCTATCATCAGCACTAATATTATTATAATCATCACTACTATTCTCACCATCATCACTACTACTCTCATCATCACTACTACTGTCATCATCACTACAACTTTCACCATCATCACTACTCTCATCATCACTACTACTGTCATCATCACTACTACTGTCATCATCACTACAACTTTCACAATCATCACTACTACTCTCATCATCACTACTACTCTCAGCATCTCTACTACTGTCATCATCACTACAACTTTCACCATCATCACTACTACTCTCCAACATCACTACTACTCTCATCATCACTACAACTTTCGCCATCATCACTACTACTCTCCAACATCACTAATACTGTCACCGTCGTCACTACTGTCATCATTATCACTACAACTATCACCATCATCATTACTATTATCACCATCATCTTACAATCATCATTACTACTGTCACCATCATCACTAATATTATGACCATCATCACTACAACTAGTACAGTCACCATCATAGCTTCCGCTTTATGTATGGATTTATTTGTTTATCTTTCAAATTAACTTATGTTCCATTAACCCGTGGAGCCCCAGCTAGTTTTGTATTGTTTGTTCACCAGAACCCGGCCGGTTTTCAAAAAATGGTTTATTCCAGAAACAATAGCGAATGGGTTAGGAATGAAGGAAAAACCACGAAAAACCGCTCAAAAGGCTTAAAGAATGGTCCTACAGAGCCCCCGAAAACGTATTTTACAAGAGTAAGAAATTGAAGGCAATTACCCCAAAAAACCAGGTTATTGCGCGCTCACGCGCACGCATGTGGACTTTGAGAGTTTTCAACCATCGGCACGGTTGCGTGGGATACGTACACAGTTCCCATACAAATCTGAGCCCTCTCGAGTGGCTACACCTGAGGTTACGGTCGGAGCAATTAGGGTGACTCGTCAGACGTGTCGCTGGGGCTGTGCGCTACATACATCGCCGACGCGTCAGACGCGTCGCTGGGGCTGTACGGGTTAAGGGGAGGCAGGCCGTTTGTTTGGTTTATCAACTCTGCGTAAGCAGAGTTTGGTATCGCCCCCCCCCCCCCCCCCCCCGTATAGTGGGTACCACACAAAAAAAAAAATCTGTCGTCGGCGTTGTCGTTGTCGTTGTCCGTCTGTCTTGGAACCCCTCCTAGACCGTTGGACGGATTTTCACCAAATTTCACACAAACATTTGTTGCGTGAATGCGAACGTCAGTCAAAAAATATTTTTTGATTTTGCCCCGAAGGGGTTCGCACACTAAGAACGCATTCGTTCTGGGGGCGAAAACATCTCGCTCTGCATTTGCTAGGTTAAGTTAGTTTAGTTGGCATTAGAAGTGATGGTAGTAATAGTGGGATTGATGGTGATAGTAGTGATGATGGTGATAACAGTAGTGATGATGGTTGTAGTTGTATTGATGATGATGACAGTAGTGATGATGATAACAGTAGTAGATAATTATGATAGTGACAGTAGTAGATATGGTGGTGACAGTAATAGTATTAGTGATGATGGTCATAATAGTAGTGATGATGGTGACAAGTAATGATGATAGTTGTAGTAATGATGGTGTGAGTATTAGTGATGATGGTGAGTAGTAGTGATGATGGTGAAAGTTGTAGTGATGACCATAGTTGTGATGATGAAGATCATAGTAATGGTGATGATGGCAGTAGTAGTGATGATGGTGATAGGATGCATGATGGTAATACTTGTGACAGGTGTAATGATGGTGGTTATAGTAGTAGTGATGATGTTAACAGTAGTAATGATGATTGTAAGATGGTGGTGATGATAGAAGTAATGATGGTTGATAGTTGTAGTATCAATGATGATAGTAGTGATTAAGATGGTAGTTACAATGATGACAGTAGTAGTGATGATGAGAGTAGTAGTGATGATTGTAATTGTAGTAGCCTAGTGATGATGATCATAGTAATGGTGATGATGACAGTAGTTGTGATGATTGTGGCAGTTGTAGTGTTGATGACAGTAGTAGTGATGATTGTGATTGATGATGGTATTAGTAGTGATGATGGTAACCCATCGCAGAGTTGGGTATGCCGTTTTGATTTTGGGCAAAACGGCACGTCTACTTTATTAATTAATGTATTCATATATTTTTTTAGTTTCCTCCCTAGACCTCCATCAAGCTTAGAAAAACACCCCCTAGACCCCCCTTCAAGATAAATTTGTACATTTTTCGATAGAAAAATGTACCGGCCAAAGGCCGGTTTCTCTTGAAATTTCAGGCTCGCAATTGCTCGCCAGGAAAAAGTCGATAACTAAATGGCACGAAAGGTCATAAAATTGACTAAGAAATGGGGCGAAATGTGTTAAAATCGCCAAATTAATGGGCCGAACGTCTTATAATCTCAAAACTAGTGGGGCTAAACATGAGGGAGAAGGGGGTCCAGAAAAACGGTCTGCCTCCCCTTAACTTATGTTCCATTAATTTCCCTTGTCAATAATTTTCCCAAACCCATTCAACTCCATTTTAACTCCCATTATCATCCTAACCATTAGTGTATTTAATTGGTTGGGTTATTTTCGGTCATTCATCATTTATCTTTCTTATATTTCTGCATGTGTATCGTATGTCATTCATCATATCTATCACTCACTTATATCGTGTGTTATTCATCATATCTATCATTCATTATATTGTGTTATTCATCATATCTACCATTCATTATATTGTATACCATTCATCATATCTATCAATCATTATATCGTATACCATTCATCATATCTATCATTCATATATATCTAATGCCATTCATCATATCTATCATTCATACATATCGTATACCATTCATCATATCTATCATTCATATATATCGTATACCATTCATCATATCTATCATTCATTTATATCGTATACCATTCATCATATCTATCATTCATATATATCGAATGCCATTCATCATATCTATCATTCATACATATCGTATACCATTCATCATATCTATCATTCATATATATCGTATACCATTCATCATATCTATCATTCATATATATCATATACCATTCATCATATCTATCATTCATATATATCGTATACCATTCATCATATCTATCATTCATTTATATCGTATACCATTCATCATATCGTATACCATTCATCATATCGTATACCATTAATTATAGCTATCATTCATATATATATCGTATGCCATTCATCATATATATCATTCACATATATCATATACCATTCATCATATCTATCATTCATATATATCGTATACCATTCATCATATCTATCAATCATATAACATATCGTATACCATTCATCATATCTATCATTCATATATATCATATACCATTCATCATATCTATCATTCATATATATCGTATACCATTCATCATATCTATCAATCATTTATATCGTATACCATTCATCATATCTATCAATCATTTATATCGTATTCCATTCATCATATCTATCATTCATAACAACTGTCCATGAGACGCTATATGTAGAGATACATGAGACGTCCATGTAGACGTGCCGTTTTGCCCAAAATCAAAACGGCATACTCAACTCTGCGATGGGTTACCATCATCACTACTAATACCATCATCAATCACAATCAACATAATCACTACTACTGCCATCATCACTACAACTGCCACAATCATCACAAGTAGTCATCACCATTACTATGATCATCATCACTACTACTCTCACCACCATCACTGTCCATTGTCACTACCATCTTAATCACTACTATCATCATTGATACTACAACTATCAACCATCATTACTAATATCATCACCACCATCTTACAATCATCATTACTACTGTTAACATCATCACTACTACTATAACCATCATCATTACAACTGTCACAAATATTACCATCATTTTTCCTACTGTCACCATCATCATTACTACTGACATCATCACCATTACTATGATCTTCATCACCACAACTATTGTCATTATCACTACAAATTTAACCATCCTCACTAATATTCACACCACCGTCACCACCATCATCACTACTGTCATTATTATCACTACAACTATCATCATTACTTGTCACCATCATCACTACTATTATGACCATCATTACTACTACTAGTACTGTCACCATCATATCTACTACTGTCATCATCACTACTGTCATCATCATCAATACAACTACAACCATCATCACTACTATTATCACCATTATCACTACTATCACCATCAATCCAAATATTACTACCATCACTTCTAATGCCAACTGAACTAACTTAACCTAGCAAATGCATGGCGAGATGTTTTCGCCCCCAGAACGAATACGTTCTTAGTGTGTGAGCCCCTTCGGGGCTCACACACTAAGAATGCCATCATTGCTGGGGGGCGGGGGGGGGGGGGGGGGGGGGGGGGGTCTGGGAGGAGGGGGGGGGGTCCGGGATGGGGGGGGGGTAAAACCATATTTTGGACCTAAAATCATAACTATTGCATAAATTCAAAAAATCACTAAGCAACAAATGTTTGTGTGAAATTTGGTGAAAATCCGTCCAACGGTCTAGGAGGAGTTCCGAGACAGACGGACGACAACGACAACGACAACAACGACAACGACAACGCCGACGACAGACATTTTTTTCGTGTGGTACCCACTATACGGGGGGGCGATACCAAACTCTGCTTACGCAGAGTTGATAAAAGTACTTTCAACTTTATATTTGTCTTCTAAATTGAAGAATTTGAATGGATTAGCGAAACGTGCCGAGCGGTGGAGAGGGTTGTAGTCGAGGGGACAACATGGACCAAACTCGGCACTTTGGTAATTCTACCAGAGGGGCAAATTCTTATACTAATGGATCCCATCACAAGACTTCTAAAAATACATTCTATCCCACCCAACATAAGACTTATCAAAATACATACTCTTTGGCCCACAACATGACTTCTCAAAATTCATATTATCCTGCCCAGCACGGGACTTCTCAAAATTCATACTATCGACCCCAAAACAGAGTCCCCAGTACCAGGCAACGTCAAAATAATGCTAGTCTCATAGATTACCACCAAGTGTATTATGATTACGGTACGGCCCCTCCTGACTCACAGGAAGCCAAAGGTTTTAGCCCTGCCTCTGCACAAACCAAAACTCCTAAAATTAACCAACAAAGGACCGGAAAAGATATACCGGAGTGTCCAGAATTAGATAAGCCTTCCACAATTCCAGTACAAGAAGTGGAGTCACTAGTCAAAGCGAGTGAACAAGAGGCGGAGTCACTAGTCGAGCAAAGTGAAAGAAGAGGCGGAGTCACTAGTCGAGCAAAGTGAACAAGAGGCGAAGTCACTAGTCAAAGCAAGTGAACATAAGGCGGAGTCACTAGTCGAGCAAAGTGAACAAGAGGCGGAGTCACTAGTCAACGCAAGTGAACAAAAGGCGGATTCACTAGTCGAAGCTAGTGACCAAGAAGAGGAGCGGAGTGAGCCGAGTGAGCCAAATCCTCAAAATATATTAGATAGCAAAAATGAAGATAAAACACTTAAAAAAAATGGGAAGACGAGAATGAGATTGAAAAAGGTGGGTCGTGCCATCAGACGAGCATTTGTACGATCATTTTGCTGTTGCTGTGGAAACATGAAGCAGTGAAGGTTATGAATAAATTATTAGCATTGTTATTGGATGGCCCGGTTGATTGTGGCTGTGGCCCGGTTGATTGTGGCTGTGGCCTGGTTGATCGAGGCTGTGGTCCAGTTGATTGTGGCTGTGGTCCGGTTGATAGTGGCTGTGGCCCGGTTGATCGCGGCTGTGGCCCGGTTGATTGTGGCTGTGGCCCGGTTGATTGCGGCTGTGGCCCGGTTGATTGTGGCTGTGGCCCGGTTGATCGCGGCTGTGGCCCGGTTGATCGCGGCTGTGGTCCGGTTGATTGCAGGTGTGGCCCGGTTGATTGCAGCTGTGGCCCGGTTGATCGCGGCTGTGGTCCGGTTGATCGCGCGGCTGTGGCCCGGTTGATCGCGGCTGTGGTCCGGTTGATTGTGGCTGTGGCCCGGTTGATTGTGGCTGTGGCTCGGTTGATTGTGGCCCGGTTGATTGTGGCTGTGGCCCGGTTGATTGCAGCTGTGGCCCGGTTGATCGCGGCTGTGGCCTGGTTGATTGTGGCTGTGGCCCGGTTGATCGCGGCTGTGGCCCGGTTGATCACGGCTGTGGTCCGGTTGATCGCAGTTGTGGTCCGGTTGATTGTATAGTACAGTCATAAACTTGCAACAAAAGAAGAATTGATAGAGAATTTGAATGTTAGTGATGAATTCAGTAACAGCGACCATCGTACGATAACTTTCACTTTAAAGTTTACTAGTAACGAACCAAATAGTAGCATCGAAAAAGTCCCTAATTTCAAGAAAGCAAACTTCCATAAACTTAGAGCTATGTTTAAAGAAACTGACTGGAGCTTTTTAATTAACAATAACGACATAAATACATCTTGGAAGTTATTCGAAACCACTTACCTAAAAAGCAGTGCAGACTGCATACCATCGAAAATACGGCGTCCAGGCCATAATAATAAGCCCAAATGGTGGAATAAAGATATTTCAAACTGCCTGCTTGCTAAAAAAATGTGCTAATGATAGATTAAAATCCTCACAATGACGAAGAACGGGTGAAATTGTAGAGCTACGACCGCAAAGCCAAAAAGTTAATTAAGCAAAGTAAAAGGACCTTAGAGTTACATATTGCGAATCAAAGTAAAAACAAACCCGAAAGAATTCTATAGATATATCAGAAAGAAAAAAGTAGTTACTTCAACTGTTGGACCGTTAGTCGATGAAAAAGGAGAATACACCAAAGACGAAGTACAAATGAGTAATGCCCTCAATACCTTCTTTGCATCAGTTTTTTACAACAGAAGACCTCAGTGATATCCCTACACCATCGCCGTTCAGATTGATAATTAGATGTTCTAAGCAATCACCGTTACAGAGAGAGAAGTATTGAATTGTTTAGATAAACTCAAGGTAAATATAAAAACGCCAGGACCCTGATACAATCTCGCCTATAGTTCTAAAGGAAGCTAAGAATGAGCACTCCAAGCCACTGACATTACTATTCAATAAATCCTTGCAGTCTGGAAACTATGCCTGCTCAGTGGGAAGCTAGCCAACGTAACACCGATATTCAAAAAAGGCAGCAAATCCCTACCCAGTAACTATCGTCCAATTAGCTTAACCTCAGTGGTGTATGTAAAATGCTAGAAACGTTCATACGAGACAGACTCGTAAATCACTTGGAGGAAAATAACATACTTAAAGATACTCAACACGGCTTTCGTAAAAAACGTTCCTGTTTAACAAACCTCTTAGACTTCTTCCACGATATCCTCAACCTCTACGATGAGAGAAAAGCTGTAGATATTATATACTTTGTTTTTAAAAGGCCTTTTGAAAAAGTCCCCCACAAACGTTAACTGCAAAAACAAAAAGCGCAGGGAATACAAGACGGTGAGGTGATATGGAAAGAAAATTGGCTCAGCAACAGAAAGCAAGGGTAGTCTAAAACGGTTTAAGGCATCTAAATGGACCAATGTAAGTAGCGGGGTACCCCAGGGATCGGTACTAGGACCAATTCTCTTTCTAATTTACATCAACGACATAGATGAGGGTCTCACCTGCACAATCTCAAAATTTGCTGACGATACAAAAATTGCAAATAGCGTACTCTCAAAAGAACAAGTTGACGATATGCAACACAATCTAGATAATTTGCCATGTTGGCCCCAATTTGGCAAAATGAGTTCCAATGCGGATAAATGTAAAGCTACTACATGTCGGATACCTAAATGAGAAAGCAAACTATTCGATGAATGGCACTCAGCTTAAGAATGTAAACAGAGAAAAACTGATCTGGGAGTAACAATATCGAGTAACCTAAAACCGAGTCCAACAATGTTCAGAAAGTTGGTTTAAGAAGGCAAACAAAATATTGGCTTTATAGGCAGGTCATTTGAGCATAAATCCAAAGAAGTTATCCTAACCCTTTACAATTCCTTAGTCCGCCCTCTTCTCTGGAATACTGCGTTCATCCTGGTGCCCTTATTACCAAAAAGATATAAAACAAGCTAGAACGAGTTCAACGTAGAGTTACCAAAATGATACCTAGCCTAAAGAACAAACCATACGAAGAGCGTCTTAGAGAATTAAATCTATTTCCTTTAACCCAGCGCAGATTAAGAGGGGCGACTTAAATTCAAGTGTTCAAAATCATCAAAGGCATCGACATATGAACTGTAGTAAGTACTTCACTAATCGACCATCTAATTACACGCGGGGAAACGGTTGCAAAATTATTGGTAAATCTTTTAACTCGCACGAATCTAAGAATTTCTTCTTCAATCGAGTTGTCAACTTGTGGAATGGGCTTCCCCGAGACGTTATAGACTGCAGCACCGTTGATTCATTTAAATCCCGCCTAGACAAATATCTCGCATCAAACCCGCGACTGACTGCGTTTGTAAATGAATAACTTTATCCTCCCCTCAGTTACTAACCCATATGTCCCCTACTAACTTCCTAGTCCTGCCACGTTAGTGGCAGGGCAGTAGTTCCCTTTCCAATGTTCCCTTACCCACTCTAAACCACTGTTTGGACACTTGATCCTCAGTGTTTTGGAGGACAAGCAACCTAGAAGGGTCACTAGATCTGTTGTTGCTTGATTTCCTTTGTACTCCTTTGTACTCCTTTGTACTATAGTCTATTCATTATAATTAAGCAAAATATCTTGCATACTAACCTCCATAACTCAAAAACGACTAAAGTAATCGAATTAATATATCTAATATTTGAGAAGAGTCAGCCAAGAAATATGTGAGGAAATATACAGCCCTTTTGCTCTAGCCCTTTTTGAGTTACAGAGGTTAGGAGTCACGTTGTTTTGCCAACCTATAATGAATGGACTATAGTGTGCATCTCAATTATTTTGAGATATCCTGTAAATAATGATGTATCTATTGTATCTATTGTAGAGTTTGCCTCCTGCAAGTGGCACCGATGAGCGCGCCCCGCCCTTTGGTAGTTTGTATAAGATTTATTCCCCTAGAGTCTAGGGGAATAAATCTTATACAAACTACCAAAGGGCGGGGCCTAGGGCCTAGGGCCTAGGGCCTAGGGCCTAGACAGACTGCCGACCAAGGCTGACGAATCCCATCCACCCTGTGTGTGACACCATCATCATCACTGCTGTGATATGTGCCGGACAGACAGACACACACGGTGGTTACAATACTACGCCTCCTATACAGGGGCCTACGTAATATCACCAACATCAGCACAGCTTTAACCCCTTCATTACCGGTGACGTCTTTTTAATTTTATTCTTGCTATATTTATACGATTTTGTGCAGTTTAAGAAGGCTCTGCGGTTACTTGCTCGAGACCCTTTTTAAACCGAATAACATCGTCTAATAATAGCCACAATAAAATCAAAAGACATCGCCGGTACAGAAGGGGTTACACATTGTCACCATTATCAACTCTGCGTAAGCAGAATTTGGTATCGCCCCCCCCCCCCCCCCCCCCAGTATAGTGGGTACCACCGGAAAAAAATGTGTCGTTGATGCCGATATCGATGTCCGTCTGTTCCGGAACTCCTCCTAGACCGTTGGATGTATTTTCACCCAAACTTCACACAAACATTTGTTGCGTGAATGCAAACGTCAGTCAAAAAAGATTTTTTGAATTTATACAATAGTTATGATTTTAGGTCCAAAATATGGTTTTACCCTTCCCCCACCCCCGTTCTGGGGCTGAAATAAATTTGCCCCGCATTTGCTAGGTTAAGTTAGTTTAGTTGACATTAGAAGTGATGGTAGTAATAGTGGGGATGATGGTAATAGTAGTGGTGATGGTGATAATAGTAGTGATGATGGTGATGAAAGTTGTAGTGATGAAATCACTGTGTCTGTATGATTGTGTGTGTGTGTGCCCCGCAAGGTCACACACATTCGTATGTGGCAGCAATGATGACCATCACAAAAGTGATGATAATGGTGATTATGGTACTAGTAGTGATGATGTTGGTGATTGTGATAGTATTTGTCATGGTGGTGATGATTTATAGTAGTGACAATATTGTGTCTGAGTGTAGTAGTGATAGTTGTGGTGATTATGGTAGCAGTTATGATATTGCCAGTAGTGATGATGGTTATTATGGTAGTGAGGGCAGTCGTGATTGTGAAAGTAGTTGTGATAGTGGTGGTGATAGTAACAGTGATGATGGGGATAGTAGTAGTGATGATGGTGAAAGTATTGGTTATGGTTACTGGAGATGACGCCCCCAAAACAACTCGCCTCTCATTTGTATGAGGAACTTGCCCCGGTTTAGATAGGTTAGGTTAAGGTAGGTTAGGTTAGGTTAGTTTAGTAGTAGGGATGATGGTGATAGTAGTAATGATGGTGATAGTAGTAGTGATGATGGTGATAGTTGTAGTGATAATGATGACAGTTTTGATGATGGTGACACTAGTAGTGATGATGTTAACTAGTAATAAAGTAGACGTGCCATTTTGCCCAAAATCAAAACGGCATACCCAACTCTGCGATGGGTTACCATCAGCACTACTAATACCATCATCAATCACACTATCCCCATCATCACTATTACTGCCATCGACACTACAACTGCCACAATCATCACTACCACTGTAATCATCACCATTACTATGGTCATCATCACTACTACTATTAAAATCATCACTACTACTCTCGCCATAATCACTACTACTGTCACCATTGTCCGTCTGTCCCGAAACTCCTCCTAGACCGTTGGACGGATTTTCACCAAATTACATACGAACCTTTGTTGGGTGAATGCGAATGCCAGTCAATTTTTTTTTTTTTTTAAATGTGTGCAATAGTTATGATTTTAGATCCAAAATATGGTTTCCCCCCCACCCCCCAGCAATGATGAAGGTGGACGGATTATTACCAAACTTTACATGCACATTTGTTGGGTGAATGCAAACGTCAGTCAAAAAATATGTTTTGTATTTATGCAATAGTTATGATTGTAGGTCCAAAATATGGTTTTAACCCCCTTCCCCCCCCCCCCTCGGGGGAAGGGGGGGGGGGGGGTAATCTAAGCAGAGTTGATTACTACAATCACTGCACCAACCATCACAATCTTGACTATTACTATTACAGCTTCTAATAGGTTTACTATTGATGCATAAAATGCCACAGTCTTGACTATCACTATCACAACTGTCAACGGTTTTACCATCATCTATATTTATATCTATTTATTATCTTTTTAGAACTGTATTTTTTTATCGTATATTTCTCATATAGTTTTAAAAATATAGTTCTATTGTAAAGTATGGGTGTGTAATGTGTATGATGCTGGAACGTAGATTATGAAATAAAGAAAATATAGTTCTATTGTAAATATAGTTATATTGTAAAGTATGGGTGTGTAATGTGTATGATGTTGGAACGTAGATTATGAAATAAAGAAAATATAGTTCTATTGTAAATATAGTTCTATTGTAAAGTATGTGTGTGTAATGTGTATGATGTTGGTACGTAGATTATGAAATAAAGAAAAGTGATTGATTGATTGACAAATGGGAGATAGCAAAATATAGCCGTCTTATGA
Organism: Paralithodes platypus; assembly: GCA_032716605.1. Taxonomy (NCBI): domain Eukaryota; kingdom Metazoa; phylum Arthropoda; class Malacostraca; order Decapoda; family Lithodidae; genus Paralithodes; species Paralithodes platypus. The sequence goes on along the minus strand of CM064493.1, from coordinate 18,434,774 downwards.
ACATTTATCTTAAGTGTACTTTATCTAACACTAAATGATTTTATATAGCTAAAGAAAGACTTCGAGGACTTCGACTCCTCTGAATTCTCAATTATCTAGCTCAAACTTTCCTGCCACTCTCAAACTAAACATTTCTGTCCTGTCTAGCTATCCCATAACTCTACTTACTTTCCTAAAAAATAAATACTATCTGTCCATCTCTCCCTTCTCTGAAATCTCCATTTTGGACCATTTCAACATTCAACACTTCCAATGGTTCTCCTCTCATTTCACTGACCAACCTAGTGAACAAGCCTACATCTTTTCTATCTTTAATGTCCTAGAGCAGTTAATTCCAGCACCCTATTTATATCCCTGACCATCTTGGAGATCGGTCTAAAATTCTTGACTTAATTCTAACCTCTAATCCTTCCGCTTACACTGTAAACCTTTTCTCTCCGTTGGGCTCCTCCGATCATAACCTTATCTCTGTTACCTGCCCTATCTCTCCAGTACGGCCTTCTGATCCTCCCAGCCTGTGACGCTTGTGGCATTTTGGCGCAGCCGACTGGGAAGCTCTTCGTCAGTATTTCTTTGATTTCCCGTGGAATTATCGTTACTTCCGTGGCCAGGGACCCTAGGAATGTGCTGAACGCATTACCGAAGTTATCATCTCGGACATGGATGCAAACATTTCAATTTCTTTTTCTCAGACTAATGCAAATTTGTTTTTGGTTAACTCATGCTTGTTCTACCGCTGTCCACAATAACGTAGAAGCATTTTAATCTTACCATCACCTTCAAACTCACGAATCTCAAACTTGTTTATATTTCTGCCCATAATCAAACCACATCTGTTATTCGACTTCCCAAAAACTCTTTCATCAAACATAAATGCTCTGAGCTTTCCAACTCTAGCTCTTCCCAAGCTTTCTAGCATCTAGCCAAATCCTCTCCAAACAATTTTGTTTCCTCGTATTTCCCTCCTCTTTTCTAATCCCACGGCACCGGTGCCGTCACTTCTCTGACAAAGCTGAACTCTTGGCTCAAACTTTTACGAAAACCTCCACCTTATATGATTCTGGTGCTATTCCTGCCTCTCCACCCTCATCTCTCTTACTTATGCCTAATATCCTACTCTTCTAAAGATGTACTTTCTGTCCTCTCTGGGCTTGATACTAAGAAAGCGTATGGACCAGATCGTCTTTCTCCCGTTGTACTAAAAAACTGTGCTTCCGTGTTAACAACCATGCCTAGGCAAATTCGTCTGTCTCTCTTTCCTCTAACATCTTTCCTTCTTGCTAGAAGCTTGCACTCATTCAACCTGTTCTAAAGAAAGGTGACCGCTCTCAACCTTCCCATTTTTTTTTTTGTTTTCTTTTTTTTTTGCTACGTGTGTGGAGGAGACAAAAGGCAGGCTGCCTGTGACACGTGTCTCCCCCAAAGCCAAAAGAGTGACAAGGAGACAAATGCAAGGGACGTTAGGCTGAATGGGGCCAAATGGATACAAGCCAGAGAAAGAGAGAAAAGGAGAATATATGAGAGGAGTTTTGCCTTCCCCTCACCGAACGAACACTATGGGAATGAGTGTTGTTTAAGGGGAGACGAGTCGCTTTTCTAGACCACCTTTTCCCTCGTCTTTAGACCCATTAGTTTGGCGATTTTATGAACTTTCGCCCCATTTCTGTCAATTTTAAGACCTTTCCTGTTAATTAGGTCTCGATTTTTTCCTGGCGAGTGATAGCGAGCCTGTAATTTAAGAGGAATCGGCCTTCGGCCAGGACATTTTTCTACCGAAAAATGTACAAATTTATCTTGAAAGGGGGTCTAGGGGGCTTCATTTTAAGCTTGATGGAGGTCTAGCGAGGAAACTTAGAAAAATAATAAATTAATACAAAAATTGACAAAAAGTGAAGGATCTCCCCGGGGGGTGACCTGTTTAAGGGGGGTGACCTGTTTTTTGTTCTGTCCTTTTCTATCTTTCTCTGGCTTGTATCCATTTGGCCCCATTCAGCCTACTGTTTTAAGACGTTTATCCCCATCCAGGTGTCAAATTTTAACTGGTGAGCGGTAGCGAGCCAGCATATTTTTTATTTTTGTTTGACAGCAGGCTAAATTTGTACATTTTTCGATAGAAAATGTCTCCGGCGAAGCCGGATTTCTTCATATAATGCTGGCTCGCTATCGCTCGCCAGGAAGAAATCGACACCTAGAAGGGGATAAACGTCTAAAAATAGTTGGCTGAATTAGGCCGAATGGATACAAGCCAGAGAAAGAGAGAAAAGGACAGAAATAACAAAAAGCAGGTCACCCCCCTTAATTAAAGAGCGCGCATCGGTTACCATTCCCAGTTTCTAAAGGTAAAGCCATATTTCTAATTATTTCGTTTGTTTATGACTTTATGCCAAGGTGTTGACGATGGTGATGTATTTGTGTATGTATGTGTATGTATGTGTTCATGTATATATATATATATATTTAATATTTTCTTTAGTTTCCTCTCAAAACCTCCATGAATCTTATTTAAATACCTGTAAGATCCCCCTGCGAGATAAATTTGTACATTTTTCGCCGCCTTCTAAATTGCAGGTTCGCTATCACTCGCCAGGGAAAACTAGACACCTAAATGGCACAGGTTTTTAAATCGCCAAACTAATGGAGCGAATGTCTTAAAATATTGAAACCAATGGGGCCAAACATGAGGGAGAAGTGGGGTCCAGAAAAAACAAACATCCCCTTAATCGTAAGTTCATTGCCTTAGTAAAGGGTAATGTTTAAGGGAGCCCACCTTACTTTTTTTCTCTTTCTCTCCCTCTCTCTTTGGCTTGTATCCATTCGGCCCCATTCAGCCTACTGTTTTAAGACGTTTACCCCCATCCAGGTGTCAATATTTTCCTGGTGAGCGGTAGCGAGCCAGCATATTATATATTTTTATTTTGAGAGCAAGCTAAATTTGTACATTTTTCGATAGACAAATATCTCCGGCGAAGCCGGATTTCTCCATACAATGCTGGCTCGCTATCGCTCGCCAGGAAGATATCGACACCTGGATGGGGATAAACGTCTTTAAACAGTTGGCTGAGTGAGGCTAAATGGATACAAGCCAGAGAAGGAGAGAAAGAGAACAAAAGCAGGTGGAATATGGCCGTTAAGCGTAAGATCTACACATAATAATTCCTATTTATTTTTTCACCAACCCACCAATTAATTTACAAATAAACTTAAGTAATGAAATCAGCTAAAGTAATAAATACATGTGGTACGCCAAGGACTCGAACCTAGGATACCCACACCAAAATTCCGCACACTAAGCATTGCGCTATCAAGACAGATACAAGATCAGTCAAATTCTCCTATTGATCGAGACAGAGAAAGGGGCGAAGGAACGCGAAAGTGGTTCCAGACCCTGAGAATTGGAACCCTTGAATGTGTTGTTTCTATTCGAGCTCTGTCTGGAGTCGGCCACCCCCAGGAACAGGGGTGGCCTCAGTCAATTATTACAGTTCGTTAAGGGGAGATTTTTGTTTGCTTCCGAGACCCCCTTCAAGCTTTTTAAAAATACCTCCAAGACCCCACTTCGATGTATTTGTGTACAGTTTTCGGTAGTAAAATATCCCGGCCGAAGGCCGGTTCCTCCTAAATTACAGGCTCGCTATGGTTCGCCAGGAAAATCGACACCTAAATGGCACGAAAGATCTTAAAAATTACAGAAATTGGGCAAAGTGTCTTAAAATCTCCACACTAACGGGGCGAATGTCTTAAAAAGTCAAAACTAATGGGGCTAAACATGAGGGAGAAGGAGGTTCGAAAACATATCCCTTAAGTTAACATATCCCCTTAAGGCTGGTCGAGAGTTCTTAGTTTTTTTTTTTATCATTCTCTCTTTTTCTCTCTTTCCCTGGCTTGTATCCATTCGGCCCCATTCAGCCAATTGTTTTAAGACGTGTATCCCCATCCAGGTGTCAATTTCTTCCTGGCGAGCGATAGCAAGCCAGCATTGTATGGAGAAATCCGGCTATCGAAAAATTTACACATTTAGCTTGCTGTAAATATATATATATGGGCTGGCTCGCTCCCGCTCGCCAGGAAAATATTGACACCTGGATGGGGTTAAACGTCTTAAAACAGTAGGGCCGAATGGATACAAGCCAAAGAGAGAGGGAGAGAAAGAGAAAACAAGCGAGGTGGGCTCCCTTAATGGGCCAGGACATGAATTATAATGTATGTATGTATGTATGTATGTATATATGTATGTATGTACGTACTCCGGCACATAATAAGTCAAGTCCTAGCTGTCATTACGTTTGGCTCGCTCTGTGTTGTATTAATGTCTGTCAGATGATGAATAGGGTGGGTAAGTAGAGGAACACGTTGGTGTATCTCACTAAAAAAAAAATATATATATACGGTATATATTGTTACGACTGAGGTTTAAATATATCAGGGCTCTTATTCATTGGACTAGTAATGGCATAAATGCTACAACGGAAAGCGCTAGATCCAACCTCTGATGTATATTCCCAGTGAACAAAGAACACAAATACTCTCCAGAGTTCTATATGCAATAATAGGTTATCAAACTCTCAATAAATGTGTGTCTACTCTAGGCTTAATGTTATGTGAAAACAGCCTATTACTACCTATAACCGAAGGTGCTTGGTTATGGTATGCAAAGTAAGGTGGTAAGAGAAGTTACAGCTTACGTTACTTTAATCAATAAATGTCAGGCACTCCTGCATGAAAGAAAGTGCACTAAAGTCCTTCAACACCAACAAGGAATCTTCTTTAACACCTTATTAGCGGGCTAGCGGTCTATTTATATGTACCGCCCAGCGGGGTGTTTTTAGCCAAAATAGGGCTGTTACGTGATCATTTTCATGCCTAAATAAGACCCAGAGCGTAAAACAAGTATCTATCCCTGAAAGGGCATAAACAGAGCTTTCCAATGACACCATAACGATCCTTTTATGACAGCTAGTTTTCTTGCAACAACCGCGTAACACGAGTGCAAATAGCATGTCATTCGGTACTTTCCCCATACAATTCAGTATGTGGCGAGTGAAAGAGGGAGGGAGGAGGTGGGATTCGTGTCAGTAGGTTCGCCGCGGTGGTCTGGAGCAGTCATACGCTCGCTACTCTCCTGCCACCACTTGTCTCTCTCTCTCAGCAACATTACGTGCTGAAATTGCCACACGACCTATGTCGCGCGCCGCCAGATAGTCCAGATTTATTTAACTCGACTTATGTTGCGCACCGATAGTTAGGGGTTAAATGTTAGATGCTATCAAGATGCTCGAATCGGAAATGGAACCCAAAAAGGCAGGCAGCGGAACAATGCTTGTGCAGGCTATGCACACAAAAAGGCAGGACATATAATGCAGTCGGAGCCAAGAATATCCTAAACGCTACAACACTAATAATAATGCCACGACAATGCAGTATTCCTATCAACAAAAAGAGCCTAAGTCGTTTGTGTCTCAATACATCAAACTAGGCTGCGAAATGCTTGTGTAATCATAAACGGGTATGCATAAAAAGAGTAATTGGTTTAATATACTTAATGTCTACTGTGACTGATAAAGTCTAGCTAGAGTCAATGATACGAGATACTGGTGCGCATGGCATGCCGCATAGCCTAGTGCAAATCTCAAGTCTGTGCGTCAAATATTACGTTATAGGGAAGGGTAGCTCTCTTGAGAAACCTTAATACTGAAGTATTAAGCGTTCTCCTGGCGTACCTCAAAGACAAACAACCGAGTTTAGAACAGTGCAGAATGGTATAGGCAAAAAGCCCTTATTCGTGCATGCTCTACTCTCAATGGCACACAGACTAGAATTTACCCAATCAACTCCAGTTCTCAGGTATGTCGTGCAGCTTTAACTTAAGCCAGCACCCATCGGAAACAATACCTTATAGTATCAGACTCCTAGTCTAGCATTATCTAATCTAGCAAAACACTAATAATTATAGGAAGCGGTACTGAACAATATGATTGCCAACCAATGCTTCGTGATCAACTTATCTTAACAACTAAACATACATGGGTTATATCAGACCTTAACACACAATACAACTGGACAACATGAAGCTGATTATGCAGAGTTAACCAGAGGGGGTATAATATTAATAAAAGGTGGTGAAAGATATGGGAAATGAGAGAGATAGGCAGAGGAAAAGATTCTCAGGTGCAGAGAGGGAGACAGATATCAAAGGGATAAGAGGGATGCGTTCTAGAAACCAGATCTGAGGGAGAGAGTGGCCAGAGAGCAGTATATATACTAGCACTAGTTCGAACCGCGTGGGAAAGCGGTAACAAGTCCTCTAGCCAATGCTAAAGAAGCTAGCTAAACATGACATCACCAAGCATGGTAAAAAACTCCTTCAACGAATCCCCACGAGGCCAGCCAGCTATGACGTCATCGAGTATAGCAAAACACTGCGCGCCTCCCCACACTCTGTTCTACTCTCTCTCTCTCTCTCTCTCAAATCCTATCATTACTACTTAATGATAAAACATATACTTTGCAATTAAATATATAAAGCCTTGACATGGGTGAAAACAAAGAGCCTTTCTGGACTGCCCATGACACGAGCTTTCATATGAAATAAAGCACACAACAATACATCAACTGTAGCCACATCCACTGCCCTGGCAATCCTAGCAAATCACTGTAGGACAAGCCATGCGGTTCTAACGGAGTGGTTAACGTCACACCCCCCCCAAGATTTTTCTCAGAGGCCCAAGGCTCACAAAAATCTGATTGTTAGAACCCATGCTATATCTCTACTTCCCATCACCCAGTGGCAGTAAAATATCTGGCACAGTTCTCAACAAAACATTTTACAAAATTATAACCCTCCCCAACACAATAGGTTAAATCATATGTAGTTATGCTCCTCAAGAGCGAGCTTCTCTAGTCCAGCATTCTGAGAGGAGTGCAACTCAGAATTACTTCTATAACATACTGAAAAAATTCAACTATCAAAGAAAGAGTTTTTTATTTGATTTTTATGTTTTTAATTTGTTTATTTCGGCTGCACTATAGGGGCAAGCCTAGTTTTTTCTTCTATACCAAACGCTCAACTCCTGCTTTACGACCCAATACGCTGGGCTACAACCGCGAGCCAACAAGCACCAAGCGCAAAATACAATTCAAACTAAAGCAGGAGGCTACCCGTGTGTCAATCTACCCAGGATCATACACCCTTGAAAGACAATCTGCAACCCCGTTGTCACAACCGGCAATATGGCATATGTCCAGGCTATACTCCCGTAACACCAGCGACCACCCGGTCAGCCTCATATTCCGATTGTGAAACTGGTCCAAGAACTTGAGAGGGTGATGATCTGTTTAAACTACAATGACCGGACCATAGGCTGGAACATAGACCTCGAAATGCCTCAGTGCAAGCACAACCACCAGCAGCTCCTCCTCGACAACACAGCAGCTCCCCTGGGCTGAATTGAACTTCTCCGAGCAGAAACTAACAGGATGCTCCAGCCCATCATCGTCCTTTTTCACAAGGACGGCACCAGCCCCCACACCACTAGCATCCGTTGCTAGTTGGAAAGGTAGGCTAAAGTCAGGGGCCCTGAGGATCGGGTGAGTGCACAACAGGTGTTTTACTACTCTAAACGCCTTCTCACACTCAGGCGCCCATTTGACTTTCTTATCCTTCCAGTTATCCTCCACCTGAGCTTGACTGTCCCGTTCTCCTTCTCCACCTTGACTGCTAAACGTCATCACAGGCACAGTGAGAGGCTCAGGGGGGTGCCTCACATACTCCTTCATGAGATTAACGTGACATAACTGATTGCGCTTCCGTCTGTCTGGAGTGGCTACCAAGTAATCCAGGTCCGATAGCCTCTCAACCACCCTATAAGGACCAGTGTACTTCGCGGATAAGGGGTGACCTACAAGGGGCAGTAGAATCAACACCTCCTGACCCACGCGAAACTCCCTGAGTTTAACCTTGAGGTCGTACCTGTCCTTCATGAGGGCCTGAGAGCTAGTCAAATTACGGCCAGCCAACTCCAGACTGCGCAACATCCGTTCTCGACTGTCGAGGACATACTTGAGCATAGAACAAGGTTTTTCTGCGCCCTCCCATATTTCCTCAACCATATGGAGAGGCCCTCTGACACGGTGTCCAAAGACGAGCTCATTAGGGCCGAATCCCAAACTTTCCCCAGGTACCTCCCGCACAGCAAACAAAACATATGGCAGGCCAAGATCCCAACCTTTCCCACTCTCAAAGCAACAACAACGAAGCACAGATTTCAAGGCTGAGTGCCATCGCTCTAACACACTCTGGCTCTCCGGATGATACGCAGATGACACAACCGTAACAATCCCATGCTGCTGCACTGCTTGAACAAAGAGGTTAGAAGTGAAGTTAGATCCTTGGTCTGACTGAATCCCCTGCGGGTAACCATACCGGGAAAAATACACTAGCAAGCTTCGGACCACCGTCTTCGCTGACCCATTTCTCATAGGGTACGCGTCAGGATACCTTGTTGCTACATCTCCCGACTGTGCATCACTGTCCTCCTTCAACTCGACAGCACCGGTACCACATTCAAGAACCTCCGGGTCTTCTAATTGCAATTTACGAATGTCCGAAGGCGCAAGCTTATCTAAGTATTTGCGAAACAACTCATGCCCCCCTCCTACACTGAATTTAGCCTCCCGTTGCTCTCTCTCTCTGTGTATCGTTGCTGTCTCTTCGTCTTTTTAAGCCCATCCTCTGCCTTCTTAGTAACAGTTAATGGGTCTTCTCCAGACTCGAAAATCGGTCCTAATAATGAGTCCCCGAGAATGTCCGTTGAAACTAAACTCTCAACCGCATCAAATTTCGACCCCTTCTCGGTACCTTTCCTCCGCTTGTCTAAATACTGTTGACCAGAATGTGACTCCCTGGATGCAATAGATCTGGTGACAACACACACCATAGGTTGCACCGGACACTTCTCAACCCACTCCTGCTCCTCCCTACTCACGTCGGCCGGCTTCTCGGCAACGACTAAGGGTGGAGCCTCAGAAGTAGGCCCCGCAAAGTCGTTGCCGAGAAGGAGGTCGACGCCCCCAACAGGTAACTTCTCCACAATTCCTACATCCAGGTCACGAGTCACACCATCAACTTCCATCTTCATTCTTACAAGCGGGTATGACCTTGTTGCATTAACCCCCTGAACCACAACCACCCGCGCCGTATTTACAGGTTTACCAGTGAAATTCCTCAACAATGTTTGCGATGCCCCAGAGTCACACAAAATTCTCACCTCATGTCTTCTACCCCCCACTCCACACAACCGAGTCCCCTGTGGTCACTAAAGGCATCACGGACAGGGAATAAGCATTCCGGATCCTTCTGCACTGGCAGTGTATTTACCTCGGAAGAATTGCCTCTAACAAACTCCGATGTTCTCTTGAACACTCCAATGCCGTGAGCAAAAGACACGGCTGCCGGAGGAGGTCGACTAGGGCACTCATTTGCCTTATGACCCTCCTGGTGGCACTTAAAACACATAAATTTCGGTTTCGGCTTATACTGTGATGTAAAAAGCCCCTGACTTTTCTTATACGGCGTGGTTTTAGGTTTGGATTCAGTTTTAGTTTCATTGCTCTTTTGTTTAAATGTGTCATTGCTACGGGGAGGGGGAGGATAACGGTCCCTAGCACTTGCATCGTACTTCTGTGAGGACCTGCAACCCCGAATCAACGACAGCCGTCGATCAGCCATTTCTGCTGCTTCGACTAGAGTTCTTGGGTTTTTCTCCTTTAAGTTTAAAGTTAGATCACCGCCCGTGCTCTTAAAGAACTGCTCCAACATCATTAACTGCTTAAGTCCATCAAATGTTGTTACCTTCTCAGATCGGAGCCAGTTCCCCATAGCATCGGACAAGTCCCGGGCGTGTTCCAAAAAGGTGCTATCTCTTCCCTTAGTTACACCACGGAACTTCAAACGGTACGTTTCTGGTTGCAGTTCGTAAGCCCTCAGGACAGCCTCCTTGAGATCCTCATACACAATACATGACTCCAAAGGTAACGCATCGTAGGCTTTAAGACCCTTGCCTATTAATCTAGAGGATACAAGTACTGCCCAATTATTCTCTGGCCACTGGTGTTACTGGCACTTCTTCTCAAAGCGTGCGAAAAATTCTGTTACCCCACTCTCATCAAACACCGGAACCAGTTTCAATAAGTGCGAGAGAGATTGATCAGGAGCACGGTTACCAGCCCCAAGTCGCTGTCCCGTTGTCTCTACTCGCGACTTCTCTACGTCCATGTCGGCACAGTACCTAGTCGACTCTAAATCAGCTTTGACTTTTGCTAGCTTGGCTCTCACTTCTATCTGGGCTAATTCTAATTGCTGTTGAATCTTAGCTAATTCGAGCCGAAGCAATAATTCTGGAGATAACCCTTGAGGAGGTGAAGGTGCTACAATGTTTGAAATTACCGGTGGTCCCCCCAGGGGCAACCCACCCTGCCAGCCACCACCCAACTGTGGAAGCGTACTCGGGGTCGGCAAACTACTGGGATGGCTGGGAGTCGAGTGTAGGGGAAGCATGGCCGAAGGGCTCTGAGCACTCAACCCATCTCGCTCACCAGTCACCCTGCCCAGTACACACGTTATCAAGTTATCCCTGGTCATGCTGCTAGTACCCGCATGACCGATAGCTGTGGCCAGGCATTGAAGACCGTACCGATCCATACCCTCCAACCGCTCGGCAGTAACATGCCATTGCAAAAATATCCTAGCATCCTCCTCACAGTTCACCTGATTAACCATTTCATCATACTGCTGTTCCTCAGTTTCGACATTACATACTGTGTCTCCATTCTCCTCTCATCCGGTATAAGACATGATGTTCACAAAAATTTCCCACCTCAATATTCAGAAAAGAAGCACCCCAAACTCTTATACCTCAATATACACACACAAATTCTCGGAAATACTCAAGGGCTATACTATGTTGCAAACAAAAAATATTCTTGCTGATCCCCGCAAAATATTCCCCAAAAAAACAAATGTTCCCTGCTAATAAATGTAGGTTCACCAAATCTAGGTAAGGTCGCCATTTGTTACGACTGAGGTTTAAATATATCAGGGCTCTTATTCATTGGACAAATAATGGCATAAATGCTACAACGGAAAGCGCTAGATCCAACCTCTGATGTATATTCCCAGTGAACAAAGAACACAAATACTCTCCAGAGTTCTATATGCAATAATAGGTTATCAAACTCTCAATAAATGTGTGGCTACTCTAGGCTTAATGTTATGTGAAAACAGCCTATTACTACCTATAACCGAAGGTGCTTGGTTATGGTATGCAAAGTAAGGTGGTAAGAGAAGTTACAGCTTACGTTACTTTAATCAATAAATGTCAGGCACTAAAGTCCTTCAACACCAACAAGGAATCTTCTTTAAATGTTAGATGCTATCAAGATGCTCGAATCGGAAATGGAACCCAAAAAGGCAGGCAGCGGAACAATGCTCGTGCAGGCTATGCACACAAAAAGGCAGGACATATAATGCAGTCAGAGCCAAGAATATCCTAAACGCCACAACACTAATAATAATCGCCATGACAATGCAGTATTCCTATCAACAAAAAGAGCCTAAGTCGTTTGTGTCTCAATACATCAAACTAGGCTGCGAAATGCTTGTGTAATCATAAACGGGTATGCATAAAAAGAGTAATTGGTTTAATATACTTAATGTCTACTGTGACTGATAAAGTCTAGCTAGAGTCAATGATACGAGATACTGGTGCGCATGGCATGCCGCATAGCCTAGTGCAAATCTCCAAGTCTGTGCGTCAAATATTACGTTATAGGGAAGGGTAGCTCTCTTGAGAAACCTTAATACTGAAGTATTAAGCGTTCTCCTGGCGTACCTCAAAGACAAACAACCGAGCTTAGAACAGTGCAGAATGGTATAGGCAAAAAGCCCTTATTCGTGCATGCTCTACTCTCAATGGCACACAGACTAGAATTTACCCAATCAACTCCAGTTCTCAGGTATGTCGTGCAGCTTTAACTTAAGCCAGCACTCATCGGAAACAATACCTTATAGTATCAGACTCCTAGTCTAGCATTATCTAATCTAGCAGAATACTAATAATTATAGGAAGCGGTACTGAACAATATGAATGCCAACCAATGCTTCGTGATCAACTTATCTTAACAACTAAACATACATGGGTTATATCAGACCTTAACGCACAATACAACTGGCCACCATGAAGCTGATTATGCAGAGTTAACCAGAGGGGGTATAATATTAATAAAAGGTGGTGATAGATATGGGAAAAGAGAGAGATAGGCAGAGGAAAAGATTCTCAGGTGCAGAGAGGGAGACAGATATCAAAGGGATAAGAGGGATGCGTTCTAGAAACCAGATCTGAGGGAGAGAGTGGCCAGAGAGCAGTATATATACTAGCACTAGTTCGAACCGCGTGGGAAAGCGGTAACAAGTCCTCTAGCCAATGCTAAAGAAGCTAGCTAAACATGACGTCACCAAGCATGGTAAAAAACTCCTTCACCCCACGAGGCCAGCCAGCTATGACGTCATCGAGTATAGCAAAACGCTGCGCGCCTCCCCACACTCTGTTCTACTCTCTCTCTCTCTCTCTCAAATCCTATCATTACTACTTAATGATAAAACATATACTTTGCAATTAAATATATAAAGCCTTGACATGGGTGAAAACAAAGAGCCTTTCTGGACTGCCCATGACACGAGCTTTCATATGAAATAAAGCACACAACAATACATCAACTGTAGCCACATCCACTGCCCTGGCGATCCTAGCGAGTCACTGTAGGACAAGCCATGCGGTTCTAACGGAGTGGTTAACGTCACAATATATAAATATTGCTGGTACCAATAATCGGTGCCGAGTCATGACTTATTAGCGCGACTGTACTGTACGGTCCCGTTAATAAGTCATGTCCCAGCTGTCATTACGTTTGGCTTGCTCTGTGCTGTATTAATGTATGTCAGATGTTGAATAGGGTGGGTAAGTGTAGGAACATGTTTGTATATTTCACTCGATGTGAAGAAATGAAGCTTAGATATTGCTGATACCAATTATTGATCAAAACATACTTGGTGCCGCGACATCATTTATTAGCGCGACTGTACATAGTCGTGGACATTAATTTTGTTTATTATTATGTTTTTTCCACCAACCAACTTCACCTCTAAACTCAAATAATGAAATCAACAAATACATGTGGCCACTCCAAGGACTCGAACCTAGGATACTCACATCGAAATTCCGCGCACTTATGCATTACGCTATCAAGACAGTTAATGAAATGTTCGAAGCTATCTCAGGCCGAATTGAATCTCCTTACTAATTCTCAACCTGATATGTGTACTATAAAGGTTCGTATTATTAGTTCGAGGGTTCAAGATGTATTGTATTGTGTGACTACCACGGTACACTCTAGGACATGAATAGTTGACTTAAGGGGGGATGGGCCGGTTTTCTGGGCCACTTTCTCCCTCATGTTTAGCCCCCATTAGTTTTCAGATGTTAAGATGTTTGCCCCATTAGTTGGTCGATTTTAAGACCTTTCGCCCTATTTCTTCGTCAATATTTAGACCTTTCGTGTTATTTAGGTGGCAATGTTTTCTCTGGCGAACGATAGTGAGCCTGTAATGTTGGAAGAACCGGCCTTCGGCCGGAAAAGTTTTCTACCGAAAAATGTACAAATTAATCTAGAAGGGGGATCAAATGCATGTTTTTTTTGTTTTTTTTTGATGGAGGTCTAGGGAGGAAACTAAAAAAATAATGAATACATGCAAAAATCGCCCAAAAAGTAAAGTTGTCTATAAATGTTCGAAGCTATCTCAGGCCGAAATGAATCTCCTTACTAATTCTCAACCTGATATGTGTACTATAAAGGTTCGTTTCATTAGTTCAAGGGCTCAACATGTATTATAATATGTGACTGCCACGGTTCACTCTAGGACATAAATAGTTAACTTAAGGGGAGACTTGCCTTTTTTTTTTTTTTTTTTTTCCTCGTCTATTAATTTATTTATTCCTATATTTCTTAGTTTCCTTGCTAGACCTCCGTCAAGCTTAGAAACGCCCCCCCCCCCCCCCCCTCCAAGATAAATGTTTACGTTTTTCGGTAGAAAAATGTCCGTGCCGAAGGCCGCTTCCTATTAAGATTTCAGACTCGCTATCGCTCGCCAGGAAAAAATCGACACTTAAATGGCACGAAAGGCCTTAAAACTGACAATGAAATGGGGTGAAAGGTATCAAAATCGCCAAACTAATGGGCCGAACGTCATAAAATCTGAAAACAAATGGGGCTAAAGACGAGGAAGAAGGGGGACCAGAAAAACGGCCTGTCTCACCGTTAAGCCTATAGATGATCCGATGACGCATTCCTTTTCCGTTTTCTAGCTATTGTTAGACAGTTTTATTCAGATTAGGAAGGTATATTAAGGAAGTCGGAGGGTTGATTAGTCTTTACCCTTATAACTAGCTACCACAGATCCTTCTTAAGCTGCATGAAATCGTCTAATAATAGCCAGCATAAGGCGTCGTAATCTTCAAATTATTAAGTTTCCGAAGCTTATCATATACTGAATCGAATCATCCTCTCTAAACTATCAGTGTTCAAGGACTGTATCGTTACTATGCTTCAGTACCGTGTTCCATAATTGATTGTATAAAACGACCCTTTCGGCTAGCTTAACCCTCTCCGACATATGACGCGAATTTGAGCCTATTGGGGATACTTTAAAGCCTTTGTTACCATCAGGGGTATGTAGAAACCTTTAGTTTAGTTACTTCAACCTCTGCAGTTGTCTTTGAGTTAGGTGTGGGCAGAAAACTAATTTTGGAGAGGTAATTATAAGAGTGAGAGAACTATATTTCTAATCTGTCAACCTCTGCGTCATAAATGCGTGAAAGGGTTAACTTAGGGAACTTAGAACATAAAGCAAGCAGGTTACCCGCTCACAAGTTACCAGCGCCGACCTGCGTCAAAATATAACCACACTATCAAACAGCTGGGCCGCACACAGTAGAAGTATGTTCAACCTGGTGAGCGCTTGTTACATGTGCTGGCCATTTTTTCCTGCTACCCCGCGCGAGTGGACGTTAAGGTGAGGTTTCTAGTTTGTTTCCTACTCCTCCAGCAATCTTAAAATGTCACCCCCTTGACCCTCTTTCAAGATAAATTTGTACATTTTTCGGTAGAAAAATGTCCCGGCCGAAGGCCGATTACTCTTAAATTACAGGCTCGCTATCGCTCGCCAGGATAAAATCGACACCTAAATGGCATGAAAGGTCTTAAAATTGACAGAATAGGGCTGAAATTCTTAAAATCACCAAACTAATGGGGCAAACGTCTTAAAATCTCAAAAGCAATGGGGCTAGACATGAGGGAGAATGGGGTCAAGAAAAAAAGTCCCTCAAGTGGAAATCTCCCCTTAATGAGAACTAGTTGTGTGCAGGGTATAACCTTCATCAGTAATTAATATTATTAAGATGGACATGGGGAATCTGATTGGATGCGTGTATCAGAGACCTGCAGTGTGGGACTAAAGACACAAAATGCATTCGAACAGAAAAAGTGTGGACAGATGCTGGAGTGAAATCATCGGTGAAGTTAAATATGATGGTAAGTAAACATGATTAGTATTTTGTATTGTTTTATTAATGTCTGCATTTTCTCTTATTGTGCAATATAATATCCTTGTCAAATGAGGAGCTGGACATATTTACTGTATGACTAGTGAATCAAAATTGGCAGAATCGCTGATGAACCTGCTTCCCCTATTGTCTATCTACCTGCCTTTACTTACCTTTTAGAGAAAAATAACATACTTAAAGATACTCAACACGGCTTTCGTAAAAAACGTTCCTGTTTAACAAACCTCTTAGACTTCTTCCACGATATCCTCAACCTCTACAATGAGAGTAAAGCTGTAGATATTATATACCTTGATTTTCAAAAGGCCTTTGACAAAGTTCCCCACAAACGTTTACTGCTAAAACTAAAAGCGCATGGAATACAAGACGGTGTGTTGAAATGGATAGAAAATTGGCTCAGCAACAGAAAGCAAAGGGTAGTCATAAACGGTAAGGCATCTAAATGGACCAATGTAAGTAGCGGGGTACCCCAGGGATCGGTACTAGGACCAATTCTCTTTCTAATTACATCAACGACATAGATGAGGGTCCCACCTGTACAATCTCAAAATTTGCTGACGATACAAAAATTGCAAATAGCGTACTCTCAAAAGAACAAGTTGACGATATGCAACACAATCTAGATAATTGTCATGTTGGGCCCAAATTTGGCAAATGAGTTTCAATGCGGATAAATGTAAAGTACTACATGTCGGATACCTAAATGAGAAAGCAAACTATTCGATGAATGGCACTCAGCTTAAGAATGTAAAGAGAAACCGATCTGGGAGTAACAATATCCAGTAACCTAAAACCGAGTCAACAATGTTCAGAGTTGTTAAGAAGGCAAACAAAATAATTGGCTTTATAGGCAGGTCATTTGAGCATAAATCCAAAGAAGTTATCCTAACCCTTTACAATTCATTAGTCCGCCCTCTTCTGGAATACTGCGTTCAATCCTGGTGCCCTTATTACCAAAAAGATATAAACAAGCTAGAACGAGTTCAACGTAGAGTACAAATTATGCCTAGCCTAAAGAACAAACCATACGAAGAGCGTCTTAGAATTAAATCTATTTCCTTTAACCCAGCGCAGATTAAGAGGTGACTTAATTCAAGTGTTCAAAATCATCAAAGGCATCGACAATATGAACTGTAGTAAGTACTTCACTATCGACCAATCTAATTACACGCGGGGAAACGGTTGCAAAATTATTGGTAAATCTTTTAACTCGCACGAATCTAAGAATGTCTTCTTCAATCGAGTTGTCAACTTGTGGAATGGGCTTCCCGAAACGTTATAGACTGCATCACCGTTGATTCATTTAAACTCCGCCTAGACAAATATCTCTCATCAAACCCGCGACGGACTGCGTTTGTAAATGAATAACTTTATTTTATCCCCCCCTCAGTTACTAACCCTTATGTCCTCTACTAACTTCCTAATCCTGCCAAGGACATTAGTTCCAGGGCAGTAATTCCCTTTCAAATGTTCCCTTACCCACTCTAAACCACTGTTTGGACACTTGATCCTCAGTGTTTTGGAGGACAAGCAACCTAGAAGGGTCACTAAAACTGTTGTTGCTTGATTTCCTTTGTACTCCTTTGTACTCCTTTGTACTGCCAGAACAGTTCGGTTCTGGTAACCTGTAGACAGGTCACCTGCTTTATTTTTCTTCTTACTCTTAGGTTAGGTTAGGTAAGCTCATCAACTCACTAACTCACTTCTGCTTACTAGTTCCTACAATCTCTTTCTACACGCCACAATGTTCCATCTCTTTCACTCTGCTATCGCTATTACAATATTCAGTGTTCTTCAGAGCTCTCTCAGTGCATACCCCTTACCTTGCGGCCAGTGCGAGGTACCCGCCTTTCAACAGTCTCACTCGCATTCTGTCCAGCACTCCAGCCCAAGAATTAACAAAATTAATGTTCTCGTTATTTTTGGTAGATATCTATAAAAGCACCATCATCAGTGTTTATCAGTAAACATGACTTTTCTGCTATATATGAATGTGATGCGTGTGTTTTGATAATTTATTTCTTGAGGAAATGCTTTATTATAGAGATATGGCATGGCCCTCGATACTGGGGAAGGAACTACCACCCCTACCCCAAGTACCACCCCTACCCCAAGTACCACCCCTACCCCAAGTACCACACCTCACAAGTAACCCCAAGTACCACCCTACCACAATACCACCCTTACTCCAAGTACCAACAAAACCACCCTACCCCAAGTACCACCCCTACCCCAAGTACCACCCCTACCCCAAGTACCACCCCTACCCCAAGTACCACACCTACCACAACCACCACCCCTAACCCCAAGTACCACCCCTACCACAACCACCACCCCTACCCCAAGTACCACCCTTACTCCAAGTACCACCCCTACCACAACCACCACCCCTACCCCAAGTACCACCCCTACCCCAAGTACCACCCCTACCCCAAGTACCACCCCTACCCCAATTACCACCCTAACCCCAAGTACCACCCCCACCCCAAGTACCACCCCCACCCCAAGTACCACCCCCACCCCAAGTACCACCGGAAAAATGTTATTTTAATACCACGAATTTTCCGAGTGATTATTATAAACAAAATTGTTCATTTGCATCAATAGATAGAGTTTGTAATTAATTAGAAATCTCGGGAAAACCTATTTTCCCCATAAGGCCTATCGATCGATGTTGTTCCCCGATAGTGATTTGAAAAAACATTAGCCTAACCTAACAACCTTACCTAACCTAACCTAATATTATGGGTGGGGGCTGCCGCCCCCGCTGGTTGAGTACTAATCCCTTAGTAAATAAAAAAAAAAAATTGGCTGTCGATTATACGAAGGTGAAATAAACGTCGATGAAGTCTACGGTGTTTACTCTGCAATGTTCAGCTTTGATTGTACATTGATAACGGGAAAGTACCGTATTGACAACCTTTTTACGAAAATTAAATTTTAGTAGCATACTTTTATATTAGGTTTTCCGGTAAACCTGACTTTTTGGACCGACAGCGATTTCAGTAAGTTTTATTTTGTTTTTTGTAATTTTTCCTTCAGATATAGTGTTGTGTTATACTGAAGAGGAGCGGAAATGAGTATTTACCCATTATCCAACAATCAAAAAATAGGTCCCCACTAATGGAGAGGGCTATGAAGTTCAGGGAAAATGAGGGGTTAAAAGCGTAAAAATACAATAATATAGCGTTTTGTATCAAAACTTGGCTCGGGTTTCCCAAATTGCAAACCCATACAACCCAATTTTGTGAATACCCGAGCCAACTTTTGACGAAAGCTGGCTCGGACTTCACGGGGTGGCGTGGGTAACCTAATATTTCATGTTATAAAAATAGTCAACTTTGGGAAGACATTAGCCTAACCTAACAACCTTACCTAACCTATCCCAGTATTATGGGTGGGGGCTGCCGCCCCCACACCCCCGCTGGTTGGGTTAGATTTTTTTTTTTTTTTTTTTTTAATGTTCTAGGCTATTAGCCTAACCTAACAACCTTACCTAACCTAACCTAGTATATGGGTGGGGGCTGCTGCCCCCACACCCCCGCTGGTTGGGTTACTTTTGTTTTTGTTTTTTTTATGTGCTAGGCTATTAGCCTAACTTAACAACCTAACCTAACCTAACCTAGTATATGGGTGGGGGCTGCTGCCCCCACACCCCCGCTGGTTGGGTACTGGCTGAAAAACTTATTGTTTTACAGTAGCCTAGGTCTATACATGTATTTTAGCGTTTTTGTTTTTTTCTCCCTTATAATACATTTCAGCTCTTAATGCCATATATAGCAATGATGTATATGCTCTACCGGACCTATTAGGCCTAAACAGATCGATGGACTAACTGTCGGTCCAAAACATCAGTATAACCGGTTTTCCGAGGGTTTAACGCATTTTCATATGATCTTTAGAGCTATCGATAACTGAAAGTACCGTATTGACAACCTTGTTACGAAAAATAAATGTTAGTACCATACTTTTTTATTAGGTTTTGCCGAGGGTTAAAACAAATTTTCTTATGATCTTTAGAGCATATAGATTCAATATTTATCTTTAAATATATCAATAAAATTCGTGGTATTAAAATAACATTGAACCGTACCACCCCTACCTCAAGTAACACCCCTTCCCCAAGAACCACACCTACCACCACCCCTACCCAAAGTACCACACCTACCCCAAGTACCACCCCTACCCCTGGGAGATCTGGGAGTAACAATATCGAGTAACCTAAAACCGAGTCAACCATCGTACGATAACTTTCACTTTAAAGTTTACTAGTAACGAACCAAATAGTAGCATCGAAAAAGTCCCTAATTTCAAGAAAGCAAACTTCCATAAACTTAGAGCTATGTTTAAAGAAACTGACTGGAGCTTTTTAATTCACAATAACGACATAAATACATCTTGGAAGTTATTCGAAGCCACTTACCTAAAAGCAGTGCAAGACTGCATACCATCGAAAACTCGGCGTCCAGGCCATAATAATAAGCCCAAATGGTGGAATAAAGATATTTCAAACTGCCTGCTTGCTAAAAAATTTGCTAATGATAGATTAAAATCCTCACAAAATGACGAAGAACGGCTGAAATTTGTAGAGCTACGACGCAAAGCCAAAAAGTTAATTAAGCAAAGTAAAAAGACCTTAGAGTTACATATTGCGAATCAAAGTAAAACAAACCCGAAAGAATTCTATAGTTATATCAGAAAGAAAAAAGTTGTTACTTCAACTGTTGGACCGTTAGTCGATGAAAATGGAGAATACACCAAAGACGAAGAACAAATGAGTAATGCCCTCAATACCTTCTTTGCATCAGTTTTTACAACAGAAGACCTCAGTGATATCCCTACACCATCGCCGATTCAGATTGATAATTCAGATGTTCTAAGCAATATCACCGTTACAGAGAGAGAAGTATTGAATTGTTTAGATAAACTCAAGGTAAATAAAACGCCTGGACCTGATACAATCTCGCCTAGAGTTCTAAAGGAAGCTAAGGATGAGCTCTCTAAACCACTGACATTACTATTCAATAAATCCTTGCAGTCTGGAACTATGCCCGATCAGTGGAAGCTAGCTAACGTAACACCGATATTCAAAAAAGGCAGCAAATCCCTACCCAGTAACTATCGTCCAATTAGCTTAACCTCAGTTGTATGTAAAATGCTAGAAACGGTCATACGAGACAGACTCGTAAATCACTTAGAGGAAAATAACATACTTAAAGATACTCAACACGGCTTTCGTAAAAAACGTTCCTGTTTAACAAACCTCTTAGACTTCTTCCACGATATCCTCAACCTCTACGATGAGAGTAAAGCTGTAGATATTATATACCTTGATTTTCAAAAGGCCTTTGACAAAGTTCCCCACAAACGTTTTACTGCTAAAACTAAAAGCGCATGGAATACAAGACGGTGTGTTGAAATGGATAGAAAATTGGCTCAGCGACAGAAAGCAAAGAGTAGTCATAAACGGTAAGGCATCAAAATGGACCAATGTAAGTAGCGGGGTACCCCAGGGATCGGTACTAGGACCAATTCTCTTTCTAATTTACATCAACGACATAGATGAGGGTCTCACCTGTACAATCTCAAAATTTGCTGACGATACAAAAATTGCAAATAGCGTACTCTCAAAAGAACAAGTTGACGATATGCAACACAATCTAGATAAATTGTCATGTTGGGCCCAAATTTGGCAAATGAGTTTCAATGCGGATAAATGTAAAGTACTACATATCGGATACCTAAATGAGAAAGCAAACTATTCGATGAATGGCACTCAGCTTAAGAATGTAAACAGAGAAACCGATCTGGGAGTAACAATATCTAGTAACCTAAAACCGAGTCAACAATGTTCAGAAGTTGTTAAGAAGGCAAACAAAATAATTGGCTTTATAGGCAGGTCATTTGAGCATAAATCCAAAGAAGTTATCCTAACCCTTTACAATTCATTAGTCCGCCCTCTTCTGGAATACTGCGTTCAATCCTGGTGCCCTTATTACCAAAAAGATATAAACAAGCTAGAACGAGTTCAACGTAGAGTTACCAAAATGATACCTAGCCTAAAGAACAAACCATACGAAGAGCGTCTTAGAGAATTAAATCTATTTCCTTTAACCCAGCGCAGATTAAGAGGTGACTTAATTCAAGTGTTCAAAATCATCAAAGGCATCGACAATATGAACTGTAGTAAGTACTTCACTATTGACCAATCTAATTACACGCGGGGAAACGGTTTCAAAATTATTGGTAAATCTTTTAACTCACACGAATCTAAGAATTTCTTCTTCAATCGAGTTGTCAACTTGTGGAATGGGCTTCCCCGAAACGTTATAGACTGCATCACCGTTGATTCATTTAAACTCCGCCTAGACAAATATCTCGCATCAAACCCGCGACTGACTGCGTTTGTAAATGAATAACTTTATTTTATCCCCCCCTCAGTTACTAACCCATCTGTCCCCTACTAACTTCCTAATCCTGCCACGGACATTAGTTCCAGGGCAGTAATTCCCTTTCCAATGTTCCCTTACCCACTCTAAACCACTGTTTGGACACTTGATCCTCAGTGTTTTGGAGGACAAGCAACCTAGAAGGGTCACTAGATCTGTTGTTGCTTGATTTCCTTTGTACTCCTTTGTACCCCAAGTAACACCCCTTCCCCAAGTACCACCCCTACCACCACCCCTACCCAAAGTACCACACCTACCCCAAGTACCACCCCTACCCCAAGTAACACCCCTTCCCCAAGTACCACCCCTACCACCACCCCTACCCCAAGTACCACCCCCACCCCAAGTACCACCCCTACCCCAAGTACCACCCCTACCCCAAGTACAACCCCTACCACAACCACCACCCTTACCCCAAGTACCACCACCACCCGAAGTACCACCACCACCCGAAGTACCACCCCACCCCCAGTACCACCACCACTACCCCAAGTACCACCCTTACCCCAAGTACCACCCTTACCCCAAGTACCACCCTTACCCCAAGTACCACCCCTACCCCAAGTACCACCCCTACCCCAATTACCACCCTTACCCCAAGTACCACCCCTACCCCAAGTACCACCCTTACCCCAAGTACCACCCTTACCCCAAGTACCACCCATACCCCCAGCACCACCCCTACCCAAAAGTACACCCCCCACCCCAACAACCACCCCTATCCCAAGTACCACCCCTACCCCAAGTACCACCCCTACCCCAAGTACCACCCCTACCCCAAGTACCACCCCTATCCCAAGTACCACCCCTACCCCAAGCACCCCCCCTACCCCCAGGAGCACCCCCACCCCCAGCACCACCCCTACCCCAAGTACCACCCCCACCCTAAGTACCACCCCCACCCCAAGTACCACCCCTACCCCAAGTACCACCCCTACCCGAAGCACCACCCCCACCCCAAGTACCACCACTACCCCAAGTACCACCACTACCCACTACCACCCCCACCCATGTCCCGCCACCACTACCCCAAGTACCACCCCCACCCCAAGTACCGCCACCACTACCCCAAGTACCACCCCTACCCCAAGTACCACCCCCACCCCAAGTACCACCCCTACCCCAAGTACCACCCCCACCCCAAGTACCACCCCCCCCCCCGAACCACCACTACCCCAAGTAGCGCCACCACTACCCCAAGTACCGCCGCCCCTACCCCAAGTACCCCCCCCACCCCAAGTACCACTCCTCCCCCAAGTACTGCCACCACTACCCCAAGTACTGCCACCACTACCCCAAGTACCACTCCTACCCCAAGTACCACCCCCCCACCAAGTACCACCCCTACCCCAAGTACCACCACCACGGTGCCCAAGTACCACCACCACCCCAAGTACCACCCCTACCCCAAGTACCACCCCTACCTCAAGTACCACCCCTACCCCAAGTACCACCCCTCCCCCCAGTACGACCCCCACACCAAGTACCACCCCCACCCCTAACCCAAGTACCACCCCTACCTCAAGTACCACCCCTACCCCAAGTACCACCCCTACCCCAAGTACCACCCCCACCCCAAGTACCACCCCCACCCCCAGTACCACCCATACCTCAAGTACCACCCATACCTCAAGTACCACCCCTACCCCAAGTACCACCCCTACCCCAAGTACCACCCATACCACCCCCACCCCAAGTACCACTCCTACCCCAAGTACCACACCCACCCCAAGTACCACCCCCACCTGTTACGCTGGCCAGCTTGCCAGAATGTACTCGTACTCGCTAGCGCTCGCCAGGGCAGTGAAATGGGCTATAATAATCGTAGAACGATGTTCTTTCTTTCTTAGTATTCATGTTGTCACAGACAGATCAGTGTTTGTCTTTATTCTTGTCTGTGACACTTGGAAGTATTTTATATCATTGATGGAGTTATAAGATATGTAGTGTGATAGTTCCGAGGAGAGAGAGAGAGAGGGAAGCAGCGAGGTGGTAGTATGTGCGTGTGTATGTACGTGTGCATTCCTCGCTTGGGCAGGCCCACCCGCTCGTGATTGGATGGCGGGCCTGGCGTGTCATATGACGCCTGCTCTTCATGCCGTAGTTGTCTGTGATTGGAGGCCGCTGTCTAAGCTCGGTGGTGCGGGCTTCCTTCCCGCGTCTCTCCTTAGAGCTTGGCATGGTGCGCTTGGTCCTAGATGTCCGTTGCATTCTGTCCCCAATCTAACCCTCTTTACAGCTGTTTCTCTCTCTGAACTCCTTCTTTCCAATACTTCTTATCTTTATTCATTTATCCATCCCTTCTGGTTCTGCATACGACTTTCATAGTCGGCCAGTCGTATTACCAGCGCCAGTTCTCACATATATGTTTTGCACTAGCTTTAGGGATTATTAGAGTCAAAGTCACATGGAGTCATATTATTGGGTTGTTCTTTGTTACTATTTAATGCTAGACAGTGGAGGGTATCTTTGGTCGTTGTCTGAGTTATGTATATGGCAAGTCAGAGCCGGTACGACTTCGACGGAGCTAGGTAGCCTGTAACCCTTGTGCATATTTTTCCTTTGCGAGCGTAGCAGTATACAAGCGAAGGGCTTTTGCCTACTCTTGCTTGTATGCTTGCTACCTCATTTTGTTGATCTTTGTGGAGCGCCAGGGTAATACCAGATACTTGAGATCTGGACTTACCAAGAGAGCCTCCTAGTCACTTAACGTAACATAAGGGAAATCTGTTCAGGGGAGACAGTAGGCTACGAGCATGCTTGCGCTCTGCCTAGGCTCCGTGTACCTTTTATGCCGCTGCTAGACTTTATTAGTAAGAAAGACAGCATTGTGTTTATTAACTTTAACTGCGTATGCTTTAGGAATTATTCACATATTATTTTAGCCTAGGTTGATGCATAGTGCACAACCCAGTTTGGCTGTTACTTTGGGTAAGGAAGTACTGTTTTTGAGTGGCTATTATTAGTGCTGTCACAGAGTTGTTGCACTCCCTTGTTTTATATATATATGTATCCTACTTGTTGGTGTATTTAAGATACACGCTTTGGTGTCCTCCCCCTGCATTATTTCTGTTCTATATTCGGCGAGCATCTTAGAGCATCAGACGTTTTCAGAAGATTTCCTATCTGTTTGCTGTAGGACTAGACTTCCAGTGTTTTCATAGAGCATTGAAGAGTTTAGTGTTGAGTTCAGACTCACACTAAAGTTAACGTAAGCATATACTCCTTTATTAAATCTTGTCATAGTTTATTTAAGTATTGTTATTACTTGAGAGCATTTTATTAACATAAGTACTCCTGTTGTGAGTAGGCTTTGCCGTCACCGGAAAGCCTTTGTAGAAGTGCACTAAACCCAGTTAATTGATACCCCGTTATCCAGTAGATTAACTCTGGAGGGTTTAAGTGTTTTGTTCACCGGCTTAATAGTTTGAGGGTTTGGAATTAGGGTACCGTTGTTGCAGATATAGCCTATCTTCTAGTCCAATATTAAGTGCCCTTGTTTATTTTGTTGTGCCAGGCGTAACACACCCCTAACCCAAGTACCACCCCTACCCCAAGTACCACCCCTACCCCAAGTACCACCCGTACCACCCCCACCCCAAGTACCACCCGTACCACCCCCACCCCAAGTACCACCCCCACCCAAAGTACCACCCCTACCCCAAGTACCACCCCTACCCCAAGTACCACCCGTACCACCCCCACCCCCACCCCAAGTACCACCCCTACCCCAAGTACCACCCCTACCCCAAGTACCACCCCTACCCCAAGTACCACCCCTACCACAGATACCCCTCCTACCAAAACTACCATCCCTACCACAACAACCACCCCTACCACAACAACCACCCCCACCACAGATACCCCTCCTACCACAACTACCATCCATACCACGACTACCACAACTACCACAACTACCACCCCTACAACAACTACCACCCCGTCCACAACTACCACAAATACCACCCCTACCACCCCTACCACTCCTACCCCAACTACCACCCCCACCACAACTACCACCCCACCACAACTACCACCCCCACCACAACTACCGTCCCAACCACAACTACCACCCCTACCATCCCAACCACAACTACCATCCCAACCACAACTACCATCCCAACCACAACTACCACCCCTACCATCCCAACCACAACTACCACCCCAACCACAACTACCATCCCAACCACAACTACCACCCCTACCACAACTACCACCCCTACCACAACTACCATCCCAACCACAACTACCATCCCAACCACAACTACCATCCCAACCACAACTACCATCCCAACCACAACTACCATCCCCTCCACAGCTACCATCCCCTCCACAGCTACCATCCCCTCCACAGCTACCATCCCCTCCACAGCTACCATCCCCTCCACAACTATCACCCCCACCACAGCTACCACCCCACCATAACTACCACCCCCACCATAACTACCACCCCAACCACAACTACCACTCCTACCACAACTATCACTACAACCTCTACTATAACTACAACCACAACCATCACTACAACCACAACTATCACTACAACCACAACCACAACCATCACTACAACCACAACCATCACTACAACCACAGCCATCACTACAACCACAGCATCACTACAACCAAAACCATCACTCCTACCACAACCATTACCCCAACCACAAATACCACAACAGCCACATTTTACCATTTAATCATTTAATACATATCCCGGAATACTGCATTAACAAACTGCACTTATATTTCTGTAATTACAGCTAATCTGGGACTCTCACCTTTTTCGCTACCACTATTATCATAATTACCAAAACCACCGCAACTACTAAAATTAGGCCATTTATCAGGACCCCACACTACTTCCACATGTTTTCATAAATACTGCAACTATTACAATCACTATAAATACTTTTACCACTATACCTATCACATTAATAATTGCTTTTAAACGTTTTCACTATACTGAATATACACTGGATGCACAGTGTTGTACTTGTAGGATACTTTGTAAATACGAATATCACTGTTTTACTCAATTATGATAGATTACTCCTTATATGCACTTTATCTTATCTAACCCTTTCCGTACTGGTGACGTCCTTTTCATTATATTATGGCAACTACTATACATACAGTATACTGTATATCCAGCTTAGAAAGAATGTATTTTTGTTCTGTGTGAGTGAGGGAGACAAAAGGCAGAACTGCCTATGGCGAGTTCCTTCCCAGCCGGTTGGCACTTTGGCGCTGCTGACTGAGAGGCTCTCCGGCAGTACTTCTTTGATTTCCCATGGAAGATTTTTGCTTCCGTGGCCGGGGACCCTCGGAGAGTGCTGAACACATTACTGAGGTAATCCTATCGAGCATGGAGGCATACATTCCATCTTCTTTCTCTCAGACTAATGCAAAAATATCTTGGTTTATTCACGCTTACTCTACTGCTGTCCACAATAAGGAGGAAGCATTCAAACGTTACCGACGATTAAAAATTCAAGAATCTCATTCTTCCTATGTTTCTGCTCAGAATCAAGCCAAATCTGTTCTTCGACTTGCCAAACACTCTCTCATCAACAATAAATGCACTGAACTATCCAACTCTAGCTCTTCCCAAGCTTTCTAGCATCTAGCCAAAAACCTCTCCAACAATTGTTCTTCCTCATCTTTCCCTCCCTTTTTCCACTCTGAATTGGCACAATCATCACTTCTTCCTCTGACAATGCTGAACTCTTTGCTCAAACTTTCGCTACAAACTCAACCTTGGATGATTCCGGTGCAATTCCTCCCTCTCCATCCCCCTCTCTCCTACTTATGCCTAATATCCTAATCTCATGTAAAGATGTACGTTCTACCCTCTCTGGGCTTGATACTAAGAAGGCGTACGGTCCGGATGGTGTTCCTCCTGTTGTACTCAAAAACTGTGCTTCCGTGCTGACTCCCTGCCTAGGCAAACTCTTTAGTGTCTGTCTCTCCTCTAACGTCTTCCCTTCTTGCTGAAAGTTTGTTCTTATCCAACCTGTCCCAAAAAAGGATGACTCTCAACCTTCCAACTATTGTCCAATTGCTCTCATCTCTTGTATCTCTAAAGTTTTTGAAACCATTCTTGCTTCCAAATTTCTTAAGCATTTATGTTTTCATAATCTACTATCAGATCGCCAGTATGGCATTCTTAAGGGTCGCTCTACTGGTGATCTTCTTTCATATCTTACTAACTCTTAGTCATCCTCTTTTCGGGACGAGACCTTTTCTATTGCGTTAGACAAATCGAAGGCCTTCGATAAAGTCTGGTACCATTTCTAATTTACAAACTACACTTCTTCGGTTTCTATCCCTCCATCTGTGCCTTTGTCTCTAATTTCCTATCCGGTCGTTCCATAGCTGCGGTTATGGATGGCCATCGTTCACTTCCTCATCCTATCAACTCCGGTGTTCCTCAGGGATCTATCCTATCTCCTATTATCTTTCTAATTTTCATAAATGTTCTTCTCAACTGTACCTCCAGTCCTATCCATTTATATGCAGACGACTCTACCTTACACTATTCAATTAGTTTCCCAGAACGCCCCAGCCAGCAATCCCTCAAAAGCAAACTTGTAATGAAGTCATAGAACACTTATTTTCTGATCTAACTACCATCTCCAATTGGGGCAGAGAAAACCTTGTTACCTTTACTGCTTCCAAAACCCAATTTCTCCATCTATCTACCCGCAGTGAACTCCCAGCGGACTATCCCTTATCCTTCAACAATACAAAAATCAACCCTTCATCTTCTCTCAGTATTTTTGGTGTCTCTTTTTCTTCTGTTCTCACTTGGAAGGACCACATTACCAGTCTAGCTAAGGCAGCCTCATAGAAGGTGGGTGTGCTCAACCGCCTCAAGGGGTTCTTTACCCCTGCTCAGCTTCTTGTTCTGTACAGGGGCAAAGTGCGTCCTTGTATTGAGTATTGTTCACATGTGTGGGGAGGATCCTCTCACACAGCACTTCTATACAAAGTAGAAAGGAAAAGCCTTTCGTATCAATAACTCCCGTCTACTCACCGACTCTCTGCAATCTCTCTCTTCGCCGCAATGTTCCATCTCTCTCGCTATTCTATCGCTACTACAATAATCAGTGTTCCTCAGAGCTCTCTCAGTGCATACCACCTCCTTTACGTAGGGTACGTAGTACCCGTCTAGCAACACAATCCCACCCCTACTCTATACAACTCTCCAACTCAGGAGTGAAACGTTACTCCCAATCATTCTTCTATTCAACAGCTGAGCTCTGGAACTCTCTCCCTGAATCCATCTTTCCTTCATCCTATGACTTCAATTGTTTCAAACTCTGTGTGTCCAGACATTTTGGCTCGAACGTTCCTTGATTTTGGCCCTGTTACTCTTTCAACTCTGGGGGAGGCACTCATCACAGGCAGTTTTACCTTTTGTCTCCCTCATCCAAATAGAAAAAAAAATACAACGATCACAACCACCAATACCACAGCCATATAATCACCACCACCACTACCACTACACTCACCACAACTACAACCATCACAACCACCACCACCACTACCACAGCCATATAACCACCACTACCTCTACACTCACCACAACTACAACCATCATCACCACCACCACCACCACCACAGTCATATAATCACCAGTACCACTACCACCACTACCACTACCTCTAAACTTACCACAACTACAACCATCACCACCACCACCACCACAGCCATATAATCACCACCACTACTATCACCACAACTACAACCATGACCACCACCACCACCAGTCATATAACCACCACTACCACTACTATCACCACAACTACAACCATCACCACCACCAGTCATATAATCACCACCACGACCACCACTATCACCACAACTACAACGATCACCACCACCACCACCAGTTATATAACCACCACTACCACTACATTCACCACAACTACAACCATCACCACCACCACCACCACCACCACAACTACTCTCACCACAACTACAACCATCACCACCACAACAGTCATATAATCACCACTACCACCACCACTACACTCACCACAACTACAACCATCACCACTACCACCACCAGTCATATAATCACCACCACTACACTCACCACAACTACAACCATCACCACCACCACCACAGTCATATAATCACCACTATCACTACTCTCACCACAACTACAACGATCACAACCACCACCACCACCAGTCATATAATCATCACTACCTCTACACTCACCACAACTACAACCATCACTACCACAGCCATATAACCACCACTACCTCTACACTCACCACAACTACAACAACCACAACCACCACCACCACAACCATATAACCACAATTACCACTACTCTCACCACAACTACAACCATCACAACCACCATCACTACCACAGACATATAATCAACATTACCACTACCACTACTCTCACCACAACTACAACGATCACAACTATCACCACCCATAGTTCCAATTGCTAGAATCAGCATTAAGGGGAGATTTCCACTTGAGGGATCTTTTTCTTGACTCCTTTCTCCCTCATGTTTAGCCCCATTGCGTTTCTAATTTTAAGACATTCGCCCCATTATGTTGACGATTTTAAGAACTTTCGACCCATTTGTCAAATTTAAGACCTTTCGTGCCATTTAGGTGTCAATTTTATCCTGGCGAGCGATAGCGAGCCTGTAATTTAAGAGGAACCGGCTTTCAGCCGGGAAATGTTTCTACCGAAAAATTTACAAATTTATCTTGAAAGGGGCTCAAGGGGGTGTAATCTTAAACTTGATGGATATCTAGGGACCAAACTAAAAACCTCCCCTTAAGGGTACGTTATTCGATTTATCTACTTTTGTTTTATATTTCCGGTATGTATACAGTATATATACTGTATACTGTATATATATGTTTTATTTAGCTCCCTAGACCTTTATCAAGCTTTAAATACAAACATCCCAAAGAACCCCCTTCTAGATTTTCTTTTTACCACAACCAAACCACTACAACCTCAATTACCACCAAAGCTACCACAACCAAACCATCACAACTAAACCTTTTTTACCATCACAACTACCACAACAAAACTACAACAAACAACCACAGTTACCACAACAAAACAACCACAACAAAATAACTACAACTACCACAACAAAACAAATGCAACAGAACAACCTCAACTATGACATAACATCCACTACCACAACTACCACAACGACAACCACTACAACCACAACTAAACAACGAAAACTACCACTACAAATAACCACAACTACTGCAACTACAGCATATCGTGCATTGCCATATGTTTTATTGGAAGTAATATTAAAAAAGCATTTGTAAGAGTGTTTAATATATTTTATGTATAAATGTTGGAAATAGTACTGATATGTTTTAGGCTAATGCTTTTTTTTATGTATTTTTATTTGTTTTATTTTTTATTTTATTTTTTATTCAGTAAAAGGGAGTAAATGCTTAGTGATAATTTGTTCATTCAATATGCACTCCCACTTATTAAGTATGCAGTATTAATTTATAACTCTTTATTAGCTGCATATGTTCACGGTAATTTTCTATATCTCTCTGTACCGTATGCATCTATATATTTCATGTATAATATTATGTAACAGTATGTTTGTATATTTAAAAGATTACTATTTTACCTATCAATAAGGTTGTCCCTTGGTGTATTGGGAGCGGGTTCGGATCACAACTTAATGCATCGGGCTTCGATTCCCTGGCAAGGCGAGACGGTTGGGTAGTTAGTCTATACCGTGTTCCTAATAGGTAGGCCGGAAATCGTGAACCCTAACCGATATAACTCAGACAGAGCTAGAGCAAATGGGCTATACATATCCATACCTATTCCTGGCTGAACCTTCCCAAATGGTACAAATAGTAGCCCAATTACTTAAGGGGACATGGGCCGGTTTTCTGGACCACTTTCTCCCAGATGTTTAGCCCCATTAGTTTTCAGATGTTAAGATGTTTGCCCCATTAGTTAGTCTATTTTAAGACCTTTCGCCCCATTTCTTCGTCAATATTTAGACCTTTCGTGCTATTTAGGTGTCGATTTTTTTCCCTGGCGAACAATAGTGAGCCTGTAATGTTGGAAGAACCGGCCTTCAGCCGGGAAATATTTCTACCGAAAAATTTACAAATTGATCTAGAAGGGGGATCTAATGGATGTGTTTTTGTTTTAATTTGATGGAGGTCTAGGGAGGAAACTTGAAAAATAATGAATACATGCAAAAATCGCCCAAAAAGTGAACCATCCCCCTTTAAGTTGTGTATGAGGTATAGAGGTTGATATTCAAGAGCTTTGGCCTACTTACTTGGAACAGGGTATGGCATCCTCTGTTCACCTAGCAGTAAATAGGGTCCGGGTGTAAGAGGATTGTTGTTAACCCTTTAAGTACCAGCGACGTGTGTTCTATATTATTCTAGCTTAATTTAGACGATATTATGCAGCTTTGGAAGGATCTGTGGTAGTAAAAACGGTTGGCTGAGATAGTTTAAAGCCTTATTATTGCTAGAGGTCCTTAAGCTGAATAAAATCATCTAATAGTTGCCTGTAAATGATGAAAAGGACGTTCCTGGTACTGAATGGGTTAAGGGGAGCCTTGGTTATTCTGGAACCCCTTCTCCCTTACGTATAGCCCCATAAGTTTTGAGTTATTAAGACGTTCACTCACTCCCTCAACCTATCAACTCCGGTGTTCCTCAGGGTTCTGTCCTGTCTCCAATTTTCTTTCTAATATTTATTAATGATATACTCAACTGTACCTCCAGTCCCATCCACTCATATGCTGACAACTCTACCTTACACTTATATATATATATATATATATATATATATATATATATATATATATATATATATATATATATATATATATATATATACAGTATATATATCTGTTATTTATACACTATACTTACACTATTCAACTAGTTTTCCACATCAACTCAGCACGTAAGCATTCCAAACAAACGTGACGAGGCCATAGAATGCCTATCTTCTGATCTATCAATTATTTCTGATTGGGGCAGAGAAAATCTGGTTACTTTCAACGCCTCCAAGATTCAGTTTCTGCCTCTATGTCTCCATCATAATCTTCCACAAGACTATCAACTATTCTTCAACAATACACACATCAACCCTTCATCTTCTCTCAATATTCTAGGTGTATCTTTTTCCTCCAACCTTTTTAAAGTTCATATTACCACTCTTGCTAAAACAGCTTTCCAAAGGTTAGATGTGCTCAATCGTCTCTGTGGGTTCTTCACCCCCGCACAGCTTCTTGCTCTGTATTGGTGCACAGTGCGACTCTGTATTGAGTATTGTTCGCATGTGTGGGGAGGCTCCACCCATACCGCACTTCTCGAAAGAGTAGAATCCAAAGCATTTTGTTTCATCAACTCACTTCCTCTTACTAGTTCCCTACAATCTCTTTCTACACACAGCAATGTTGCATCTCTTTCACTCTACTATCGCTATTACTACAATCAGTGTTCTTCAGAGCTCTCTCAGTGCATACCCCTCACTTGCGTCGAGTGCAAGGCACCAACCTCTCAACACAGTCCCACTCTTATTCTGTCCAGCTCTCCAACCCTAGAAATGGCAAATTTTCGTGGTCACCAATTTGAGGATTTTGGCGTCTGGTAATAGACAGATAGTATTCACTGCATACATCTAACTGTAGCAACACAACTACAACCACAACTACAGAGTAAAATATAACTAGTTTTGTTTAAGCTGGCGAGAAGTTGGCTCGGGTCTGTCTTAATTACTCTGATATTACAACGTTTTTATAGTCAAATGCGTTATTAATTACGAACACTTGGCAATAATATGATGCAGAAACAAAGTAGTTCCTTGTTATCCCATTAGTTGTCGAGAAAATAAGCTGCTAAGGGCTTCAAATTTCCGCCAAGTTAAAAAATAAGTTGAGTATAACAGCAGTTTTCAAAATGCTAGCACAATGTATAATTTCTGGGGAACTGTGGATTTTATGTCAAATAAATCTTGCTAAGTTGTATTGGTTGCAAAATGATATAGTTGATGCATATTTGTTTATAACTTTAACCAAATCTACCACTACATAATCTATCGCCATAATCAGCATAACTCTTACTAAAGGTACCGCCAGCGATCTTTACAATAATCTTGACCCCTTTACTTCTTGAAAAGCAATCGGGCTGGCGTTTCTATCATTTGGGAAGAGTCCACCAGGAAATAAGTGTGGATTTTTACAGCCAGTTTGCACTAGGCCCTTTTGAGGTCCAGAGAGGTCAGGGATCAAGAATATTGTCAAGTTCGTTGGCGCTACCTATACCACAACTACCACCACCACAACTACCACCACAATTACAAACATCTTTTTGTGTTGGAAGAGTGACAGAGAAGGTCAAGATCAAGGTACAGATCAAGGTACATTATAGGTAATGTTTTGGAAAGATGTCTGGTGTGCTTGTTTATGTGTTTGTATAGGTTAGCAATAAATCCACATAAATACAAAATTTGCAACATTTGTTATGCATAAATCAATCCAAATGGCTAATTTGCATAAAAAAGATGATAGCGTGTCACGATTTTGTAGATGAATGACTATCAGTTTTGCATATTATTTACTAAAGTTTTTCATAGTGCGTGCTTTCATCTCAGAATTTCTCGTAATTTTTGTATTAAAATTTAATAAAAGTGGTGTTGTTGAATGTGGGTAATATTAAGTGTAATGAATATGTATAAAATAGTGCATGCAAACGAACTGAACACGGTTTATGTGTATCGGTTATGTTATAACTGATGGCAGTGTTTAATCCCTTGAGGATTAGGTCGCGTTTTGACAGTTTATTCTAGCTATTATTAGACGATTTTATTCAGTTTTGGGTCCCTCGATCTGACTGGGAAATCATTTGCTCTCTAGACCCCACTGATACACAACCGACTGTTTCTCTTTCATTACATTCTATTACCGCGCTAGTCTTAACCTCATCGTGTAGTTCCACCAATGTATTGATCATCTATCATCACTCTCATCATGTTGTAAGTAAAGAGGCCCCCTTCAGTCATCCCTATTCATCATATTAGTTCCGCACCTGTTCTTGCCACCCAACGTCATTACCATATTGTTACCCTTGTGTACCACCAAATTTCACCATAGTCGTCGACCATACACAAATGTCCAGGTAAAGCTTTCTATTATTTGGTTATCAATGTTTATACAGTCCACATAAGGAATAGCGATAAGGAATAACCACAGAGTTGTTGTTGTTGTTCCCCAAGCTGCCTGGCCGAACAGCCCCAAAGCCCCGAGCAAGGCCAAGGCCATAACCGAACGCCCCCACAGAACCCTCCCTGCCGACCACAATAAAGCCTGGGTGACCGAAGCCACTCCATGGCAGGGAGCTGAGGAGGGTGCGGAAACGCTCTGGAAACCAAAGCCCCACCCAGGGCCCTGTGCCCCTCAGCAATTATGAAGAGACCACAGAGTTAACAGTATTGGCATTATTAATTATTGCTACCTCTATATAGTCTATCTATCTATTGCCGGATGCCTTACTCCCCTAAATGAGGGTGGCCACTATATAGTAATGTTGGGAAATCGCTCAAGCAACACAAGCAGCCCCAGAAGGAACAGGCAAACCCCTCAAGTCTGATGCATATTAAGATTCCCAAACCCCCTACAGCAACCCTGAGCTAGAAGACAAAACCTCCTCTAGCAGTAAGCCCCGGGAATGGGCGGAGCTTCCCCACCCACACCAGCTCCCTCATTGGTCGAAGCAAGGCCATCCAGATGATGACGTCACGGCTGACCGATATAGGATTGGCCGAAACATTCGGTCGGGCCGACACCCCATTGACCGGCCCAGAATAGCAGAAGAGGAAATCACCGGCAACGAGGGGAAAACCACAGGCACCGAAAACCGCCAGAGCATCACCCAAATTGGCAGATCAGGATCCAAGTATGCTAATCCTGGAAGCCCCATGATTGGCTGGCGGCAGAACCAGGGATCTTCCAGTACCCCATATATGGACCTCCCACCAACCTCTCGACACAGTCTCTACCACAGTTCCCTTGAACTCAGTCCTTCTCCTTTTCCAGTAGCACCCAGCTCCTCCTGAAGTAGCAACACCTGGCCCGGCAGAACGCTCACAAGAAGGCAAGCGAAAAAGTAATGTTTTGACAGACAAATGTTCTTGACTGCCCCCGAGGAGGGGGGGCCCCCCCCCCAAACCACTGCTGCAGCTGCCGCCCTCTGTGAATTACCCTGAACTCTTGGAGCTTCAGGCATTAATACAATGCCACATCCATGGTACACCTGACCCCTATTTCACAGAGCTGACCAACCACTGGGAGATCGAACTGACCAAAGTACTAAGAGAGGAGAGCCGGCAGGAGACTGAGGCGACCCCTTATTATTTTAGGCTGGCCCCCTAAGAGGAAGGCCTGGTGCCAATGCCCTTTCCCGAGTGTGACCTACCTGCGAAGCTGAAACAAAGGCGCAGCTGATTACGAGGTAATAAGCAGACCGAGATGCCCCGACTCAGGAGGACCAGCCCCATCACCTTTTGTTACAGTTGTATTAGGCATCTATAGGACTATTAGACGGTCGATAGAGTACTTCTAGCAGTACTGATAGATGATTGATAAGGCTCTTCGCTGGCCCATCTTACATCGAGAGTCCTTTTGCTTAAACACTAAACTTGCTTAATTAATTTTCAGATTAACTCCCATACAATTCCTCAGATTGATTAGTTAAATGACTCCCTTTCTGATCAACAAAGTCTTGCTGAGTTAGAAACTTAGTTACCTAGAGCCCTCGCTTGCACTTCAGCATCACGATTGATGAGCTACACGATAGGAGTTTAATCAGCTTAGTAACCAAGCTAGCTTTGCCCAATAACCAACAAAGTCAAGATAGGATCCGTCGAGCCATCATCAACGGATGGTAGAACCTGCAATTCAAAGATAAGAACCTAGAGGTGATAAATGTACTGTTCATGTTAGACGCCCACCTAGGCATCCGAGGCTCCGAAAGAGATTACATGAAAAAGTTCTTTGGAACACAAATACAAATTAACCTTGCAAGAGATTAAACGCTTGCCTGTAATAAGAGATTAATACTTGCTGTTCACGAGAAGATTGTAACAGAGATTAAAGACGTGTTGTAACAGAAAATTAAATACTTGTTTAAGAGAAAAGATTAAAGATGTATGTAGATAAGAGATTAAGCGCTTGCCAGTAACAAGAGATTAAGTTCTGTAGTATATTGAGAGATTAAAACGCTTTTGCAAGGTTAAATACAAAATATTGACTGTGGCCTGAGGGCCAAGCATTATACACTATACACTTCCTCTCAGTCTAATGCAACTTTTTTTGGTTTACTCACACTTGCTCTACTGCTGTCCACAATAAGGAGGAAGCATTCAAACGGTACAGTCGTCTTTAAACTCAAGAATCTCATACTTCCTATGTTTCTGCCCGGAATCAAGCCAAATCTGTTCTTCGCCTCGCCAAAACATTCTTTCATCAATAATAAATACAGTGAACTATCCAACTTTAGCTCTTCCCAAGCCTTCTGGCATGTAGCCAAAAACCTCTCCATCAATTTGTCTTCTTCGTTTTTCCCTCCTCTTTTCCACTCGGACGGCACCACCGTCACTTCTTCCTCTGACAAAGCTGAATTCTTCGCTAAAAACTCCACTTTGTATGATTCCGGTGCTATTCCTCCCTCTCCACCCCCCTCTCTCCTACTTATGCCTAACATCATAATCACTTCCAAGGATGTACTTTCCACCCTCTCTGGGCTTAATACTAAGAAGGTATACAAACCGGACAGTGTTCATCCTGTTGTAATACAAAACTGTACTTCCGTGCTGACTCCCTGCCTAGGCTAACTTTTCCGTCTCTGTCTCTCCTCTAACGTCTTCCCTTCTTGCTGGAAGTTTGCTCTCAATCATCCTGTCGCAAAGATGGGTGACGGCTGTCAACCCTCCAACTATCGTCCAATTGATCTAATTTCTTGCATATCTAAAGTCTTTTAAACTATTCTTGCCTCAAAATTTCTTAAGCATTTATCTTCCCATAACCTACTCTCAGACCGCCAGTATGGCATCCCATAGCTGTGGTTGAGGACGGCCACCATTCACTTCCTTAACATTATCAACTCCGGTATTCCTCAGGGTTCTGTCCAATCTCCAATTATCTTCCTATTATTCATTAATGACCTTCTCAACTGCACCTCCAGCCTCATTAACTCATATGCTGACGACTCTACATTACACTATTCAACTAGCCTTCCACAACACCATTTACAGCAGGAACTCCAAAACTCACGTAAGCAGGCCCTAAAACACCTATCTTCTGATCTCTTTACTATCTCTAAGTGGGGCAAAGAAACCCTTGTTACTTTCAATGCTTCCAAAACTCAATTTCTCCATCTGTCTACTCGTCGCCCCCTTCCCGAAAACTATGACCTACTCTTCAACATCATGCAATTTAACCCTTCATCTTCTCTTAATATTCTTGGTGTCTCTTTTTCTTCTGATCTCTCTTGGAAAGATCATATTACCACTCTTGCTAAAACAGTTTCACAGAAGTTGGGTGTGCTCAACCGCCTCCAGGGGTTCTTTACCCCTGCGCAGCTTCTTGCTCTGTACAGGGGCACAATGCGTCCATGTATTGAGTATTGTTCACATGTGTGGGGAGGATCCTCTCACACAACACTTCTAGACACAGTAGCAAAGAAAGCCTTCCGTCTCATTAACTCACGTCCACTCACCAATTCTCTGCAGTCTCTCTCTCTTTGCCGCAATGTTGCATCTCTCTTCCTATTCTACTGCCATTATGATAATCAGTGTTCCTCAGAGCTCTGTGTATACCACCCCTCTTCGTAGAGCACATAGCACCCGTCTTGCAACACAATCCCACCCCTGCTCTGTGCAACTCTCCAACCCAAGAGTTAAATGTTATTCTCAATCTTTCTTCTATTCAACAGCTGAGCTCTGGAACTCTCTCCCAGAATCAGACTTTCCCTCTTTCTATGACTTAAATTGCTTCAAACTCCGTGTGTCCAGGCATTTTGGCTCGAACGTCCCTTGATTTTGGCCCAGTTACTCTTTCAACTCTGGGGGAGGCACTCGCCAAAGTTAGTTCTGCCTTTTGTCTCCCTCACTCACATAAAAACAAAATTACTTAAGGTACCATATTCATATGCCAATTTTTAGCATGTTGGTGTTTTATCTATATTATCTAAAACTGTGTCCGATTATTATGTCAATAAAATTATTGCATATCTATTTTACCATTTGTTTGTGCTATCTAGCTGAGCATGAAGTAGACTCCAACCTTATAATAATTGAATAACATTAGTTAATAAATTTATTAAATCACCAAACCTTTAGAAACACCATCGCTACCATAATGGAACCACAATCACAACTACTACCACAATTACCAATACTGCAACAACTATCACCTATCCCACAACTATCAACACTACCACAACAAACAACTAAACCACAACTATCATATCAACCACCACCACTTGTGTCATGGTGAGGATGACTACCACAACTACTACCACAGCTTTCATAACTATCATATCACCAAGAAGAATCACCTCTACCAAACTTACTACCAGTATAACTACTACCATAACTATCACAAACTAATACCACAACTACCACCAATGCCCCAATACCACAACAACCATAGCTACTACAAGTATCAAACACCACAACTGCAACTGACCCATCTACTTCAACGTCTACCACCAACTTCTACCACAACCCCCATGCCTACCACATCTGTCCAACCACTACTACTACCAACCCTTACCACAACTACCACTATTACCACACACTCCACCAATACCACAACTACCAATCACTGCCACAACTATCATTACCCCCACTACTACAACTACTCTCTCAGCCACAATCACCACCGCTACCAATGCAGTTAACCAGAATATCACAAGTACCACTACCACCACTACTATTAACCACTACTACAACTACCACCAGCACTACCACAACTACCTTCAATACAAACATTAGTATCAAACATCATAGCTGCCACAACCAATGCCACTACCACCAACCCCAATACCACAACTACCACCAACTCCAATACCACAACTACCACAAACCCCAATTCCACAACTACCACTACAATAACTACCACCCACCACTACCACAGCCATCACCACCACCCCCTATCATAACACCCTCACTACCACAACAACCCATTCAACCACAACCGCTACTACAACAACCACCACCAACACTATCACAGCTACAATATCCACTACCACAATTACCACCAACACTACCACAACAACCGCCACCAATACTGTCACACCTACAATATCCACTACCACCACCACTACCACAACAACCACCAACACTATCATAGCTACAATATCCACTACCACAACAACCACCAACTCTATCATAGCTACAATATCCACTACCACCACCACTACCACAAAAACCACCAACACTATCATAGCTACAATATCCACTACCACCTCCACTACCACAACAACCACCAACACTATCATAGCTACAATATCCACTAGCACAACTATCACCACCACTACCACAACAGCCACCACCAACACTACCATAGCTACAATATCCACTACCACAACTACCATAACAACCACCACCAACACTACTACAGCTACAATATCCACTACCACAACTACTACCACCACTACCCCAACAGCCACCACCAACACTATCACAGCTACAATATCCACTACAACTACCACCACCACAACAGCCACCACCAACACTACCACAGCTACAATATCCATTACCACAAATACCACCACCACTACCACAACAACCACCACCACTACCACAACTACCACCACCAACACTACCACAACTACCATAACTACCACCACCACAACTACCACCATCGCGAGGTAGGGGTAGGAGTCGTTCGCCTTTAGTAAGCTTGCTTCAGCTCAGAGCTACACTGCAATGATTTATTATTCAGTAACCCCTGTCATACTTGCTCCCTGTCACACTGCTGCACCCTACCCTTGCCCTCTGTTATACTAGGCCTTTGTTTTGTGTTAGTCTGTGTCATACTAGGGTTTGTACTATGCCTTTGTTTTGTGTTAGTCTGTCATACTAGGGTTTGTATAATTGCTTTCTAGTCCATTGTTATACCTGTCATACTTGCTCCCTGTCACACTGCTGCACCCTACCCTTGCCCCCTGCCATACTAGGCCTTTGTTTTGTGTTAGTCTGTCATTCTAGAGTTTGTATATTGCTTTCTGGTTCATTGTTATATCTACTACCTGTCATACTTTCTCCCTATCACACTGCTGCACCCTACTCTTGTGTCCTCTCATACTTGGCCTTTGTTTGTTGTTGTCTGTGTCATACTAGGATTTGTATATTGCTTTCTGGTTCATTGTTATATCTATGGTCTGTCATACTTGCTCCCTGTCACACTGCTGCACCCTACTCTTGGCCTCTGTCATACTTGGCCTTTGTTTTGTGTTAATCTGTCATTCTAGTTTGTATATCATTAAACTTCTTCACTGTTATATTAGTGCCTGTCATACTTGCTCCCTATCACACTGCTGCACCCTACTCTTGTTTCCTCTCATACTAGGCCTCATACTAGGCATACTAGGGTTTGTATATTGCTTTCTAGTTCATTGTTATACTTGTCACACTGTTTCACCCTACACTTGCCCTCTGTCATACTAGGTCTTTGTTTTGTGTTAGTCTGTGGCATACTAGGGTTTGTATATTGCTTTCTAGTCCATTGTTATACCTGCCATACTTGCTCCCTGTCACACTGCTGCACCCTACCCTTGCCCACTCTCATACTAGGCCTTTGTTTTGTGTTAGTCTGTCATTCTAGTTAGTATATCATTAAACTTCTTCACTGTTATATTAGTGCCTGTCATACTTGCTTCCTATCACACTGCTGCACCCTACTCTTGTTTCCTCTCATACTAGGCCTTTGTTTGTTGTTTTCTGTGTCATACTAGGGTTTGTATATTGATTTCTGGTTCATTGTTATATCTATTGCCTGTCATACTTGCTCCCTATCACACTGCTGCACCCTACTCTTGTTCCCTCTCATACTAGGCCTTTGTTTGTTGTTGTCTGTGTCATACTAGGGTTTGTGTATTGCTTTCTAGTTCGTTGTTATACCTGTCACACTGCTTCACCCTACCCTTGCCCTCTGTCATATTAGGCCTTTGTTTTGTGTTAGTCTTTGCCATACTATGCTGTTCATGCTGTTTTTCTTTATTCATTATTTGACCTGTTTTCTATCATACTAGATCTTTGCTAGGTAGGAACTTTGCCATACTAGGGTTAATTCATGCTTTATTTGGGCCCAGTGTGTGTTTTACTTGTTAATTATTTTGTAACTCGTCATACTGCATGCTCTCTATCACACTACTTCACTCTCGCTTTGCCCTCTGTTATACTACAGACCCATATTAAAGGGGGTGACCTGCTTTTTGTTATTTCTGTCCTTTTCTCTCTTTCCCTGGCTTGTATCCATTCGGCCCCATTCAGCCAACTATTTTAAGACGTTTATCCCCATCTAGCTATCGATTTCTTCCTGGCGAGCGATAGCGAGCCAGCATTATATGAAGAAATCCGGCTACGCCGGAGACATTTTTCTATCGAAAAATGTACAAATTTAGCCTGCTGTCAAACAAAAATAAAAAATATGCTGGCTCGCTACCGCTCACCAGTAAAAAAGGTACACCTGGATGGGGATAAACGTCTTAAAACAGTAGGCTGAATGGGGCCAAATGGATACAAGCCAGAGAAAGATAGAAAAGGACAGAACCAAATCAGGTCCCCCCCCCCCCCTTAATGTACTATGTTCTAAATATGTAGGCAAGAAATCGTCAACCCTAACCTCTGTAACTCTACAAGGGCTAGAACAAATGGGCTGTACATTTCCACACGTATTCCCTGGCTTTCGTGGAATATAGGTATCGACATTTTCCTGGCGAGCGATAGCGAGCCTGCAATTTAGGAGGAACTGGCCTTCAGCCGGTGCATTTTATACCGAAAATACACAATTTTATCTCGAAGGGGCGTCTTGGGGGTATCGTTTAGGGGGAGGATTTTAGTTGATTCCTAGACTTCCATCAAGCTTAAAATGACTCCCCCTTGACCCCCTTTCAAGATAAATGTGTACATTTTTCGGTAGAAAAATGTCCCGGCCGAAGGCCGGTTTCCCTTAAATTACAGGCTCGCTATCGCTCGCCAGGAAAAACTCGACACCTAAATGGCACGAATGGTCTTAAAATTGACAGAAACGGGGCGAGGGTTCTTAAAATAGCCAAACTAATGGGGCGAACGTCTTAAAATCTCAAAAGTAATGGGGCTAAACGTGAGGGAGAAAGGTGTCCAGAAAAATATCACTCAAGTGGAAATCTCCCCTTAAAGCTTGATGGAGGTCAAGGGAGGAAACTTAAAACCAAACAATAGTAATAGGAACAGATACACAATATACATAAATATAGACATTACAATCTCCCCTTAAACGTTTGTGGTTTGGGGTCTTCTGCATTATGTGTTGCGTTACACTGCTGCTCCCCCCCCCCCCCTCCCCCCTCCCCCCTCTTCTTTATATTTGAATTCAGATTAGGAAGGGTATATGGAAGTCAGAGGGTTAATTGAGATAGTCTTTACCCCTTTAATGCCCACAGATCCTTCCTAAACTGTATACAATCGTGAAATGATAACCAGAATATAGTGTCCAAATGATAACCAGAATATAGAGTCCAAATGATAACCAGAATATAGAGTCCAAATGATAACCAGAATATAGAGTCCAAATGATAACCAGAATATAGAGTCCAAATGATAACCAGAATATAGAGTCCAAATGCGTCATATTCTTCAAAGGGTTTATTGTAAGTAGACCAGAAATCGTAGCCCCTAACCTCTGTAACTCAAAAAAGGGATAGAGCAAACGGGCTATGCAT
Organism: Paralithodes platypus; assembly: GCA_032716605.1. Classification (NCBI taxonomy): domain Eukaryota; kingdom Metazoa; phylum Arthropoda; class Malacostraca; order Decapoda; family Lithodidae; genus Paralithodes; species Paralithodes platypus. The sequence continues at coordinate 18,390,671 of CM064493.1, read as the reverse complement.
TTCCACAATTATTCCCTGGCTGACTCCTGGAGATTATAGACGCCAATCGAGCAGGGCAATACTCGAGGGAGGCTTACTAGGCTTATGATAAGTAGTTGCTGGAACTCCTGTTTCATTTTTCTGGCCGCCCTCACTGTTTCTATTTGCGTCTCACCTACACAGAATAATCCATTTAACTCTCACAAACACCTCCTCCTCCTATCCATCTAACTACAGTAAACATGCACACCACTTTTCTTGCTAATACTCTACACCAAAAAATAAAAGTTTTGATTTTGCTGTCACTCTTTCAACTTTGAGGGAGACACTTGTTGCAGGCAGTTTTTCCTTTTGTCTCGTTCATACTCATAGGAAAAAATAGAAGAAATATTAGCTCGATTACTCCAGTCGTCTTTTAGTTATTGAGGTTAGTGGTCAAATTGTTTGGGCTGCTAACAATGAATAGACTATAGTTTCGTTTGCTGTTTTATGGAACAATGATGTGTTCGTACATGCTTAACCCCTTCTGTACCGGCGACGTCTTTTAAAATTTATTCTAGCTATATTTAGACGATTTTGTGCAGCTTAAGAAGGATCTGTGGTAGTAAAAAGGGTTAAGTGAGATAGTTCGAAGCTTGTTAATTGCTGGAGTAAAATCGTCTAATAGTAGCAAGAATAATGTTAAAAAGACGTCGCCGGTACAGAAGGGGTTAATATTTTATCTTTCACCTTCACATTTGCTTCATAGAATAATTCTACTTTCTTAACCCTTAGATGATCATGACACGCGTGTACAGTTAATTCTGGCTATCATTTGACGGTTGTATACAGCATAGAAAGGATCTGTGGGAATTAAATAGGTAATGACTATCTTAGCTAATCCTCCGACATCCATAATTATACCCTTCCTAATCTAATGCGAGCCAGAATAAACTGTCAAAATGCGTCCTAATTCACAAGGGGTTAATTAGGCCAAAAATCTTGACTACTTACCTCTATAACTAAAAATAACGAGTACTGTAATCGAGGTAATAATATTGCTAACCTTAGTTCCTAGAGGTCCTATTTAAACTGCATAAAACCGTCTAATGATAACCAAAATATACTGTCAAAATGCGTCATACTCCTCAAAGGGTTAAGGAGGAAGTAACAAAATTAATGTAACTATATTTACAAGAAAACAGTAAACAAAATCGAAGGAAGGAAAGAAATATGGCTGTGTGTTATGTATGCGTAAGGAGAAAGAAGTGAATGAAGGAAGTACGGTATGCCTACTGTATGTAATATGTATTCGTAATAAGGAAAGAAATATGCCAATACGTAGTATGTATGTGTAAAAAGGTAGAAAGAAGGAAATATGCATGTAATATTATATATGCGTAAGGAGGAAGCAAGGAAGGAAATATGCCGATGCGAAATATGTATGTGTACGAAGAGGAAGGAAGGAAGGAAATATGCCTATCTGTAGGAAGCAGGAAGGAAGGAATTATGCCTCTGCGTAAGGAGGAACGAAGGGAGGAAATATGTCTGTGTGTAATATGTATGTGTAAGAAGGAGGAAGGAAGGAAATATGCCTTTGTGTAATATGTATGTGTAAGAAGGAGGAAGGAAATAAATATGCCTATGTGTAATATGTATGCGTAAGAAGGAAGGAGATATGCCTATGTGTAATATGTATGCGTAAGAAGGAAGAAGGAAGGAGATATGCCTATGTGTAATATGTATGCGTAAGAATGAAGAAGGAAATAAATATGCCTATGTGTAATATGTATGCGTAAGAATGAAGAAGGAAGGAGATATGCCTATGTGTAATATGTATGCGTAAGAATGAAGAAGGAAATAAATATGCCTATGTGTAATATGTATGCGTAAGAATGAAGAAGGAAGGAGATATGCCTATGTGTAATATGTATGCGTAAGAATGAAGAAGGAAATAAATATGCCTATGTGTAATATGTATGCGTAAGAATGAAGAAGGAAGGAGATATGCCTATGTGTAATATGTATGCGTAAGAAGGAAGAAGGAAGGAAATATGCCTATGTGTAATATGTATGTGTAAGGAGGAAGGAAATAAATATGCCTATGTGTAATATGTATGTGTAAGAAGGAAGAAGGAAGGAGATATGCCTATGTGTAATATGTATGAGTAAGAAGGAAGAAGGAAGGAAAGATGCCTATGTGTAATATGTATGAGTAAGAAGGAAGGAAATATGCCTACAGTATGTGTAATATGTATGCGTAAGAAGGAAGGAGATATGCCTATGTGTAATATGTATGCGTAAGAATGAAGAAGGAAGGAGATATGCCTATGTGTAATATGTATGCGTAAGAAGGAAGAAGGAAGGAAATATGCCTATGTGTAATATGTATGCGTAAGAAGGAAGGAGATATGCCTATGTGTAATATGTATGAGTAAGAAGGAAGAAGGAAGGAAAGATTCCTATGTGTAATATGTATGAGTAAGAAGGAAGAAGGAAGGAAATATGCCTACAGTATGTGTAATATGTATGAGTAAGAAGGAAGAAGGAAGGAAATATGCCTATGTGTAATATGTATGCGTAAGAAGGAAGAAGGAAGGAAATATGCCTACAGTATGTGTAATATGTATGAGGAAGAAGGAAGGAGATATGCCTATGTGTAATATGTATGCGTAAGAAGGAAGAAGGAAGGAAATATGCCTATGTGTAATATGTATGTGTAAGAAGGAAGAAGGAAGGAAATATGCCTATGTGTAATATGTATGCGTAAGAAGGAAGGAAATATGCCTACAGTATGTGTAATATGTATGAGTAAGAAGGAAGAAGGAAGGAAATATGCATATGTGTAATATGTATGCTTAAGAAGGAAGAAGGAAGGAAATATGCCTATGTGTAATATGTATGCTTAAGGAGGAAGGTAGGAAGGAAATATGTCTATGCGTAATATGTATGTGTAAGAAGGAAGGAAGGAAATATGTATGCGTACGAAAGAGGAAGGAAGGAAGGAAATATGCCTATGCGTAAAATGTATGCGTAAGAAGGAAGGAAGGAAGGAAAGCATGAGAGTCCCAGCTGCGTGAACCTTTAATTAAATCTTTTGCAACGATTAATCACCCACCCTCCCTATAATGTTGGTAGTAGTGGTGCTGGTTGTGACGGTGGTAGTTGTGGTTGTCATGGTGGTAGTTGTGGTTCTGATAGTTGTGGTGGTGGTAGTAGTGGTTATGGTAGTTTTGGTTGTGGTGGTGGTAGTTATGGTTGTAGTGATATTGGTTGTAATGGTATTTGTAATTGTTGCTGGGATAGTTGTAGTTGTGGTTGTAGTGGTATTGGTTATGGTGGTTGTGGTTATAGGGGTAGTAGATTAGTTTGTTGTAGTGGTAGTGGTGGTGGTTGTGATAGTAGTGGTTGCTATGGCGGTTGTTGTAATGGTAGATGTGATTGTCGTGATGGTGGTACTTGTGGGTGTTGTTGTACTTGTTGTAGTGATGGTGGTAGTTGTGGTCATTGTTGTGATCTTTGTCATGGCTGTTGGTGGTGATCGTTGGTGTGATGTGGTTGTGATAGTGGTAAATATAGTTGTGGTTGTGGTGGTTCTTGCAGTAGTTGTAGTATTAATGGTTGTAATGTTAGCTTTGTTAATGATTGTACTGGTGACTGTGATGGTTGCTTACATAGTTGTAAAGGATGTTGTGATTGTGGTTATAGTGTTGGTTGTTATTTTTGTAATTATAGTGATTATTATAGTATTGGTTGTTATTATGGTGGTCGTTGTAGTATTAGTAGTGATTGTAGTGATGGTTGTGGTGGTGGAGGTGATGGTAGTAGTATTGGTTGTTATTATGGTGGTCGTTGTAGTATTAGTAGTGATGGTTGTGGTGGTGGAGGTGATGGTAGTAGTATTGGTTGTTATTATGGTGGTCGTTGTAGTATTAGTAGTGATTGTAGTGATGGTTGTGGTGGTGGAGGTGATGGTAGTAGTATTGGTTGTGATTGTGGTGATGGTTGTAGTATTGGCTGTGGTGGTGGAGGCGATGGTTCTAGTATTGGTTGTGATTGTGGTGATGATTGCAGTGGTGATTGTAGTGATGGTTGTAGTGGTGGTTGTGATTGTGGTGATGGTTGTAGTGGTGGTTGTGGTTGTGGTGGTGGTGATGATTGTAGTGGTGATTGTAGTGATGGGTGGTAGTGGTGGTTGTGATTGTGGTGATGGTTGTAGTCGTTTATATGATTACAGTGATGGTTGTACTGGTGGTTGTGATTGTGGTGATGGTTGTAGTGATGATGGTGATGGTTGTAGTGGTATTTATGATTACAGTGATGGTTGTACTGGTGGTTGTGATTGTGGTGATGGTTGTGCGATGCATGGTTGTGATTAATATGGTTGTAAGAGTAGTTGTGATTGTGATAATTGTTTTGGTGGTGGTTGTGAATGTAGTCCTGATTGTATTGGTGAGTTAGGATAGTGATGGTTGTGATAGTGGTTCTGGTCCTAGTGGTTGTAGTGGTTCGGAGAGTAGTAGTGGTGGTGGTGTCACTTTGGTGGTGTTGAAGGGGGTTGATGTTAGAGTTTGCAGTGGTGGTTATAGATGTGGTTGTAACGGTTGTGGATGTGATTATTAGTATTTTGGTAAGTGCAAAACAAAAAAGGAAAAGAGGAAAACAAAAATAGGAAAAGTGGGGATTGAGCCTGATTATATAGAATACCGGTAGTATATAAATACCGGTAGTATATAAATACCGGTAGTATATAAATACCGGTAGTATATAAATACCGGTAGTATATAAATACCGGTAGTATATAAATACCGGTAGTATATAGAATACCGGTAGTATATGAATACCGGTAGTATATAGAGTAGCGGTAGTATATAGAATACCGGTAGTATATAGAATACCGGTAGTATATAGAATACCGGTAGTATATAGAATACCGGTAGTATATAGAATACCGGTAGTATATAGAATACCGGTAGTATATAGAATACCGGTAGTATATAGAATACCGGTAGTATATAGAATACCGGTAGTATATAGAATACCGGTAGTATATAGAATAGATAGCATTGATTGTTGTGATGGTGGTAGGTTGTGGTGAATGTAGAGTTGCTTGTGATTTTGATATTTGGTGTAGTGGTTGTGATGGTAATTAGTGTACTGATTGGTTGTAATGGTTGTAGTTGTGGTGTTGGTAGCTGTGGTTTGCTAGAATGGTGGTTGTGATTTCGGTCTTTATGGTGGTGCTTTTGATGGAAGTAGCTGTAGTAGTGGTGGTTGTTAGAGTAGTTGTGGTTGTGATTATATGGTGAGTCGATTTTACTGTTTTGGTGGTAGGTGAATGTGTGTCGTTATTGTTCTTTTGGCTGTGGTTGTAAGTGTGGTAGTTGTAGTGGTTGTAGTTGTGATGATAGATGTATTGATGATTTATCCTTGGATGTTGGAGTGGTTATTATATTTGCGATGGCTATAACTTCGGCAATCAATTATATATATTATCATTATGGCATATAATTATAACAGCACTTGCACCAGTACCATTATTGTGCATATACTGTAGGTTGTAATTATAATGATAATAATAATGGCTGCTTTGGAATGAGTTGTAGTTGTATCTGGGTTGTATAAGTTTAACTAGTGACATGTAATGTTATATAGCTGTAGTATAAGGTACTGTATTGAAGGTTATGAATCAGGTTTTATAGTTATGGTAGTCACATGCAAAACGCTACATTCAACCAAAATTGAATAGACATACTTTACTAATATACGCTAAAGCCTACACTAACAAACATTGACCCAAATTGGAACACACACACACACACACACACACACACACACACACACACACACACACACACACACGCGCACACTAAACTTGAAACTTTACGTCAGTAGTGTTGTAAAAATGTGTGGCTACAAACTATACCTCCTTCTCCATCATAAGTCGCTAGGCGCCCCCCCCCCCCCCCCACTCCCCCCTGACCTCACATAATATGTGTACAAACTGTTCATCCTGCCCAAACTCACTTATGCTTGCCTAGCATGGGCCTCATCACTAACATCAACACAAAAGGAACAACTTGAAAAAGTGCAGAAAAGAGCTTGCAAGATAATTCTAGGGCTCTCATAAACACACTACCCCAAAGCGATACCGTTCCTAACGCGAATTAGCCTCAAATTAATGTATGATAAACTAAAATATATATAAATAATTAATTATATTAAATATAGATAAATCAATAAATAAATTAATTAAAAACTAAATTAAAATTGCCGGAAAACGCGCTCATGTAAACGCCACCTTTCTATAATACGTAAGTACCTCAGAAAATCTTGAAAACGATAATTATATCAGTTTGACTTATCCTACACAAATATTACCTGCATTATTGTGTAACAGTATCCCAAGTGAACAGTGAACATAGTATTATTTTTTCTTATGTAAGTGAAGGAGACAAATAGCAGAACTGCCTGTAACGAGTGCCTCCCCCTGAGTTGAAAGAGTGACAGGGCCAAAATCAATGGACCTTCGAGCCAAAATTCCTGGAGACACGGGAGTTTGAAGCAATTCCAGTCATAGGATGAAAGCTCAGCTGTTGAATAGAAGAAAGATTGAGAATAACGTTTCACTCTTGGGTTGGAGAGTTGCACAAAGTAGGGGTGAGATTGTGTTGCAAGATGGGTGCTACGTGCTCTACGAAGAGGGGGATGTATACACTGAGAGAGCTCTGAGGAACACTGATTATTGTAATAGCGGTAGAATAGTGAGAGAGATGCAACATTGTGGCAAAGAGATAAAGACTGCAGAGAATTGGTGGGTGGACGTGAGATAATGAGACGGAAGGATTTCTTTTCTACTGTGTCTAGAAGTGATGTGTGAGAGGATCCTACCCCCATGTGTGAACAGTACTCAATACATTTACGTACTGTCCCCCTGTATAGAGAAAGAAGCTGTACAGGGGTAAAGAACCCTTGGAGGCGGTTGAGCACACCCAGCCTCTGGGAAGCTGTTTTAGCAAGAGTAGTATTATGATCTCTCCAAGAGAGATCAGAATAAATCGAGACATCAAGAATATTAAGAGAAGATGAAAGGTTAATTTGTATGTTGTTGAAGAGTAAGTCATAGTTTTCTGGAAGAGGGTGACGAGTAGACAGATGGAGAAATTGAGTTTTGGAAGCAGTGAAAGTAACAAGATTTTCTCGGCCCCAATTAGAGATAGTAGAGAGATCAGAAGATAGCTGTTTTATGGCCTCCTTATGTGAGTTTTGGAGTTCCTGCTGTGAATGAAGGCTAGTTGAATAGTGTAATGTAGAGACATCAGCATATGAGTTAATGGGGCTGGTGGTGCAGTTAAGAAGGTCGTTAATGAATAATAGGAAGAGAATTGGATATAAGACAGGACCCTGAGGAACACCAGAGTTTATAGGTTGAGGAAGTGAACGGTGGCCTTCCACAACGGCAGCTATAGAAAGGCCAGAAAGGAAATTAGAGACAAAGGCACATATGGAGGGATAGAAACCGAAGGAGGGTAGTTTGGAAATGAGGGATTTGTGCCAGACTATCGAAGGCCTTTGATATGTCTAGCGCAACAGAAATAGTCTAACCAAAATCCCGAATGGAGGATGACCAAGAGTTAGTAAGATAAGAAAGAAGATCACCAGTAGAGCGGCCCTTAATGAGAGTAGGTTATGGGAAGATCAATGCTTAAGAAATTTTGAGGTACGAATAGTTTTAAAAACTTTAGAGATGCAAGAAATTAGAGAAATTGGACGATAGTTGGAGGGTTGAGAGCTGTCACTCTTGTTTGGGACAGGTTGAATGAGAGCAAACTTCCAGCAAGAAGGGAAGACGTTTTAAGAGAGACAGAGACTGAATAGTTTGCCTAGGCAGGGAGTCAGCACGGAAGCACATTTTTTTAGTACAACAGGAGGAACACCATCAGGTCTGTACACCTTCTTAGTATTAAGCCCAGAGAGGGTGGAATGTACATCCTTAGAAGAGATTATGATGTTAGGCAGAAGTAGGAGAGAGGAGGGTGGAGAGGGAGGAATAGCATCGGAATCATCCAAAGTGGAGTTTTTAGAAAAAGTATTAGCAATGAGTTCAGCTTTGTCAGAGGAAGAAGTACAACGGAGTACAAAGGAAATCAAGCAACAACAATTCTAGTGGCCCTTCTAGGCTGCCTATTCTCCAAAACACTGAGGATCAAGTGTCCAAACAGTGGTTTAGAGTGGTTAAGGGAAAATTGGAAAGGGAACTACTACCCTTGAAGTAATGTCCGTGGCAGGATTAGGGAGTTAGTAGGGGACAGATGGGTTAGTAACATAATACAGTTATAAGTGATCTTTCGTATATCTGGGGAAAAGAGAGTAACGTCTTAGTAATATATATACGCAATAATCCTTGATTAATCTGAGGGGGGAAATGAAATAATGTTATTCATTTACAAACGCAGTCAGTCGTGGGCTTGATGCACGATATTTGTCTAGGCGAAGTTTAAAAGAATCAACGGTGCTGCAGTCAATAATTGGCGGTAGTGCCGTCAAATTGGAAAAGAGGAGGGAAAGACGAAGAAGAAAAATTGTTGGAGAGGTTTTTGGCTAGATGCCAGATGGCTTGGGAAGAGATAAAGTTGGATAGTTCAGTGCATTAGTTATTGATGAAAGAATGTTTGGCAAGTCGAAGAATAGATTTGGCTTGATTTCCAGGCAGAAACATAGGAAGTATGAAATTCTTTAGTTTGAAGGCAATGGTACTGTTTGAATGCTTCCTTCTTATTGCGGACAGCAGTAGAACAAGCGTGAGTAAACCAAGATTTGTTTGTATTAGACTGAAAGAAAGAAAATGGAATGTATGCTTCCATGCCCGACTTCAGTAATGCCTTCAGTATTCTCCGAGGGTCCCCGGCCACGGAAGCAGAAGTCATTCCATGGGAAATCAAAGAAGTACTGCCGAAGAGCCTCCCAGTCGGCAACGCCAAACTGTCACAAGCGCCGCCGGCTGGGAGGATCACGTGGTTATACAGGAGAGATAGGACAGATGACAGAGATAAGTTTATGGTCGGATCCGAGGAGCCCAAAGGAGAGACCAAATTTGCAGTATAAGCAGAAGGGTTAGAGGTTAGAAATTTGTCATAAATGTTGGGCCGATCTCCATGCTATCCGGGATACGGGTGGGTTGCTGGACTAACTGCATTAGCTAATTTAGGATAGAAAAGCTGTAGGTTGGTCAGTGGAAAGAGAGGAGAGCTATTGGAGGTCTTGGTCTTGGTTTTGGGCGGGGTATTGCCTAACTTGCAACGGCACCCCTAATCAGTTTTAGTTGCACGTTTCACTGATTGAGCTCTATTTTCTTTTTCTTTATTTTCCAATAATCAGTAAGTATTCTTTTAAGTTCTTCTTTTTCGCATTATTTCCCAAATAACAGTTCTCCGATCCAGTTCTCTTGGTATGGTTGATTACATAGTTGCCATTTATTTCTTAAGTTTTGGTATAAGGGACAATATAATAAGAAATGTTTGAGATCCTCTTTCTTCATCACATTTCACACACTTAGTGTCGCCACAAATGAATTGGTTTCTATCATACAATTTCATTGTGTTGGAGCTACACTAAAATGGTAATTCCAAGCCGAAAGTGTTATCATAAATACATTCTTCTCTTATTTCTTTCTTGTATGCCCCATATAATTGTACACTTGTGTTCTTGCTGATTTCTTTTTGTCGTACTGTAGTATCCCACTCATTTATCTTCCATTTAATTACTTCACCATATATTTGTTTCAAATTAAATGTTCCTATACCGGTAGTTTTTGCAATTCCTTCACTGTATTTTATCTAGTGATCTTTATTATAGTTTTGTCTTCGCTCATGACAGACTTTTCCCACCAAGTTATCTTCTTTGTTTTACAGGTAGTTCACATAACATATTTTTCTTTTCATCAATCTTGTCTCCATTAACGACGTACCCACCTCTGCTCTCCGCACACATATGGGTGTACAGAAAGGGGCTTTTAGTATCATTATATTTACTTTATTTTAAAAAAGGCAGTGTTTTGTTTCTTCTTTATTGAAATACGCAACATCTCTGTCATGCAGGATGGAGAATAGTGCTATTCCTTTCCAATATATTTTTTTCCAATTAGTACTCTATTGCAACTCCTTTATGTTATACTGTAGAAGGTATTTGGTTAGCCAGATCATTTCCTTTTTTGTAAAATATCTTGTTTATATTGTACAAAGCAATTTTTTTTTATTTGAAATAGTCACTCCTAAATATAACCATTTCTCTACTACTTGTATACCTTGGATTTCCTTTGTTTTTTCTTTTGGATTTTATAGTATTATGCTACTTTATTGGTATTCATTTCCAATCCATGCTCGCCTACTATATTTCCAATCCATGCTCGCCTACTATATTTCCAATCCATGCTCGCCTACTATATTTCCAATCCATGCTCGCCTACTATATTTCCAATCCATGCTCGCCTACTATATTTCCAATCCATGCTCGCCTACTATATTTCCAATCCATGCTCGCCTACTATATTTCCAATCCATGCTCGCCTACTATATTTCCAATCCATGCTCGCCTACTATATTTCCAATCCATGCTCGCCTACCAATCCATGCTCGCCTACTATATTTCCAATCCATGCTCGGCTACTATATTTCCAATCCATGCTCGCCTACTATATTTCCAATCCATGCTCGCCTACTATATTTCCAATCCATGCTCGCCTACTATATTTCTATATTATATCTATAATTCTTTTAGCTTCTTCAATAGACTGCGAGAGATTTAATCCATCGTCCATACAAAATAGTGTGTTAATATTGAAAATAATCATCTTTAAATCCAATACTTGATGAATTAAGTTGTTTTAATATCATATATGTAACTAGTTTAAAATGGGTGGTAGATCCCGTGCAACCTTGTTTTATTCCACTATTTATTTATTTTGTTGTTTTAATGTAATAGGCAAATTGTATGATAGTTTTATCTCCATTATATAATTTTGCAATGATCTATATTATGATTGGGTGGACAGGATGCCGTTGATTGGTCGAGAGCATGGGTGTGGCAAGATCTTCCCTGTGACAAGATTTAAAGGTTAAACCTTTGCTTCGCCACCTTAGTTAATCTCGTCTCCTGATTAGCGGACGGAATTATCCTTTAATTAGTATTAGTATTAGTATTATTAGTAGTAGTAGTATTACACACACACACACACACACACACACACACACACACACACAGAACCACACGCTCTAAATTAATCAATCATACAGACATACACACGCACACAAGCACACTCATAATTAATCACTACTTCACACACAAACACACACACACACACAATCAGTCAACCAGTCAGACAATCGGTGGCACAAACAATAACAAAGAGGCAGGTGGCGTATCCAATGGGGGGGGGGGGAAGGCACTGGTCCATTTATAGGGAACATTCTTTAACGCCAATCAACTATTTTACAGTAGTGTTTTTTGTTTTAGTTTTTTGTATTTTTAAGCCTTGTGATTGTGTAACCTCCATCTGGCAGAAAGTCGTTGCCATAAGCAGGTCGTACAATGTATTTATTTATCTATTAACAAGTCATTTGAAACAGGATTAGTTTCAGAAGGTTGGAAGCTTGCAAATGTAGTTCCGATCTTCAAATAAGGTGATAAATCAATAGCATTCAATTACCGTCCCATTAGTCTCACATCAGTCATAGGAAAGCTACTAGAGTCAATTATTGCTAGGAAAATTAGAAACCACTTAGATACATTTAATTTAATAAATTCTTCTCAGCATGGATTCACTCAGGGACGTTCTTTCCTTACTAATTTGCTTAGTTTTAGTTCAGAGGTATATGAAGCAGTAGATAATGACAAGTCATAATATGATATAATATATTTAGATTTCAGTAAAGCTTTTGACAGAGTCCCTCATGAGAGATTGATGAGAACAGTTGAGGCGCATGGAATAGGTGGGTCGTTGTTAGGATGGATTAGGTCATGGCTAATTGGTAGGAAGCAGAGAGTCAGCATAAATGGTACAAAGTCAGAATGGGGAGCAGTCAAAAGTAGTGTCCCCCAGGGATCTGTGTTGGGTCCTCTCTTGTTTGTTATATACATAAATGACCTTGATTTAGGTATAACTAGTAGGATAAGTAAATTCGCAGACGAAACCAAAATGGGGAGAACAATAAATTCAGATAGCGACATAGAGTGCCTCCAAAGGGATCTACAGTAGATATACCTTACACGAATGGTCAGTAAATTGGCAGATGAAATTTAACATTGACAAATGCAAGGTATTAAAGGTAGAGAAGACGAATACTAATGCAAATATATACTAGCTAATACGGAATTAGAAAACTCAGACTGCGAGAAAGATTTGGTAGTGTTTGTTAGCAACGATGTGAAGCCTAGAAAACAGTGTATAAGCGCTCGTAACAAGGCAAACAGGATTCTCGGATTCTTCTCAAGGAGTGTGAGTAACAAGACTGCCGATGTTATCTTAAAACTTTACTTACCATTAGCGAGACCTCATAATTATGGATTATGCTGTCCAATTTCGGTGTCCTTATTACAGAATGGACATAGATTCGTTGGAGAGAGTACAGAGAAGAATGACAAAAAAGATTCATAATATAAGAAATTTACCATATGAAGAAAGGTTAAAAAAAATTGGCTTAAATTCCTTAGAAAGACGCAGAGTTGGAGGGGATATGATAGAAGTGTTCAAGTGGGTTAGTGGGACAATAAAGGGGACATGAAAAATATATTGAAGCTCAGTGATAGCGAAAGAACTCTAACAAATGGTTTCAAATTAGATAAATTTTGTTTCAGAAAAGATATAGGCAACTATTGGTTTGGTAACAGATAGGGAGCTTTAAGATAAAATGTGATAGGCATATGGACAAGATGGGGTGGGTATGAGGGGGGGATCTGCCGGGTGTGGGCCAATCGGCGCTCTGCAGACCCTCGTAATCTTGTGTTGATCTCTGACCGTTTTTGGTGAGGTCACTCCTCAAGGTATTAGTGAGTTGGGTCTATAATTAGGCCTTGTAATTGGGGTTGGGTGTGACAGGGGTCTACCTTGTGTGGGCCGATCGGCTTTCTGCAGACGCCCATTTTCTTATATTCTTATGTAATGTGATAACGCTACCAAGAGATTAAATACTTGGCGATATAAGAGATTGATACTTACTGTTCAGTTAAGGGAGCCCACTTCGCTTTTTTTTTCTCTGTATCTCCCTCTCTCTTTGGCTTGTATCTATTCGGCCCCATTCAGCCTACTGTTTTAGGACGTTTAAATTACCCCCATCCAGATGTCAATATTTTCCTGGCGAGCGGTAGCGAGCCAGCATATATATATTTTTGTTTTACAGCAAGCTAAATTTTTACATTTTTCGATACAAAAATGTCTCCGGCGAAGCTGGATTTCTCCATACAATGCTGGCTCGCTATCGCTCGCCAGGAAAAAATCGACACCTGGATGAGGATAAACTTTTTAAAACAGTTGGCTGAATGGGGCCAAATGGATACAAGTCAGAGAAAGAGAGAAAAGGAGAGAAAGATAAAAAAAAAGGCAGGTGACCCCCCTTAAGAGATTAATAGTACTGTTTACAAAAAGGTTAAGACAAGGAAGTAAAGGCATTGAAACAAAAGATAAAGTACTTGATAACGAGGAGAAATTTAGGGGAGGTTTTTAGTGTGTTTCCTAGACTTCCATCAAGCTTGAAATTACACCCCCTTGACCCCCTTCCAAGATAAATGTGTACATTTTTCGGTAGAGAAATGTCCCGGCCAAAGGCCGGTTCCTCTTAAATTACAGGCTTGCTATCGCTCGCCAGGAAAAAATCGACACCTAAATGGGATGAAAGGTCTTAAAAGTGACATAAATGGGGTGAAACTTCTTAAAATCGCCAAACTAATGGGGTGAACGTCTTAAAACTTCAAAAGCAATGGGGCTAAACTTAAGGGAGAAAGGGGTAAAGAAAAAAATCCCTCAAGTGGAAATCTCCCCTTAAAGACTTGTGCGTAACTTAACCCGTCCAGTACCAGGGACGTTCTTTATAGATTTGTGCGTAACTTAACACGTCCAGTACCAGGGACGTTCTTTAAAGACTTGTGCGTAACTTAACCCGTCCAGTACCAGGGACGTTCTTTAAAGACTGTGCGTAACTTAACCCGTCCATAACCAGGGACGTTCTTTAAAGACTTGTGCGTAACTTAATCCGTCCAGTACCAGGGACGTTCTTTAAAGACTTGTGCGTAACTTAACCCGTCCAGTACCAGGGACGTTCTTTAAAGACTTGTGCGTAACTTAACCCGTCCAGTACCAGGGACGTTCTTTAAAGACTTGTTCGTAACTTAACCCGTCCAGTACCAGGGACGTACTTTAAAGACTTGTGCGTAAGTTAACCCGTCCAGTACCAGGGACGTTCTTTAAAGACTTGTGCGTAAGTTAACCCGTCCAGTACCAGGGACGTTCTTTAAAGACTTGTGCGTAACTTAACCCGTCCAGTACCAGGGACGTTCTTTAAAGACTTGTGCGTAACTTAACCTATCCAGTACCAGGAACGTTCTGTTCATCATATTCTGGAAACTATTAGACAAGTTTATTCCGCTTAGGAAGGATCTCTACCAATAACGAGGCCTCAAACTATCTCGACCAACCCTTTTAACGACCACAGATCCTTCCAACGCTGCATAATATCGTCTTAAGGTGGTGTCACACGAGCCGTTTTTCGAGCAATTTTTACGGGCAATTATGGTCTGGCAGCTTCAACAATTACACTTTATCAGAATTCAACCGCCTAACATACTCTACCTTCAGTCTGGTTGCCGATATCAGTACAAAAAAGTCCCAAAATATAACTAGAAAAATCTTGCTCATGGAAAATTGCCGGAAAAATCGCTCGTGTGACAACGGCTTAAATATAGCTAGAATGAAATATAACACACGTCGCTGGTACTCAAAGGGTTAAGAGATCACGTATATTCTAGTAGTAAGAGATTAAATCTTATGTGTACATTGAGAGAATAGGAAGTTGTTGCAAGGTTAAAGCCGGAGTCACACGAGCCCTTTTTCGAGCAATGTTTACGGGCAATTATGGTCTGGAAGCTTAAATAATTACACTTTATCAGAATTCAGCCGCCTAACATAATCTACCTTCAGCCTAGTTGCCGATACCAGTGCGAAAATGTCTCGAATTAATACGAGAAAAAACTTACTCATGGAAAATTGACGGAAAAAACGCTCGAGTGACAGCGGCTTAACCCTTTGAAGCTTGACGCGTTTTAGCAGTTTATTTTGGCTATCATAAAACTATTTTATGCAGATTAGGAAGTAGCTGTGGGTATTAAAAGGGTAAATATTATCTCAATCAACCCTTTGACTTCCATATACCGTTACTAATCTGAATAAAATCGTCTAATAGTAGCCAAAAACAGAACAGAAACGCGTATTGGAGCTTGAAAGGGTTAAGTTAAGATATTGACTGTGGCCTATGGGTCCAGAATTATACACTTATACTAAGATATCATATTGTATATTTCTATTGATGGTATTTCGGGTGTTTTCCATTATTGTGTCTATGATATTTATGTCAGTAAACTAACTGTATATTTATGTCTGTAAACTAACTGTATATTTATGTCTGTAAACTAACTGTATATTTATGTCTGTAAACTAACTGTATATTTATGTCTGTAAACTAACTGTATATTTATGTCTGTAAACTAACTGTATATTTATGTCAGTAAACTAACTGTATATTTATGTCAGTAAACTAACTGTATATTTATGTCTGTAAACTAACTGTATATTTATGTCAGTAAACTAACTGTATATTTATGTCAGTAAACTAACTGTATATTTATGTCTGTAAACTAACTGTATATTGATGTCAATAAACTAACTGTATATTTATGTCTGTAAACTAACTGTATATTTATGTCTGTAAACTAACTGTATATTTATGTCAGTAAACTAACTGTATATTTATGTCAGTAAACTAACTGTATATTTATGTCAGTAAACTAACTGTATATTTATGTCTGTAAACTAACTGTATATTTATGTCCGTAAACTAACTGTATATTTATGTCTGTAAACTAACTGTATATTTATGTCAGTAAACTAACTGTATATTTATGTCAGTAAACTAACTGTATATTTATGTCGGTAAACTAACTGTATATTTATGTCAGTAAACTAACTGTATATTTATGTCAGTAAACTAACTGTATATTTATGTCAGTAAACTAACTGTATATTTATGTCAGTAAACTAACTGTATATTTATGTCTGTAAACTAACTGTATATTTATGTCAGTAAACTAACTGTATATTTATGTCAGTAAACTAACTGTATATTTATGTCAGTAAACTAACTGTATATTTATGTCAGTAAACTAACTGTATATTTATGTCAGTAAACTAACTGTATATTTATGTCAGTAAACTAACTGTATATTTATGTCAGTAAACTAACTGTATATTTATGTCAGTAAACTAACTGTATATTTATGTCAGTAAACTAACTGTATATTTATGTTATCATTTGTTTATTATCCAGCTGAGCATGCAGTAGACCCCAGCTTTATAATAATTGCATAACATTATAATATTTGTTTGTGTGTGTGTGTGTGTGTGTGTGTGTGTGTGTGAGTGAGTGCACTGCTGAATGTGTGTGTGTGTGTGTGTGTGTGTGTGTTTACTCATAATTGTACTCATTATTGTAGTATACAGGATTTAAGTTAGTGTCTTGTACTGCCCCGCTTCCTATACCACCAGAGGCCCATTTCCCATCTCCTTGCTCAAGGCACATGGTAACCCCCGGCTTAAATATTCACCAACATTATAATATCTGAGCGAGAGGTGGGTCTGCGGGGGTAGTGAGGGAGTGCTCTTCTGAATGTGTGCGGTGTGTGTCTGTGTCTGTGTACTTACTCTAGTTGTACTTACTCTAGTTGTGTGTGTGTGTGTGTGTGTGTGTGTGTGAATAGTTTTGAGAGTGTGTGGTTGTGTTAGTGTGAACATGTGTGTGTGTGTGTGTGTGTTTCTATGTGTGTGTTTGTGTGTGTTTGTATGATTGATTGGATGGTCAAGAGAATGTGGTTATGTGTGTGTGTGTGTGTGTTTATATGTGGCTGTGTGTGTACCTATGTGTGTGTGTGTGTGAGTTATGTTGGTAAGTAGTGTTGTCTGTGTGTATGAACTTGTTTGTGTGTTAACATGTGCCTGTGTGTGATTAATTAAGAGCGTCTGGTTCTGTGTGTGTGTGTGTGTGTGTGTGTGTGTGTGTGTGTGTATGCGAGAGAGAGAGAGTGGTGTGTAAGTCCGTGTGTGTGCCATATTGATTGATTGATATAGTTAGGAATATATGATTACGTGTTAGTTCATATATGAATGTGTGTGTGTGTGTGTGTGTGTGTGTGTGCGTTGTGTGTGTGTGTGTGTGTGTGTGTGTGTGTGTGTGTGTGTGTGTGTGTGTGTGTGTGTGTGTGTGTGAGTGAGTGTTATAGTTTTTGTTTTGTTTATGTGAGTGAGGGAGACAAAAGGCAGAACTGCCTGTATCGGGTGCCTCCCCAAGAGTTGAAAGAGTGACAGGGCCAAAGTCAAGGGACGTTCGAGCCAAAATGCCTGGGCACACGGAGTTTGAAGCAACTTAAGTCATAGGAAGAGGGAAAGACTGATTCTGGGAGAGAGTTCCAGAGCTCAGCAGTTGAATAGAAGAAAGACAGAATAATGTTTCACTCTTGGGTTGGAGAGTTGCAAAGAGTAGGGGTGGGATTGTGTTGCAAGACGGGTACTACGTACCCTACATAGAGGAAGTGGTATACACTGGAAAAGCTCTGAGGAACATTAATTATTATAGTAGCGATAGAATAGTGAGAGAGATGCAACATTGCGGCAAAAAGAGAGAGATTGCAGAGAGTTGGTGAGTGGGCGGGAGTTAATGATACGAATGGCTTTCAAAGCTTTCTACGTTGTCTAGGAGTGTGGTGTGAGAGGATCCTCCCCACACATGTGAACAATACTCAATACAAGGACGCACTGTGCCCCTGTACAGATCAAGAAGCTGTGCAGGGGTAAAGAACCCCTTGAGGCAGTTGAGCACAACCAGCTTCTGGGAGGCTGCCTTAGCAAGACTGGTAATATGGTCCTTCCAAGTGAGAGCAGAAGAAAAAGAGACACTGAGAATATTGAGAGAAGATGAAGGATTGATTTTTGTATTGTTGAAGTGTAAGGGATAGTCCTCTGGGAGTTCTGAATGGGTAGAAGATGAATAAATTGGGTTTTGGAAGCATTAAAGGAAACAAGGTTTTCTCTGCCCCAATTGGAAATAGTAGTTAGATCAGAAGATAAGTGTTGCATGACTTCATTACGCTTGTCTTTGAGGGTTTGCTGGCCGGGTCGTTCAAGAAAACTAATTGAGTAGTGTAAGGTAGAGTCGTCTGTGTATGAATGGATGGGACTGGAGGTACAGTTGAGATCATTTATGAAAATTAGGAAGAGAATGGAAGATAGGACAGAGCCCTGAGGAACACCGGAGTTGATAAGATGAGGAAGTGAGCGATGGCGGTCCACAACCGCATCTATGGAATGGCCAGAAAGGAAATTAGAGACAAAGGCACAGATGGAGGGATAGAAACCGAAGGAGGGTAGTTTAGAAATTAAAGATTTGTGCCAGACTCTATCGAAGGCCTTTGATATTTCTAGTGCAATAGAAAAGGTCTCACCGAAGTCCCGAAAGAAGGATGACCAAGAGTTAGTATGGTATGAAAGAAGATTACCAGAAGAATGCCCCTTTTGGGAAGCCATACTGGCGATCTGAGAGTAGATTATGAGAAGAGAAATGCTTAAGAAATTTGGAAGCAAGAATAGTTTCAAAAACTTTAGAGATACAAGAGATGAGAGCAATTGGACGATAGTTGGAGGGTTGAGAGCAGCCACCCTTGTTTGGGATAGGTTGAATGAGAGCAAACCTCCAGCAAGAAGGGAAGACGTTAGAGGAGAGACAGAGACGAAAGAGATTGCCTAAGCAGGGAGTCAGCACGGAAGCACAGTTTTTTAGTACAACAGTAGGAACACCGTCTGGACCGTACACCTTCTTATTATTAAGCCCAGAGAGGGTAGAAAGTACATCTTTAGAAGAGATTAGAATATTAGGCATAAGTAGGAGAGAGGTGGAGAGGGAGGAATAGCACCGGAATCATCCAAGGTGGAGTTTCTAGCAAAAGTTTGAACGAAGAGTTCAGCTTTGTCAGAGGAAAAGCCATCAGAGGTTGTGCCATCAGAGTGGAAAAGGGGAGGAAAATACGAGGAAGCAAAATTGTTGGAGAGGTTTTTCGCTAGATGCCAGAAAGCTTGGGAAGAGGTAGAGTTGGATAGTTCAGTGCATTTATTATTAATGAAAGAGTGTTTGGCAAGTCGAAGAACAGATTAAGCTTGATTCCGGGCAGAAACATAGGAAGAATGAGATTCTTGAGTCTTAAGGCATTGGTACCGTTTGAATGCTTCATCTTTGTTGCAGACAGCAGTAGAACAAGCATGAGTAAACTTAGATTTTTTTGCATTAGACTGAGAGACAGAAAATGGAATGTATGCTTCCATGCCCGAGAAGATTACTTCAGTAATGCGTTCAGCACTGTCCGAGGGTCCCCGGCCACGGAAACAAAAGTCATTCCATGGGAAATCAAAGAAGTACTGCCGAAGAGTCTCCCAGTTGGCAGCGCCAAAGTGCCACAAGCGCCGCAGGTTGGGAGTGATTTATTTATGTGTGTGTGTGGGTGTGTAATTGGTGTGCATACCTATGTGTGTATGTGTAAAACAAAGTGTGTGTGCGTCTGTGTGTATGCATAGATATTTGTTTGGTTATTATTGTTGTTTTTGTTCCTAAATATTATACTTACGAACATATTTTGACTAAACTTCTCAATACATTCCTTTTTCCTCACCAATAACTTATTATCTTTAGGGTAAGAGGTGATGACTCCAATGCTACCCTTATTACTAGCTCATCCGACATGTTGGGGGTTATTTTGATATTGTTTTTAATTATTTGGGTTCGATCCCAGCCAAGGCGGACATATTTAGTGGGTGTGGTAGTACGTCCTAGCGTGCTTCACATGATCGCACCCAGTCGTCTGATACTTCGACGACGTATACAGACTAATAACCAACACAACAAAGCCACTCCAACAACTTCCTCTCTCTCAACACTCTTCGGAAAGTAGAAAGTAGATACGAGGTGCCCTTTTAAAGGCTTATCCCTCAATTCCTTCACCTGACCTAACCTGACATTAGACGAGTTTACACAGATGAGGAAGGCATTGGAAAGTCAGAGCGTTAATTAAAATATTCTTCACCCTTATAGTTCCCACAGATCCTTGCTAAACTGTATAAAATCGACTAATGATAGCCAGAGTAAACTGTCAAAACGCGTCATGGTCTTCAGAGAATTAACTATTTTCAGCTTGTGAATTTGTGTATGTGTTGCATTGTCTTCTGTGTGGGGATGTGAGCGTGAATAAACTTACAGAAACACACACACATACACTGTCTCGTACACACTACACACACACACACACACATATACACACCTACACATCTACACACACACATATACACACCTCCACACACACCTCTCTCTCTCTCTCTCTCTCTCAGACCAGGAAAGAGGTTTACAATATGTTGTCCAGTGCGCCACCCCTATTGCCCTAACTTCCCCCATGGACGTGTTCCGGCCTAGGTATTGTCTCGGTTTGACAGGTGGAGTGACGTGTGATGGATGGCTGGGGGGAGGGGAGGGGGGAGGGGAGGGGTAGTGGGAGGTGGTATTGGGGAATTAGGAGAGGGAGAGAGAGAGAAAGAGAGGCTGTGTGGAATGTGTGTGTGTATGAAAATGGTGGTATTGGGAATTATGAGAGAGAGAGGTTGTGTGTTTGTTTGTGTGTGAAGAATGTGGTATTTGGGATTAGGAGAAATAGAGGGTGTGTGTGTGTGTGTGTGAAAGATGAAGAATTCGAATATTATGCTAGTTGGGCTTTTCATAATTAATCAATAGTTAGTCTAAATTTCTTTTACAAGATGAATTGTTTACACTTCTGACTAATCCAAAATGACACAGTAAAAATTATTGTTATATATATATATATATAAAATATATATATATATACAGTATATATATATATATATATATATATATATATATATATATATATATATATATATATACAGTATTTGTAAAGCACATTTTTATGTCGTGATTAAAACACATACAATTAACAAAATATACTTAATGCATGATATAAAACTACTTGTAACATAAATGGAACACATGTGGAGGAAAACACATGTGGACGATAAAAATGGACCAAAAGCCATGAACACGAAACTCGCAAGTGAGCAATTAGCTGTTGGTACTGTCTGAATATCATCTTTCAGTTCCAAACAAAGGAAATATATTACACAGGTACCATCAGCCAATCAGCTCAAAGTATAGTTCTCTCGCCCAAAACGAGCAACTGCAAACCAGTCCGGTAATAACAACAATAGACGATGGACAGGAGTTTGTTCATTTAGGTTTAGGTTTCAGTTTCAGGCGAAATTATTTGTGTTAGTCAGTAATAAATCCCGCACTCCCTTAAGGGAAGGTTTTTAGTTTGTTCCCTAGACATCCATCAAACTTAAAATGACACCCCCTAGACCCCTTTTCAAGATAAATTTGTACATTTTTCGGTGGAAAAATGTCCAGGCTGAAGGCCGGTTCCTCTTAAATTACAGGCTTGCTATCGCTCGCCAGGAAAAAATAGACACCTAAATGCCCCTTCCTAAGCTTCCTAAAATCGTCTAAATGTAGCTAAAATCAAATACAAAAGCCAACACCGGTACAGAAGGGGTTAAGGGGAGATTTCCACTTGAGGGATTCTTTTCTGGACCCCTTTCTCCATCATGTTTAGTCCCATTGATTTTGCTATTTTAAGACATTCGCCCCATTAGTTTGATAAATTTAAGAACTTTCTCACCAATTTCTGTCAATTTTAAGACCTTTCGTGCCATTTAGGTGTCGATTTTTTCCTGGCGAGCGATAGCAAGCCTCTAATTTAAGAGGAACCGGCCTTCAGCCTGAACATTTTTCCACCGAAAAATGTACAAATTTATCTTGAAAAGGGATGTAGGGGGTGTCATTTTAAGTTTGATGGATGTCTAGGGAACAAACTAAAAACCTTCCCTTAAGGGAGCGCGGGATTTATTACTGACTGACTAACAAAATTAATTTCGCCTGAAACTGAAACAGAAACCTAAATGAACAAACTCCTGTCCATCGTCTATTGTTGTTATTACCGGGCTGGTTTGCACTTGCTCGTTTTGGGCGAGAGAACTATACTTTGAGCTGATTGGCTGATGGTACCTGTGTAATATATTTCCTTTGTTTGGAACTGAAAGATGATATTCAGACAGTACCAACAGCTAATTGCTCACTTGCGAGTTTCGTCCTCATTGGGTTTTTGTCCATTTGTATCGTCCACATGTGTTCCATTTATGCTCCAATACCTCCTGCGCACATCGATGACTTACACGAACAATGGCGGCCTCCAAGAATTAGACAGCATAATCCGAGAAGCAGTGACCAGCATCACCAACGTGGAATTTAAAGAACGGGCCTGGACACAAGCCACCCTTCCTGTCCGCCTCGGGGGCTTGGGCATACGGAGAGCCTCGGATATTGCCTCCCCAGCCTTTATCTCTTCCCTCATCGCGACCAACGACCTCGTATTGTCCATCCTTTATTCTAAACCCGGAATGACACTTAATGGGGACGTAACAGCAGCGATTAACACCTGGAAGGGAAGTACAGGAGTAGAGGAGGAGCCTCAGGGTACCTCCAGGAGCAAGCAGAAAGCGTGGGATACCATCTCGGCGAAGAAAACTCAAGAAAATCTCCTAACCAATGCAGACCAGGTTGCAAAAGCACGCCTCCAGGCAGCCGCCCGTTCGGAGAGTGGCTTGTGGTTACACGCCATCCCCATCCCACCTCTTGGAACTCACTTGGATGAGTGGGTGCGGCAGTTTGTCACCCACACACTTGCAAGTGTGATGGGAGGATGGATGCTCAAGGTCACCATGCCTTGTCATGTAATTACAACGCAGGCCGCCTGCCAAGACACTCTGCACTAAATAATGTCATAAAACGGGCCCTGCAGAGTGCTAACTGTGCATCAATCCTCGAACCACATGGACTTCACAGAGAAGACGGCAAACGGCCAGATGGGATGACCACTTTCCCTTACAAGAATGGCCGGTGCCTCGTGTGGGATGCCACATGTGTTGACACTTTCTCCACAACCAACGCCGCCAGAAACGCCGACGAAGCAGGTGAAGCCGCCCGGATAGCAGAAAATAAAAAGCGAGAAAAATATCAAGCCATCGCCAGAATTCATCAGTTCGAGCCCCTGGCATTCGAAACTTCAGGAGTCTTCGGCCCCACCACCCTTAAGATGGTGAATGAAATAGGCCGTAAAATCAGAGAAGTTTCAGGAGAACCCCGGGAAACCCTCTGGCTCAAGCAAAGACTAGGGATGGCTATCCTCCGGGGCAATGCCACCAGTGTCATGAGCTCAGTTCGACAGGACTGAGTCATGCCACTGCGTGAGGCCCCGGCAGGAGTGGTGTATCCGTAGTCTTTCCACAGTAGGGTAAAACAAAACATAAACCTTATTTGTATGTAACATGTGTGATGCACATTAATAAAAGGGGATGTGTCGGATGGTTGAAAGCCACAGTTGCTCGCGCGTTTTGGGCTAGCAACACGTATTATGAAAAACATGCATCCTCCTTCATTCACTGTCCCCCCCCTTCACTCACTCAACCCCACAATTTGCCGGAGGATAACAGGTTTTTCACAATACGTAGACGGAGGTCTTTTTAAAAAAAAAAAAAAAAAAAAAAAAAAAAAAAAAAGTAATTTTATATAATGCATCAAGTGTTTTTTTCTTGTAATAGCATGTGTTATAATCACGACATAAACAAATATATCATACAAATATATATACAGTATATATATATATAAATACAGTATATATATACAGTATATATATATATATAAAACAATATTTTTTACTGTGTAATTTTGGATTAGTCAGAAGTGTAAGCAATTCGTCTTGCAATAGAAAAAATAGACTAACTATTGATTAATTATGAAAAGCCCAACTAGCATAATATTAGAATTCTTCATCTTTCACACACTCACACACACACACACAAACACACAACCTCTCTCTCTCTCATAATTCCCAATACCACCATTTTCACCCACACACCCACACAGCCTCCCTTTCTCTCTCTCATAATTCCCCAATACCACCTCCCTCCCTCCCCCCCCCCCCCTTCCCCTCCCCCCCAGCCATCCATCACACGTCACTCCACCTGTCAAACCGAGACAATACCTAGGCCGGAACACGTCCATGGGGGAAGTTAGGGCAATAGGGGAGCCGCACTGGACGACATATTGTAAACCTCCGCCCTGGTCTGTGAGAGTGTGTGTGTGTGTGTGTGTGTGTGTGTAGTGTGTACGTAGTGTGTACGTAGTGTGTACGACAAAGTGTGTGTGTACGAGACTGTGTGAGTGTGTATGTGTGTAGTGTGTGTAGGTGTGTATATGTGTGTGTGTAGGTGTGTATATGTTTGTGTGTAGGTGTGTATATGTAGGTGTGTATATGTTTGTGTAGTGTGTACGAGGCAGTGTTGTGTGTGTGTTTCTATGCGCTTATTCACGCTCATATCTCCACACAGAAGACCATGCAACACATAGACACAAATTCACAAGCTGAACATAGTTAATTCTCTGAAGACCATGACGCGTTTTGACAGTTTACTTTGGCTATCATTAGTCGATTTTATACAGTTTAGCAAGGATCTGTGGGAACTATAAGGGTGAAGAATATTTTAATTAACGCTCTGACTTTCCAATGCCTTCCTCATCTGTGTAAACTCGTCTAATGTCAGGTTAGGTCAGGTGAAGGAATTGAGGGATAAACCTTTAAAACGGCACCTCTTATCTACTTTCCGAAGAGTGTTGAGAGAGAAAGGGTGTTGGAGAGAGAGGAAGTTACTGGAGTGGCTTTGTTGTGTTGGTTATTAGTCTGTATACGTCGACGAAGTATCACACCCACTAAATATGTCCGCCTTGGCTGGGATCGAACCCAAATAATTAGACAAAATATCAAAATAACCCCCAACATGTCGGATGAGCTAGTAATAAGGGTAGCATTGGAGTCATCACCTCTTACCCTAAAGATAATAAGTTATTGGTGAGGAAAAAGGAATGTATTGAGAAGTTTAGTCAAAATATGTTCGTAAGTATAATATTTAGGAACAAAAACAACAATAATAACCAAACAAATATCTATGCATACACACAGACGCACGCACACTTTGTTTTACACATTCACTCATAGGTATGAACACCAATTACACACCCACACACACACACACATAAATAATCACTCCCAACCGGCGGCGCTTGTAGCACTTTGGCGCTGCCAACTGGGAGACTCTTCGGCAGTACTTCTTTGATTTCCCATGGAATGACTTTTGTTTCTGTGGCCGGGGACCCTTGGAGAGTGCTGAACGCATTACCGAAGTAATCTTCTCAGGCATGGAAGCATACATTCCATTTTCTGTCTCTCAGTCTAATGCCAAAAAATCTAAGTTTACTCATGCTTGTTCTACTGCTGTCTGCAACAAAGAGGAAGCATTCAAACGGTACCAACGCCTTAAATTCAAGAATCTCATTCTTCGTATGTTTCTGGCCGGAATCAACTTTTAATCTGTTCTTCGACTTGCCAAACACTCTTTCATTAATAATAGATGCACTGAACTATCCAACTCTACGTACTCTTCCCAAGCTTTCTGACATCTAGCCAAAAACCTCTCCAACAATTTTTCTTCCTCGTATTTTCCTCCCCTTTTCCACTCTGATGGCACAACCATCAATTCTTCCTCTGACAAAGCTGAACTCTTCGTTCAAACTTTTGCTAGAAACTCCACCTTGGATGATTCCGGTGCTATTCCTCCCTCTCCACCCCCCTCTCTCCTACTTATGCCTAATATTTTAATCTCTTCTAAAGATGTACTTTCTACCCTCTCTGGGCTTAATACTAAGAAGGCGTACGGTCAGGACGGACGGTGTTCCTACTGTTGTACTAAAAAACTGTGCTTCCGTGCTGACTCCCTGCTTAGGCAATCTCTTTCGTCTCTGTCTCTCCTCTAACGTCTTCCCTTCTTGCTGGAAGTTTGCTCTCATTCAACCTATCCCAAACAAGGGTGACCGCTCTCAACCCTCCAACTATCGTCCAATTGCTCTCATCTCTTGTATCTCTAAAGTTTTTGAAACTATTCTTGCTTCCAAATTTCTTAAGCATTTCTCTTCTCATAATCTACTCTCAGATCGCCAGTATGGCTTCCCAAAAGGGCACTCTTCTGGTAATCTTCTTTCATACCATACTAACTCTTGGTCATCCTTCTTTCGGGACTTCGGTGAGACCTTTTCTATTGCACTAGACATATCGAAGGCCTTCGATAGAGTCTGGCACAAATCTTTAATTTCTAAACTACCCTCCTTCGGTTTCTATCCCTCCATCTGTGACTTTGTCTCTAATTTCCTTTCTGGCCATTCCATAGATGCGGTTGTGGACCGCCATCGCTCACTTCCTCATCTTATCAACTCCGGTGTTCCTCAGGGCTCTCTCCTATCTCCCATTCTCTTCCTAATTTTCATAAATGATCTTCTCAACTGTACCTCCAGTCCCATCCATTCATACGCAGACGACTCTACCATACACTACTCAATTAGTTTTCCTGAACGACCCGGCCAGCAAACCCTCAAAGACAAGCGTAATGAAGTCATGCAACACTTATCTTCTGATCTAACTACTATTTCCAATTGGGGCAGAGAAAACCTTGTTTCCTTTAACACTCAAAGAGCGGGTGGTGGAGTATATTTGACTGTGCCGCCCAGCGGGGGGTTTTACCGTAAACGAGCTTGTTTCCGTGCTCGTTTTCATGCATAAACAAGAGCCAGGCCGTAATACAATTATCTATCCGTGAAAGGGCGATAATTGAGCTTTCCAATGACACCTGAACCATCCTTCTACGATGGCTGGTTGTCTTGCAACGATCGTGCAACCGAAGGGCAAAATCGGTAAAATACGGGCATTTCCTTACATTATTACGTGTGAAACGAGTGAGGGAGGGTGGAGTAGGGTGGAGTATATCTCGGTAGCTCCATGGCCACCGTGGCGAGCGGTCATGAGGTAATCTACGCTCCTCCCACCGCTCCGCTCTCTCTCAGAGCACATTACGTGCTCAAAATTGCATGCGACTATAGCCGGGCCCCGCCACATAGTCCTTGGTTCCCTTGCCCGGCTATAGCCGGGCGCCGCCAAAGAAAGGTTAATGCTTCCAAAACCCAATTTCTTCATCTTACTACCCGTTCTGAACTCCCAGAGGACTATCCCTTACACTTCAACAATCCAAAATCAATCCTTCATCTTCTCTCAATATTCTCAGTGTCTCTTTTTCTTCTGCTCTCACTTGGAAGGACCATATTACCAGTCTTGCTAAGGCAGCCTCCCAGAAGCTGGTTGTGCTCAACTGCCTCAAGGGGTTCTTTACCCCTGCACAGCTTCTTGATTTGTACAGGGGCACAGTGCATCCTTGTATTGAGTATTGATCACATGTGTGGGAAGGATCCTCTCACACCACACTCCTAGACAAAGTAGAAAGCTTTGAAAGCCATTTGTATCATTAACTCCCGCCCACTCACCAACTCTCTGCAATCTCTCTCTTTTCGCCGCAATGTTGCATCTCTCTCACTATTCTATCGCTATTATAATAATTAATGTTCCTCAGAGCTTTTCCAGTGTATACCACTTCCTCTATGTAGGGCACATAGTACCCGTCTTGCAACACAATCCCACCCCTACTCTTTGCAACTCTCCAACCCAAGAGTGAAACGTTATTCTGTCTTTCTTCTATTCAACTGCTGAGCTCTGGAACTCTCTCCCAGAATCAGTCTTTCCCTCTTCCTATGCCTTAAGTTGCTTCAAACTCTGTGTGTCCAGGCATTTTGGCTCGAACGTCCCTTGACTTTGGCCCTGTCACTCTTTCAACTCTTGGGGAGGCACCCGATACAGGCAGTTCTGCCTTTTGTCTCCCTCACTCACATAAACAAAACAAAACTATAACACTCACTCACACACACACACACACACTCCTCCTAAAATTACAGGCTCGCTATCGCTCGCCAGGAAAAAATCGACACCTAAATGGCACGTAGGGTCCTAATATTGACAAAGAAATGGGGTGAAAGGTCATAATATCCCCAAACTAATGGAACCAACGTCTTAAAATCTCAAAACTAGTGGGGCTAAACATTAGGGAGAAGGGGATCCAGATAAACGGTCTGTCTCCCCATAAGTCACTGTGCTGAGGATGAGGAGTCTTTGGGATCCTTTGCTGGTGAAGGCGATAGCATGACTTCTTGTGGATCGGTAATTGTAAATGAAGGCGATGATGGTGTGATGCTCAATAATTCATCGAGTAGATTCTTTGTTCCGTAATTATGTAACGACGATGATGACAACTGGTCTTGAAAGCACGCTTCCTGCAATGCTTGGCGGAAATGATGTACTTCCTACAACGTCCTGCTACACTGACATGCTTCCTTAACCCATAACTGGCGGCGCGCAACATATGTCGAGTGAAATAAATTTGGACTATGTGGCGGTGCACGACAGCTGTCGAGTGCCATTTTCAGCACGTAATGTTGCTGAGAGAGAGAGCTGAGCGGTGGGACGAGCGTAGTAACCTTATGACCGCTCCCCACGACCACCGTGGACCTACTGAACTGTATTCCACCCTTCTCCCCCCTTTCTCGCTCGCTACACAGGGAATTATGTACGGAAATTACCTTATTTTAGGTTTTTTGCACTCTTGTTGCACGATCGTTGCAAGAGAACTAGTGGTCGTACAAGGATGGTTCGGGTCATTGGAAAGCTCTGTTTACGCCCTTTCAGGGATAGATACTTGTTTTACACTCTTGGTCTTGTTTATGCATGAAAATGAGCACGGAAACAACCCTATTTAGGGTAAAAAAAAACGCTGGGCGGTACATAGAAATTACCGCCTAGGCCGCTCTTAAGGTGTTAAACGTCTTGCTACACTGACATGCTTCCTTAAACATCCTTCTACACTGACATGTTCTCTCCAACTTACTGCTACACTGACATGCTTCCTTAAACGTCTTTCTACACTGACATGCTTCCTTAAACGTCTTGCTACACTGACATGCTTCCTTAAACGTCTTGCTACACTGACATGCTTCCTTAAACGTCTTGCTACACTGACATGCTTCCTTAAATGTCTTGCTACACTGACATGCTTCCTTAAAAGTCTTGCTACACTGACATGCTTCCTTAAACATCTTGCTACACTGACATGCTTCCTTAAATGTCTTGCTACACTGACATGCTTCCTTAAATGTCTTGCTACACTGACATGCTTTCTTAAACGTCCTGCTTCACTGACATGTTCTCGACAACGTACTGCTACACTGACATGCTTCTTGCAATGTCCTGTTACACGGATGCACTTCCTATATTATTCTGCTATGCTGACGTATTTCCTGGAATGGCCTGGAATAATTAGAGATGTGGTGGACTTCTTGCCTCACCTGTGGAGTTCAATGCTTGGGTCAGGATTCAATTTACCAGTTTGTGATAGAGAACCAGTAGTGGTAGGTAACACTAATCTGGCGATTGCAGTTTTGCATAAAGTAGCATTGACTTCTGTGATGACATCAGCGACCATGGTGTTGAGTGGAAGAGAGGCAATGTGGAACATTGAGAGCAGAAGCTGGTGGTGTCTTTGTTGTTTTGGGGTGGCACAAAAGTGTTAGGAGCGGCAAGAGGGAGGATCCTTGGGCGGGGGTTGGTTCTGGTCCGTGTTACCCGTGTTAAGCACGAGTGTTTCTCTCTGTATTTCTGTTCTCTTTATTACAGAGGTGCTTCTTGATGCAGAGAAATGGAGGGTCTATTGCATTGTGCCATGCGTTCTGTGAGTCAAGCACATAAGATAAATGTATAGCACAAAGTCATTAATCATCAGGTAGTAATCATAGTGTTCCATGAATGAATGGGAGCCCATGCCGTGATGGTGTGTAGCTGCACTCGCCATTCAAAGCAATCCTCAACATGATCGCCGATTCTCCTCAGCAATGAATCACGTGGTCTTCCTCAAGGTCTCCTCCACTTGGGGTTGTCACCCACCAAAACCACTGCATGAGCAGCGTCAACATTAACTGGTGTTCACAATATGTTGGCCAAACGTTAATAGTTTAATTTCATGTACTGAATCATGGCTCTGGCGAAGTTTCATCTCAATCCAGCCGGTTGAATTTGAGAAGAATTACATACAGACAAAATCAGACACCGATGGTCATATATATTCTATGGAAACTCTGTGTCGTGGAAATAATTATGTCGCAATAGTAATACACAGGACTACACACAAATAATAATGCCGGTGCATTCTTGGCTACAAATATAAAGTTATATCCACGTAATCTCTCTCTCTCTCTCTCTCTATATATATATATATATATCCTCATCTACATTTAAATATCTTACCCTTTAATAATATCCTGCGGTTCTTGCTTCATTTACCTTCCCTCTCTCCCTGTGCCTTCACTCTCAGTAACTCCCAGTCTAGACAGTGCAGTAAACCCCCTCGTATTATAGTCGCAACCTTCTTGAGGGGAGGCAGACCGTTTTTCTGGACCCCCTTCTCCCTATGTTTAGCCCCACTAGATTATAAGACGTTCGGCCCATTAGTTTGGCGATTTTAACACCTTTTGCCCCATTTTGTTGTCAATGTTAAGACCTTTCGTGCCATTTAGGTGTCGATTATTTCCTGGCGAGCGATAGCGAGCCTGCAATTTTAAGAGGAACCGGGCTTCGGCCGGGACATTTTTTCTACCGAAAAATGTACAAATTTATCTTGAAGGGGGGTCGAGGGGGTGTTTTTCTAAGCTTGATGGAGGTCTAGGGAGGAAACTTAAAAAATATATGAATACATGAATTAATAGACCAAACAAACGGCCAGTCTCCCCTTAATTGCCTACCTTTCCTCCGTTCTTAGTATATCTATCATTCTAGTTTCTCTTTGTCTCTCCATTCTCAGCACTTTACTGTATTCCTCTCTATTTCCTTCTTTCTATCTTTTTCTCTCTGCTCCCTTCTATCTTATTATTCTTTCAAATTCCTCCTTTGTTGTACTCTTTTTCTCTTCATTCTCTATCTATTTATCTATCTATCTATCTATATACTCAGGCCCAATCCTCACTTTTTGTTTTCAGTACCTTTATTTCCTGCATTCTAGCTTAGGTCCTTCTTTCATTCTTCTATGTTGTGCCTATCTCTCTTTCCCTCCCTCCTTTCCTTGATTCTACCATATCGCTACTTCCTCCATTCTACATTGTAATCTTTTCCTACCTGTCCATTTCTCTTTTCCTCTCACCCTTCTTGCCTTCCCTCCTTTCTGCCTACTGCTCTCTCTCTCTCTCTCTCTCTCTCTCTCTCTCTCTCTCTCTCTCTCACCCGCCGGCTTTAGCATCGCCAACAGCTCCGCATCGCCACTGAGAAAACTCGATCATAATTTGAGTATTTCATATCCCAATTCCCTTTATACATTGCATGAACAGTAGTTAAGTGCTTGTTTAACCTCCACATAGTTCTGTAGTTGCCGTGCAGGTTATTTTATTGCTTTTCTGACTGATAAACATTGTTGTTTACATTTGTTATCCTAGCTTGTAGCAGACGACGCACGCGCACCTCTAATCGACCTAGCTTTGTATTTTCTTATTAACTCTAGTAGTTATCGTATTCAGTATCCTACTGTAGCTATATATATCTGTAATTTTAGTTGTTGCTTGCATGATCTTGTACTGTAGTAACCTTTGACTGATAACTTTGTTTATCTAAATATAATCCTGCTTGACTAGCCTACAGTGACACCAGCGCCATCTGTTGATACAGTATATTAACCCCTTGTGTGCAGTTACACTTTATTTTTATATAATCTCTATTTGGTGAATTGTATATTTAGTTACATATTCTATTATATATATATATATTTGTTTTGCTTTTTTAGATAGGTTATCACCCCTGGTAGCCTACTTCTGCATATTTCATACTTTTTTGTTTTTGGTTATTTTTGTTTTCGGTTAGTCTAGGCTATCATCCCTGGTGGCCTACTTCTGCGTACTTCAATTTTTAAATTTTCAGTTAGGCTATCACCGCTGGTGGCCTATTTCTGCGTACCAGTATTTCATAATTTTTGTTTTCGGTTATTTTTGTTTTCGGTTAGTCTAGGCTATCACCGCTGGTGGCCTATTATTGCGTACCGGTATTTCATAATTTTTGTTTTCGGTTATTTTTGTTTTCGGTTAGTCTAGGCTATCATCCCTGGTGGCCTATTTCTGCGTACTTCAATTTTTAAATTTTCAGTTAAGCTATCACCGCTGGTGGCCTATTTCTGCGTACCGGTAGTTCATAATTTTTGTTTTCGGTTAGGATAGGCTATAACCCCTGGTGGCCTATTTCTGTTTAAATAAACATAAAATTGTTTTCGGTTCGGCTATCACTGCGTATTCAAATTTAATTTTGTTTTGTTTTAATTTTTGGTTAGGCTATCACCGCTGATAACCTATTTGTGTGTATTTCAACATTTTTGTTTTCGGTTAGGCCTATTTAAGTAAGTGAAGCGACCTGAAGGGAGTGAAGTGTTTTTAAAGTGAGTTTAGTGTTTTTAAAGTGAATTAAGTGTTTTTAAGTGAGTGAAGTGAACTGAAGAAAGTGATCGTCACCATGCCTCGTGCCTGTACGAACTGCGCCGGTAGGTTTGGTGCTTCCATGTTTGCTCCTGCCGATCCACAAGTCTGCCGACTCTGCCAGCAACGAGAGGATTTGACAGCAAAATTGGATGAAGCCCTCAACAAGATCAACGCCCTCACCAGGAAGCTGGAATCACTCCAAGAGTTTGTAACACTCAACGTTGGAGTATCACTAACTCCAATTGTTTCAACTCCAGCATCCACCACCGCCCCAACGTCATCTGCCAACAATCCAACACCTGCAGTAGACACTGCAGCAGATGCTTCTGACGAACCTGAGCCGACATCAAACCAGGACAGCCGCCCTGTTCACCTTAGTCTCTCCCCCACTCCTCGTGCAAGAAGCCTGCTAGCATGAACAGTACCAACCCCTCGCCCCCGTTCTAACCACTCCTCTCCCCGACCTGTACGTAGAGTCCCGCCACCACAGGTTTCCGGATTTACACCAGTGAGGAATGGTGCACGGCCAACGCGGAAAAGGTCTCATCTACCAGTCACAATGTCAAACAGATTTGAGATATTGGTAGAGATGGAAGACGAACCAGAAGAGACCAGGCTCGTTGGGGATTCCATCCTACGAGGACAGGTCGAAGAGTTCTGCGACAGAGTCCCAAATCAACGAAAAAGATTTTGCATCCCAGGAGCTGGACTGGACGACATTGTGGAAGCCTTCGAAGATACCACAAAGGATGCAAATGAAAATACCCTTTTTGTCATCCATGCTGGTTCAAATGACGTCATGCGCACCAGATCCGAAGAGTTGATGGAGAAATATCGCAAGATGATCCAGCACTACAAAAACAAGTCAAGGAATATCATCATCTCAGGCATTCTCCCCAAGATCGACGCACCTGACAAATTCTACGACAAGGCCTTCAGCACAAATAGCCGACTAAAACATTTGTGTCTGAGGGAAGAAGTTGAATTCATCAACCTCTGGGACAACTTCTACAACCAGCCTACTCTGTTCCGCAAGGATGGCACTCATCTAAACCCTGTGGGTTCAGCACGCATGGGTCGTCTCCTACACGAAGCAGTCCGCAGCCATGGATCAAAAAACGCCATCCGAGAAGAAGCAGCAGTGACATAAATCATCCAACGCCAAGAAAAAAACAGAGGCAACCGAGGACCACCAGCGATAAGGACCGGAGACAGCGAGGACCGAGGACAGCCATGAACATAAATGTAGATCCGACAAGAACCAAAAATATTATTAAAGCGCGTTCTGTGAGTTCTAAAATAACAAATTTAAAGGTTTTCTATGCAAACGCTCGTAGCATACGCAATAAATTTTCAGATTTAGAGGAGCTAGTGTTTACAGAAAATTATGATGTGATTGGCATAACAGAATCTTGGCTCAATACAGAAGATAGAGACTTTTTAGCAGAGTATTCACTTCCCGGTTATGTAATGTTTGAGAAAAGCCGAATAAATCGAAATGGAGGTGGCGTTTTACTTTATATCAAAGAAAGTCTTAACCCTACCCTCTTGTCAAAACCTCAAATTGTGAACGTCGACACATCTTTTGTGCTAATAAAGAATAATAAAGGTACCAAAATAATACTTGCATTAATATACAGACCTCCAGCTCAATCAGTGCAAACTGACCGAGAAATTTACGAACAAATTGCAGATGTAAGTAACTCACAAGATACCGTAATTTTTGGTGACTTTAATTTACCTGTGACCAAGTGGGGCGATACTCTTACTTCACACTCCGGACATGACTTGTATACGAACTTGCAAGAGAGTTCGCTTTATCAATTTGTTGGAACGCCGACCCGTGGTAATAACGTTCTTGACATTGTACTTGCAACAAAAGAAGAATTAATAGAGAATTTGAATGTTGGTGATGAATTCAGTAACAGCGACCATCATACGATAACTTTCACTTTAAAGTTTACTAGTAACGAACCAAATAGTAGCATCGAAAAATTCCCTAATTTCAAGAAAGCAAACTTCCATAAACTTAGAGCTATGTTTAAAGAAACTGACTGGAGCTTTTTAATTCACAATAACGACATAAATACATCTTGGAAGTTATTCGAAGCCACTTACCTAAAAGCAGTGCAAGACTGCATACCATCGAAAACTCGGCGTCCAGGCCATAATAATAAGCCCAAATGGTGGAATAAAGATATTTCAAACTGCCTGCTTGCTAAAAAATTTGCTAATGATAGATTAAAATCCTCACAAAATGACGAAGAACGGCTGAAATTTGTAGAGCTACGACGCAAAGCCAAAAAGTTAATTAAGCAAAGTAAAAAGACCTTAGAGTTACATATTGCGAATCAAAGTAAAACAAACCCGAAAGAATTCTATAGTTATATCAGAAAGAAAAAAGTAGTTACTTCAACTGTTGGACCGTTAGTCGATGAAAATGGAGAATACACCAAAGACGAAGAACAAATGAGTAATGCCCTCAATACCTTCTTTGCATCAGTTTTTACAACAGAAGACCTCAGTGATATCCCTACACCATCACCGATTCAGATTGATAATTCAGATGTTTTAAGCAATATCACCGTTACAGAGAGAGAAGTATTGAATTGTTTAGATAAACTCAAGGTAAATAAAACGCCTGGACCTGATACAATCTCGCCTAGAGTTCTAAAGGAAGCTAAGGATGAGCTCTCTAAACCACTGACATTACTATTCAATAAATCCTTGCAGTCTGGAACTATGCCCGATCAGTGGAAGCTAGCCAACGTAACACCGATATTCAAAAAAGGCAGCAAATCCCTATCCAGTAACTATCGTCCAATTAGCTTAACCTCAGTTGTATGTAAAATGCTAGAAACGGTCATACGAGACAGACTCGTAAATCACTTAGAGGAAAATAACATACTTAAAGATACTCAACACGGCTTTCGTAAAAAACGTTCCTGTTTAACAAACCTCTTAGACTTCTTCCACGATATCCTCAACCTCTACGATGAGAGTAAAGCTGTAGATATTATATACCTTGATTTTCAAAAGGCCTTTGACAAAGTTCCCCACAAACGTTTACTGCTAAAACTAAAAGCGCATGGAATACAAGACGGTGTGTTGAAATGGATAGAAAATTGGCTCAGCGACAGAAAGCAAAGAGTAGTCATAAACGGTAAGGCATCAAAATGGACCAATGTAAGTAGCGGGGTACCCCAGGGATCGGTACTAGGACCAATTCTCTTTCTAATTTACATCAACGACATAGATGAGGGTCTCACCTGTACAATCTCAAAATTTGCTGACGATACAAAAATTGCAAATAGCGTACTCTCAAAAGAACAAGTTGACGATATGCAACACAATCTAGATAAATTGTCATGTTGGGCCCAAATTTGGCAAATGAGTTTCAATGCGGATAAATGTAAAGTACTACATATCGGATACCTAAATGAGAAAGCAAACTATTCGATGAATGGCACTCAGCTTAAGAATGTAAACAGAGAAACCGATCTGGGAGTAACAATATCGAGTAACCTAAAACCGAGTCAACAATGTTCAGAAGTTGTTAAGAAGGCAAACAAAATAATTGGCTTTATAGGCAGGTCATTTGAGCATAAATCCAAAGAAGTTATCCTAACCCTTTACAATTCCTTAGTCCGCCCTCTTCTGGAATACTGCGTTCAATCCTGGTGCCCTTATTACCAAAAAGATATAAACAAGCTAGAACGAGTTCAACGTAGAGTTACCAAAATGATACCTAGCCTAAAGAACAAACCATACGAAGAGCGTCTTAGAGAATTAAATCTATTTCCTTTAACCCAGCGCAGATTAAGAGGCGACTTAATTCAAGTGTTCAAAATCATCAAAGGCATCGACAATATGAACTGTAGTAAGTACTTCACTATCGACCAATCTAATTACACGCGGGGAAACGGTTGCAAAATTATTGGTAAATCTTTTAACTCGCACGAATCTAAGAATTTCTTCTTCAATCGAGTTGTCAACTTGTGGAATGGGCTTCCCCGAAACGTTATAGACTGCATCACCGTTGATTCATTTAAACTCCGCCTAGACAAATATCTCGCATCAAACCCGCGACTGACTGCGTTTGTAAATGAATAACTTTATTTTATCCCCCCCTCAGTTACTAACCCATCTGTCCCCTACTAACTTCCTAATCCTGCCACGGACATTAGTTCCAGGGCAGTAATTCCCTTTCCAATGTTCCCTTACCCACTCTAAACCACTGTTTGGACACTTGATCCTCAGTGTTTTGGAGGACAAGCAACCTAGAAGGGTCACTGGATCTGTTGTTGCTTGATTTCCTTTGTACTCTCGTTCTCTCTCTCTCTCTCTTACCGACACTGTTTAAGTAAGATTATGATGTATTATGTATTTTGTTTAAGATGATTTTATTGTATGAACAGCCATTGTATAATTATTTAATGGAAATAAAATAATCTGAATCTGAATCTCTCCAGCCTTCCTTTCCTCCTTCTATATGCCCAGTGTTCTAATCCTTACCCAACTATACTCTGTTTTTTTCCCCAGCTGATACTAAATTGCTATCTCTCCATCCTGCTTACTCGGCTATTACCATGATTTTGTAGTTAAATTTGTTGTTAATTATGAAAACTTGGCAATAATATGACGTACAAACATCGCAGTATCATATTTGTCCAGTAAGAATCGATAAATCAGATGCTAAAGGATTCAAATTACCATCAGCTGGAAAAAAAATAGACTATAGTTCCTCCCTCTCTCCCCTCCTTCTTCTGCTTTCCTTTCTTCTCTTCTACACACCTTTCTCTTCTCTCCTCTTTAATTCCTACCTTCTGTTTATCTTTTCTTTCCTTCTACCTCTCCTTCCTCTCTCCAGTCTTTTCTTTACTCTCCCCCCCCCCCCACTCACTCTCACTCTTCTCCTAACTTCTCTCCCTCCTTCATCTCTTCTCTTCCTTATTTCCTTCTATCCTCTCTCCTGTATTTTCTTTAATCCCTACACACTCTACACACTCTATCTATCTATCTCTCACTCTCTCTCCCTCTCTCTTCTACTCCTAACTTCTCTCCCTCCTTCATCTCTTATCTTCCTTATATCCTTCTATCCACTCTTCTTTCTCTCCTTGTTGGTGCTTCATCTACCGTTTAGAATTATATTTCATATATTCTCGTTTTAATTTCCTCTTTTGGTGGTCATGACCTTTGCTGTTGCACTTTGTTATATTTGTCCCATTCATTCATTCATTAATCACTAGTTGATGTACCCGGCGCTGCCAGGGAGAAAATCAAATTATGGGCTGTCTATCTAGGGGGGGGGGGGGGGGGGAGGCCTCCGTCCCCCTCCCCCCGGGGGTGAGGGGACAAAATATTTTTAGATTAAAATTATGCATACCAAAAAGTATGGGCTCTCCATCTTGAAAACTGAGGGAGTTGGAGCCCACATAAATCCTATTCTGGCACCCCCTTAGTATGCTTGCCCAGTATGGGCTCTCCATCTCGAAAACTGAGGGTGTGGGTGGGGGCGAGTGGCTTGAAACCTATTCTGGGACCCCCTTAATATGCATGCCAAGTATGGGCTTTCCATCTTGAAAATTGAGGGAGTAGTTTGTGAACAAACAGACTGTCACAGAAAGTGCCCTTTTTATAGTAGATCCATTCATGCATTACCTCCCTTCCTTTCCCTCTCCTGTTTTCTCTCCATTTATCCTTTCTATCCACTTTTATTGCCCTATCTTTTCCTCACTCCTTCTCTCCCTCCAGTATTTTCACCTTCGAATCCTGTATACTGTTATGCCGGATTCAACCAATTCCAGCCACATTTCCTGCATCACCATCGCCACCTCATCACCAGCTAATCATAACAGACAACCACTTCTGGCACTACCACCCCTGCTGCCTTTCCTCACGCCTCTACCCGACACATTACCCTTAATCACTACTCTACTGGGCACTCCATAGAAGAAGGACAAGCACAACAACAACACAGTCAGCCCTACCTCCCAGCTCCATAGAGAACGGACCAGAGCAGTCACTCCTTCCACCCAGAGTGACAAAAAAAAACGAGGACCACTCACCTGTGATACAGGGCCAGCTGCCTTTAATTTCCCCTTTATCTGACACTCCGGTGAAGAAAGGGCACAAGTCCAGCCATTTCATTAGGGCACCTGTGGCCCCTCTTCCCCGGATACCAACCCCCAGCAGGAGACACTGAAAAAGGATAGAAGCCAAAATGGAGAGACTGTGCATTCCTTTTCTCATGACGAAAACAAATCTCTACCAGACATGCACCAGACAGATGAAGGTAGATTATACCAGATGTAGCAATTAAGGAGCCTCCTGCCTACTCCTGTCAACCTTGCTGAGACCAGTAATCACCAGTAACAATCAGAAAACCATCAGGCAGACAAGTTAAGCCGTGTCGCCTATCTCTGCCGCTAAATAATCTAAATCCTACTTACTTTTGTTCTATCCCCACATCCTGCTCACTTCCTTTCCCTGAACATTTTCTGTCTCTGTTCGGTAGCCTACTAGCTCCATTGGAATTAAAATTTGCAAAGCAAAGTTGTTGCTATAACAAAACAAGTTACCAAAATAAAACAAGGCACCAAACTTTCACAGGCTGAAAAACTATGCCTTTCACAGAATATTTGTGGATTATTGTAGTCACAGAATTTTCTTAAAGAGTCAGTTTCACAGGGCTCTCGTGAATTGCTTTTACAGGATTCTCAACCAGCGTTGCTTTCACAGAACACTGCAGCATCACACTTGGTTGGCGAGGTATCAGAGCATATTTATATGCCTGAAAGAGGGCTTCCTTCACCGAAAGCACCACCAGCCCAACAGAAGAAGTCAGTGAAGTAAGAGAAGGCGCTCTGATGACTACCTACCTGTACCCTAGAGAAGAGAAGAGAGAAGAAGAGGAAGAGAAGCCAGAGTCCTCCCCTGCCTGAAACTCCTGACAAATCTATCTTTCTGAGATATGAACAGAAGTACAACCTAGCTATTTGCTCTCAATACACGAGATCCCTTGAAATAATGAAATTCAAGCAGCCCACACACTATCCCTTGCTTCCTTAACCCATGCAGTACCAGTGACGTCCTTTTCATTATATTCTGTCTGCTATTACATTTTTTTATTGAACTTAGGAAAAATGTCTACCAATTAAAAGGCTACAGACTATCTCAATCAATCCTTTTAGCTACCATATATCCTTCCTAAGCTTCATAAAATTGTCTAAATGTAGCTGAAATCAAATATATTATAATTCACCGGTACTGTACAGGTTAACAAAAACTATATTTGTCTTCTATATTCTATAGACCCCTCTGTCTATATATATATTACTAAGTATATAAATATGTCTTTGATTAACCCTCTCACGACCATATGACGCAGAGGTTGCCAGATTAGCAATAATAAATCGAGTTCTCTCTCTTATAATTACCTCTCCAAAATTAGTTTTCTGCCCACAGCTAACTCAAAGACAACTGCAGAGGTTAAAGTAACTAAACTAAAGGTGTCTAAATACCCCTGATGGTAACAAAGGCTTTAAAGTATCCCTAATAGGCTCAAAATTGCGTCAAGAACGTGAGAGGGTTAACGTCATTACGATACAATACCACCCCCACCTCCAAAAAAAGGAAAAGAGGGAAAAAAGAGAAGAGCAAAAATAGAAAAAGTGGGGATTGGGCCTGAGTATATAGATAAATAGATAAATAGATGATACAATACCACTCTTATGAAACATTTAGTTATAGTCTTGCTTCACTCTCCCTTCCATATACAGATATAATGTCCTGTTTTCTTCCAGGAGTCTGTAGTTTGTGTATGTACTGTATAATTATGTTAACTTCAAGCTTCAAGTAATATTGTTCTTTGTATAACAATATTTTGTGCTTTGTTTTTCCGATATGTTGTGATGTCCCTGTTCGGGTTCTGTCTCGAGTCGGCCACCCCGAAAAAAAAAAATATATAAGAAAGAAAAAAAAAGGAAAACTGGGGAAGGTGCCAGTGTATATACATATATATTTAATAGGGCCCCTCCATCATTGACGACTTTGCCTATTAATAATAATAGTCTCCATTCAACATCCTGCGCCCGCATTTTGAATAGCCCGCGCGGAAGCATTATGGAGTACTCGTCATAAGTGCACGCTTAATTCCCTTATGGGATCATCCTTTTGATCGGGTACCCTACAGAAAAAAACAATGTAAAAAATAAAAAATAAAAATGAACTTAATATCTGTTATCTTATGACTTGCCATATTTGTGGATTTCTCATGCTTTGTTTCCCCGACACCAGGCCCTCTAGCAGCCATATTCGTCCTCCTTTCTTCCGCGTCCCTCCCGACAACAGGGCTCGCGCCGTGTCTGCTTCATTCGACGTTCGCAGAGCTTCTAGTGAGTCCTTGCTCATTTGTATACATCTGTGTTGTAGTAACAGGGTTTGGATTAGCTAGCACGGCTGCCAGATTGGTAGGTCCGCAGGAAGAGTGTGTTAAAATACGGTACCATTGTCACTGGCGTCTACGAGTCCCGGATGGGTGTACCGCGTGTGTTGTTTTTGTGATACGCCTTAGCTGTTGTGTTTACTTAGCTAGGAGGCGCCCACTCTACGAGGCATGATACAGACTGTCATTATTGAGGAGAGGAGTACATGCCATTGTCTTCAAATATCAGCAAAAGCTCTGGTTTAACCCTTAACTGGCGGAGCGCAACTTATGTCGTGTGAAATAAATTTGGACTAAGTGGCGGTTCACAACTTATGTCGTGCGCCATTTTCAGCACGTAATGTTGGTGGGAGAGAGAGCTGAGCAGTGTGAGGAGCCTAGCAACTGTATGACCGCTCACGACCACCGCGGTGGACCAACTGAGGTGACTCCCACCCTTCCCTTCCCTCTCTCACTCGCTACACAGGGA
The DNA here is from genome assembly GCA_032716605.1 of Paralithodes platypus. NCBI lineage: Eukaryota > Metazoa > Arthropoda > Malacostraca > Decapoda > Lithodidae > Paralithodes > Paralithodes platypus. The sequence goes on along the minus strand of CM064493.1, from coordinate 18,348,886 downwards.
ATTATGTAGGGAAATTACCTAATTACAGGGTTTTTGCACTCGTGTTGCACGATCGTTGCAAGAGAACCAGCGGTCGTACAAGGATGGTTCGGGTGTCATTGGAAAGCTCTGTTTACGCCCTTTCAGGGATAGATACGTTTTACGCTCTGGGTCTTATTTAGGCATGAAAATTATCAGGTAAACAACCCTATTTATGGTAAAAACACCCCGCTGGGCGCTACGGTCCGCTTGACCGCCTAGCCCGCCAATAAGGTGTTAAGGGTGTCTGCATGTGGTGCTCCACCTTCCAGGGTTCGTGTTTTGCTTAAGCCCCTTGGGAGGGCCTCCCTCTGCATGGTGCAGCTGATGGATGGGTGCCGGAGCGTCGTCTGCTGGGATGTTCTTCGGACCACGTGGTCGGCCGAATTAGGGGTCTCCGACGTAGGCTTCAGGTAATTTAGGTTTCTAAATTTCTGTTGTTATTGTTGCCTATGTTTGCCCCCTGTTTTGGTTCTTGCATGCGGGCTTGCACCGTTGGGGGTAGGGGAGACGTCCCTATATGTCATTATGCATTTTATATATATGTGTGGGACTGCAGGAAAGGGGATGTGCCAACCCACATTCCCGCCAGTTTTTGTCTGTTCCGGCGGCCCCATGCAGTGGGTCCAGGTTATCCGTCTCTGATGGATAGGAATGTTCAAAAGATCCCGGCGTGGTTTGGCTGAACCACACTCTCCCGGCGGAATTACATTCCTAGAAGGGCTACCAACTCGGCCTGCCGAGTTAACTCGCCCTGACTGGCCTAGTGACATGTTAAGTCTTTATCGCCTGCGGCGCCACCAGTCAAGTGTACACGAAGTGATAGGATTAGTTTTGCCAACTTGTTCAGTATAATCACAACTTAAAAGGTCATGGGACCTGTGGCTCTTGTCACAGGTAAGTTATTGAAAGTCAGCTAGACAGATCCGGCAGAAGGTTAGCGAGGTGGTGCACTCTCGCTAATTTTCCGGCGGATTTGGGTTAGGATGTTTAATACCTCGCAGGTTATCCTTATGAGCATTGATTCCTGGAAATTTTCTTTCCAGGCCCCAGACTACTTCTCCGGCGGAGTCGGACATCTAATCCCGGCGGAGGGGGGGACCCTCTCAATTACGGTACCATGCCTAGGTTGAACGTTGCGCTATGCCCACTTGTTCCCTTTTACCCGTTTTTGATCATACTCTTTGCATTAAATGTGTGAAGTGTTTAGATCGCTCCTGAGGCGTGTGGTTGTCTAAAAAGTGCGCCATCTGCTCTGAATTAAAATCCGCCTTGCTGGCGAGGAAAGACCTGTCATGTTTAGCAGCCTTGCATGAGATTAAAGCGGCGTTCAATTCTTATGCTAAAGACACAGCCCATAAGGCACTCCAATGTGACGACCAAGTCCTGTGGGAAAAGCTAATTATCAAGTCACCTTTAGTAAAACCCGGATCCTCCAAATCGGTCAGACCCAAGGTCAAAGCTAAAGCCATCAGCAAGGAGGTTATCAATAGCAGTAGTGAAAGCGACATCTCTGAGGTCCCCTCCTCTGACCGTGCCACGCGGCAGAAGTCGAGGTCCAGGTTGTAGTCTCTCCGGAAACACACTCACCACTCCACCTCGGACTCTTCCCGGTCTCACAAGCGCCGGAGAGAAGAGTATGACACATCGAGCAGCCGGCGAGAGACTCCTGAGCCGCCCCCTCCCACACCTCCCTCTGACACCCATACACGTGATTCAGGGGAGTCGGAAATAGGATCTAGGTTATTAGCATCTACACCTAGTCAGGAACATTCTGTGCATGTACCTCCTAATGTGACTTTTGCCATACCAAAATTAACTGTAGTTCCACGGGGTGTGAGGTCGACCGGCCCGAGTAGGGTGCTAGCCGACCAATTTAGGGGTTTTTCCGGCAGGGGCCCAATTCAGCTCACAGGTGACTCATGACTCCCAGCCCATAGCGGCAGGGGGGTACAGGCGCCATTCAGATCCACCTCTTAATGTCATTCCAGAACGGACTGAGGACGGCAACATCAACGTGTTGCCATCGTCAGTGCCAGATTTGTCTTGGCCCCCGGCGGATAATAAGATAGACTCACAAGAGATAGCATCACAAGAGATCTGGGAGCAGAGTGAGGAGCCGACGGATGGAATGTTCTCCCCGGCTCCTCAGTCTCTCCCTAGTAATTATTCTGAGGCTAGTTCACATTCATCCAAAGACCCCTCTAGGAAATGGATGACTTCTGATCAGGTAAATGAATTATTACATAAAGTAATACAGCATTATCAAATCCCTGCCTCGTCAGATTCCCCGATTACTCTCTCAGCTGCACCCCCTAGCACTTCTGTGATTAGACCTTTAGAACTCCCGACATTCACTACTTCTTGCCCAACCCAGTTGGTGGCAGCTACCCCAGGCCCTACAGTGCCGGCGGCGCTAGCAATGTCCAACCTCAGGGTTATTACTGATGTCCAACCTCCTCCTTTAGATAAAGTGCCTCTGAAGAAGGGCCCCATGCCCCTCCTCTATGGTACTGATTGCTCTTGGGTACCTGTGGTACCAGAGAATCCCCTTATAGATCAACCTTCGGTATCAGGGGACCCACCAGTTCCCGGCGAGTGGTCCATCGAGATCAATAAGAACCGTAAATTTCGGGCCAAAGACGAGACAGGGAGGGTATTAGATGTACTGATTAAGGGTGTCCCAAGTTCCCTTAACCCGGCATATTTTGTGTATTCAGCCGCGCTGGCCGTTCCTTCAGCCGCATCTGCTCGACTATTTGCTGACTGGTCGAAGACTGATGGCATTAATGATGTCAAAGCCTTAAATGCTCTTACGCCGGAGTTGGCTACAACTCCAGCTCTGGACCAAGCTCAGACTCAGGTACTGCAGATGCGGCAGCTGGGAGTAGGCCCTTGGGTAGATTGGGAGATAGAAGCCCAAGTATTTGCCACTACTATCACCTCCAAATCTTCACATCAAATTCCCCCAGAGAATCATACTTACTTTTCCCTACCAGTATCCAAAGCAGAAGGGGTGTTCCCAACCTTACTAACATTTCTGGTGGCCCCCAAAGTGTCATTACATGCCCTGGATGAACCTTTCTCTCCCCCCCCCCCCCCCCCCCGGCTGATCACTTGGAGCGAGATTTTAAGTTACGCAATAAATCCTACCGGATGTTCTCTCAGTACTTGGTGAGTCATCAAGTAGCCGCCTCTCTTGCACGCACAATCTCGGGCATCACTGACCCCCAAATTAGAAAAGCTATTGAGCTGTCTCGTAGACTTTTGCTACAAAATACCATTCAGTCCCTAGGAGACACTAGAATTGCAATCTTGGAGGCGGTTCGAGCTCGCCAAGATCTGAGAGTCCATCTGGTGAGGAAGTTGCCGGCGGACATAGGTCGCCGGGTAACTCTCTCCCCGGTTCTTACTGCCACCCTGCTTAACTCTGAAACTTGGAGTTTAGTTTTTAATATGGTAAGTGGGTGGAAGCAGGTTACCTCCTAAGCTAGGAAGGACCCACCTAAGAAACCCTTTCATAAATCAAAGGGCGGTTACAAACTGTTCCAACCCCAATCTAAACAGGCACCACGAGACCCCAGACCACCTCCTCAGCAGGGAGGTAATCAGTACAAACCCAAACACGGTAAACAGCATGGGTATAAGGGTAAGGCCCCATATAAAGGTCATCAGGGCACTGCACCAGCCAAAACTAGTCAAGCGTCCGATTCCGACCTACCTCCACTTCCAAAAAACTAGCCACTCACACTCTCCACATCCCAGGGCTGAGCTCAAAGGCCCAAGATTGAGGAGTTGCCTTGAAGGACGAACCCCGGCTGCACCTGGGTTCGTTCCGGGCATTCCGCTCAGCCTGGCCCAAACATATCTGGGCCAGGAAGATAGTGAGCAAAGGAATCGCCTGGCGGTGGCGCCGGCGGCCTCGACTGCGTCAGCCGCAAGAATATACCCCAATGTCTCAGGAGGAGGAGGTCATGTTACAGGAAATGATTGCCAAACAGATCCTTATACAGGTCAATGCCTTTCAGCCAGTGTTCACGTCAAGACTCTTCTTAATGCCAAAAAGGGACAGTGTGCAGATGCGACCAGTTCTAGATCTCTCGCACCTGAACACCTTTATAGAGAATTCACCCTTCAGGATGCTGACTGTACAGCAACTCAGACTCGCACTCCCGCCACAAGGTTGGATGTGTTCGATCGATCACAAAGATGCCTATTGGCATGTCCCTATAAACAAGAGGTTCCAAAAGTTTCTCGCTCTGAGAATCCGGCACGAGACTTATGTCTTTCAAAGGATGCCGTTCGGGTTGAACCTAGCACCGAGAGTATTTTCCAAACTCGTCCGACAAGCTCTTTTACCCCTGTTAGTTAGAGGCATACAGGTGTTTTGGTATCTGGACGATTGGCTAGTAGTGGCAAACTCTGTAGAATTATGTCAAGACCATGTCAACCAAGTGTTAGCTCATGTACAAGCCCTAGGGTTCAAGGTGAACTTGGCAAAGTCGCACCTTGTCCCCTCAAGGACGATTCAGTGGATAGGGCTGGTCTGGGATACCGCCGCTCTGACTCTTACTCAGAGTGCGAACAACCGCAGCAGATTTCGAAGGAAACTGTTCCGGTTCTTCCACAGTCTGGATACGACCAGGAAAACGTGGGATTCCCTGATGGGTTCTCTCAACTGGGTACAATTAACTGTCAAGTTGGGCCGATTGAAAGCCAAGCGATTAATCCTGGAAGGCAACAAAGTGTTCCCTCTCTTGCCGGAGAAGAAATTATGGCCAATTCCTCCATTAATCCACACCTTACTATCGGCCTGGACCAAGCACGAAGTCCTCTACTCAGTCATGTCTTGGGTTTCTACCCCCCCTACGGTATGGGTAGACACGGACGCCTCGGGGACCCTGGGTTGGGGGTACCAGTCAAGCCTAGGCCACCAGGGACAGGGCATTTGTGTGGCAGACAACCAAGCCCATCTCAACAAGCAAGAGCTTTTAGTTCCCCTGTTCTTTCTCCAAACTCACTGCAGGACATTGAAGAACAAATCAATAGCATTCAGAATGGACAATCAAACCGCAGTTTTTTGCATTCAGAAGCAAGGCTCAGTGAGGTCACGAGAGTTGTTGAACGTTTCAGAACAAATTTTTACCCTAGCCGACTTGCTAGGGATTTCCCTGCATGCCACCTACCTCCCCGCCGTGGCGAACCTCTGAGCAGACGCTCTCTCTCGCCGGCGGAGCACTCTAGTAGAATGGACAATCAAACAGGCGATCTTCAACATGATGATTGCAAAGCCGGCCCGTCCACAGGTGGACTTGTTTGCATCAACAGAGAATCACAGACTTCCACTCGTTCTTACCCAGCATGGGGTAACCCCGGCGGGGGGACCCGATGCATTGCTGGTGGACTGGAACATGTGGACCTCAATTTATCTGTTTCCGCCACCAGACTCTGTGTTAATGTGCAAGGCCATTCACAAACTGAGGGATTACCGGGGCCAGGTAGCCTTGATCGCGCCACTTTGGCCGGCCCAGGTATGGTACCACCAATTGCAACAGTGGTGCAGGACCCCGGTGTCCCTCCCGGTCTCCGTCTTCCACTTGGAAACGATTGGCAACCTTTGGACCTCGCTCAGTTTTGCCTTATGGATAAATTATTTACTTTGCCAAATGGTTAAATCAATTTGGGCCAAGTGTCACTCAGAAACTAATGAATCAGTACACACCGTCTACCAGGAGACAATATCAATCACATTGGAAAACTTTTACAACCTGGATTGTTGAGTCAGGGCAAACGACTGCCTCGGGAGCCTTAATTTTCAAGTACTTAGACTATCTATTTGAGCAGAAGTGTTTTTCGGTCATAACATTAAAAAATCACCTGTCTGCCATTAGGACCCCCTTCCTTGATCTCACCGGCCTTTCCATACCATAGGCGGAGGAGAAAGGTTTTATGAAGGCGTGTTTTAAGCTTCGTCCACCTCCCCGCCAGCTCATGCCCACCTGGTCCCTTGATAAAGCCTTAGAATTGCTTCAATCGCGCAAGTAAAATAATGCGCCGGACTTTGACTCACTTTTAAAGAAGGCTGTCTTTCTCATGGCACTTGCCACCGGAAACCGGGTATCTGAGCTGGCGGCGATGAGCAACGAACCAAACTGTCTCAGGTTTGGGAGACTGCACGACCATGTTCAAATCGCGCCGTCTCCCTCCTTTATTGCGAAGAACGAACATTCGGACCATGTTTTTTCTTAATTTTCCGTCCCGGCCTTAAAGAGAGGCCTTATTCATCACATTTTATGTCCTGCGCAAGCATTCACAAAGTTTATGAGGGCTGCGCAACCTCGCCAACCAGGTGCTTTATGGGTTAACCGGATAGGTAAGCGTGTTACAAAACGGAAGTTAGCTTCCTTGCTTGTCGACGTTATTAGGGAAAGCAATCCCGGCGTGATAGGCAGGGCTCACGATATTAGGAAATGGGCAGTGTCCCTCAGATTTTTGCAAAATTTTTCAATTGATGATATTGCTAAAACCCAACTTTGGGCTTCCAATCATACGTTCCTTACACGCTACCTGTCTGTTACTCTAGATAAACCAAAGCGTACCTGTGTAGCTTTACGGCAACGCGTACAGTAGGTAATGTTATATTATAAGTTGTGTTGTTTAAAAGGAGGGGGGGGGGTGCGGAATAGTCCATATCCTCCCTGTACCCTTGGAGATTGTGATATATCACGAGCTGTGATAGACGGGTTCTACAGTCCAGTATTAGTTTACTTATTTTAAATTCTAAGAAATTTATCGCATAGTTGCAACTATGTCTGTTTTACCAAAGTGTACAAAAAATATTACTGTACAATTTATTAGTTTAAGGACAGAACGCATAACTACTGCTGAGTTATAGTTCTACGGGACACATGCGTGTCACTTTTTTCATGCTTACGATCGATTGCAACGGTCTGACCATGAGCAAGCAGTTTCTTAATGCCACGCACTGCTAGCAAATCTTTTATACCTTTTTATATTTTTGTATTACATACAATAAATATTGAGAAAATGTTATCCGGATTCTTCTTCCCTAAGGTTAGGATATTTTGCGAATGTCCCGCCTCCAGTCTTGATATTCAGGCGAAGTCGTCAATGATGGAGGGGCCCTATTAAATTATAGGTTTGATTCCCAAAGGGAAGTAGAGAAAACCTAATATTTAGTAGGGCCCCGTAATCATTGACGACTCGGGCCCTCCCGACCATCCCACTTCCCATTCGCTGACTTCAATAGTTTATTCTTGGTATATCAGTAAAGGACGAAGATGGCCGCTAGAGGGCCTGGTGTCTGGGAAACAAAGCATGAGAAATCCACGAATATGGCAATTCATAAGATAACGGTTAATTTATTTTTTATTTTTTACAGAGTTTTTTCTGTAGGGTACCCGATCAAAATGACGATCCCATGAGGGAATTAAGCATGCACTTATGACGAGTACTCCATGATGCTTCCGCGCGGGCTATTCAAAATGCTGGCGCAGGATATTGAATGGAGACTATTATTATTAATAGGCGAAGTCGTCAATGATTACGGGGCCCTACTAAATATTAGGTTTTCTCTACTTCCCTTTGGGAATCAAACCTATAATACTGTATATACATACATACATAATATCCCTCTACTTATATGTTTGCTCTCAGTTGTAGCTTACAAATAGAAACCTTGCATACCGACCTTGTACTCTGTTCTAGTCTTTAGCCTCCCAGTTAAGGGGAGACGGACCGTTTTTCTGGACCCCCTTCTCCCTAATGCTTAGCCCCACTAGCTTTTAGATTTTAAGATGTTGGTTCCATTAGTTTGGGGTTTTTATGACCTTTCACCCCATTTCTTTGTCAATATTAGGACCCTTCGTGCCATTTATGTGTCGATTTTTTCCTGGCGAGCGATAGCAAGCCTATAATTTTAGGAGGAATCGGCCTTTGGCCGGGACATTTTTCTACTGAAAATGTACAAATCTATCTTGAAGGGGGGTCTAGGGGGTGCTTTTCTAAGCTTGATGGAGGTCTAGGGAGGAAACTAAAAAAATATATGAATAAATGAATTAATAGACCAAACAAACAGCCACTGTCCCCTTAATATTAGACCCATCACAACCATACAAGGTTGTTCTACGTAATGTACAGTAAGTAGCCTGAAAGAATACAAAGTACGTGGCCTTTTACTTATTATGTTCGTCTCTCTCTCTCTCTCTCTCTTTGCTATCCTTTCATTCCACTGTCCCTTATTCTCGGATTAGCTATCTCTACTAGAATTAAGTCCTGACCACCTCGCTGGGATCTTAAGGTCTGTGTGGTCAGTGTATCTATGTAAATCTATGTAAAATATATATCTCTCTCTCTCCACCCTGCTACTACCTGGACACCCACCTCTAATCCCTACTCAACTCCCTTTCTTCCTACTTTATCTCTCTCCCTTTCCTGTTCTACTTATCTTATCTTCTTCCATTTCCTTCCTTTCTTCTTCATTTCTACTTGCCTTTTTTCTCTTCGTCTCTCTCTCCGCCATTTTCTCTCCCTCTCTGCCTTCCATCTATTATTATCTCTATCTTTTATTTCCTCCTATTGTTATTAAGGCTTTATAACACATATGATGCTGGTCAAAGTGAAAAAATAGGTTATATAATATCACTATCTAAAGGCCATCTTATATTTAGTTGTCATTGAATACAGTCTATCTACAATTATTTACACATTTCTTAATGATAGGAATGTATGAATTTGTTTATTAAATGTTTGCACATTGTTAACCTATCTTCTCTCAATATTTTTGGTGTATCTTTTTCATCCAACCTTTCATGGAAAGATCATAATACCACTATTGCTAAAACAGTTTCCCAGAAGTTAGGTGTGCTCAACCGTCTCTGTGGGTTCTTTACCCCCGCACAGCTTCTTGCTTTGCGTAGGAGTACAGTGTGTCCATGTATTGAGTATTGTTCGCATGTGTGGGGAGGTTACACCCATACCGCACATCTCGAAAGAGTAGAGTCAAAAGCATTTCGCTTCATCAACTCACATCCTCTTACTAGTACCCTACAATATCTTGCTACATGCCGCAATATTGCATCTCTTTCACTTTTGTATCACTATTACAACAATCAGTCTACTTCAGAGCTCTCTCAGTGCATCCCTTATGGGGAGTGCAAGGCACCTGTCTTTCAACACAGTCCCACTCCTATTCTGTCCAGCTTTCCAAACGAAGAATTCGCAAATATTGTCAGCCTCTCCTCTACTCAACAAGTGAACTCTCTCCTTCAATGAATCCTTCCTTCATCCTATGACTTAGATTGCTATAAATTTCGTGTGTCCAGACATTTTGACCCCAACGTCCCCTGAAGTTGGCTCTCTGTCACTCTTTTGGCTTTGGGGGAGACACTTGTTACAGGAAGTGGGTGGTGACTCTGTCTCTCTCTACTAGAATTAAGTCCTGACCACCTCGTTTGGATCGTAAGGTCTGTGTGGCCAATGTATATATGCAAATCTATGTAAAAAATATCTAACCCTTTTCACTCTGCTTCCAACACACAGGTCATAGCTACCCAACCTCTTCTCTATTTTCTATCTCCTCTTCACTCCTTTCTTTTCCCTTCCTTTCTTCTCGGTTCCCTATTTCCTTCTTCTTATTCCCCTTTCTTAAATTCTTACCCCTTCTTTCTTTCCTCCTTTCCTCTCCATCTCATCGTTCATCCTGCCTTCTCTCCCTTCCTTTATTCTATTTACTATTTGTTCTATTTTTCCCTCCCCATGTGTCTATTCCTCTCTACTTGTCTTCGCGTTCTCTCTCTCTCTCTCTCTCTCTCTCTCTCTCTCTCTCTCTCTCTCTCTCTCTCTCTCTCTCTCTCTCTCTCTCTCTCTCTCTCTCTCTCTCTCTCTCTCTCTCTCTCTCTCAGGCCTTGTCACCCTTCTACCTGCCTCCACGCACACCTCTAATCCTCAACCTCCCCTCCTTCCTTTCCCTTCACTTCCTTCCATACCTACCTTCCCATCTCTCCTTTCCTTCTACCTTTCCATCTCTCCCTTCCTTCTCCCTACCTTTCCAAGTTTCCCTTTCTTCTTCCTACCTTTCCAATTCCTTCTTTTTCTCTACCTTTCTATCTCCCTAAATTTCCTTACCCTTCCATCTCTCCCTTCCTTCCCCCTATATTTCAATCTCTCCTTCGTTCTCCCTACCTTTCCTTCCCTATTCTTTCTTATCTCCCTTCCTTCTCATCTTCTCCTCCCTAATCTCTTCTTTCTGTTTCCTCCTTATATTTTTCACCTCTCTCTTTCTATCATTCCCTCTCTCCCTTCCATCTCCCTACCCTTCCATCTCTCCCTTCCTTCCTTTCCATCACTTCCTTCCTTCTCCCTACGTTTCCATCTCTCCTCTTTCGCTACATTTCCTTCCATCTATCTACCATTTTCTCCCTACCTATCCATCTCTCCTTTCCTCCTTCCACTCACTCCTTTCCTATTGATAGCCCTCTTCTCCTTCCATACCATCCTTCCACTCACTCCTTTCCTATTGATAGCCCTCTTCTCCTTCCATACCATCCTTCCACTCACTCCTTTCCTATTGATAGCCCTCTTCTCCTTCCATCCTTCCACTCACTCCTTTCCTATTGATAGCCCTCTTCTCCTTCCATACTATCCTTCCACTAACTCCTTTCCTATTGATAGCCCTCTTCTCCTTCCATACCATCCTTCCACTCACTCCTTTCCTATTGATAGCCCTCTTCTCCTTCCATACCATCCTTCCACTCACTCCTTTCTGGTTTCTTTCCTTCTTCTTCTTCCATACCTTCCTTTCCCTCCCCTCTCTCTCCCCCTCTTCCTCTCTCTTCTCTCTCTTCTCTCTATCCTCTCTCTCTCTCTTCTCTCTATCTTTTCTCTCTTCTCTCTCCTCTCCTCTCTCTAAACTCTCTCTCTCTCTCTCTCTCTCTCCTCTCTCTCCTCTCTAAACTTCTCTCTCCTCTCTCTACTCCTCTCTCTCTTCTCTCTCTCTCTCTCTCTCTCTCTCTCTCTCTCTCTCTCTCTCTCTCTCTCTCTAAACTCTCTCTCTCTCTCTCTCTCTCTCTCTCTCTCTCTCTCTCTCTCCCCCCCCCACCCCACACTTTACAATTCGTGTTTTCCATTTCGGACACGTAACTGTGGCAAATCTGGCACACAATTTAACCCTCTCAAAATCCGATTACGCATTTCTTTTCTGTTTGCTGGCTTTTATTAAGGGGGGTCACCGGCTTTGTTGTTTCTTTCTTTCCTTTTCTTTCTTTCCCTGGCTTGTATTATCGATTCGGCCCCATTCAGCCAACTGGTTTAAGACGTTTATCCCCATCCAGGTGTTGATTTCTTCCTGGCGAGCGATAGCGAGCCAGCATTGTATGGAGAAATCCGGTTTCGCCGGAGAAATTTTTCTATCGAAAAATTTACAAATTTAGCTTGCTGTCAAAACAAGAATATACAGTATATATGCTGGCTCGCTACCGCTCGCCAGGAAAATATTGACACCTGGATGGGGGTAAACGTCATAAAACAGTAGGCTGAATGGGGCCGAATGGATACAAGCCAAACAGAGAGGGAGAGAAAGAGAAAATAAGCGAGGTGGGCTCCCTTAAGCATTTATTTTCTGTTTGCTGGCTTTTATTAAACTATTATAATTAGATTAGTAAGAGTATATGGAAGTCAGAGGGTTAATTGAGGTGGTCTTTACCCTTATAATGCCCACAGATCCTTCCTAAGCTGTGTAAAATCGTCTAATGACAACGAGAATAAACTGTCAAAATGCGTCATAATCTTTAGAGGGTTAAGCGAATTAAATTGAATGCATCTTAAAAGCTTCATTATTTTCGCATTCATTCTAGAACACACATAGAAGTCATTCTCACTATTTATGTGCTTAACAAACCTGAAATAAGTGTTGTAATGGATATTAATAGTATAATGGTGGTAAGAATCCCATCAATTACAAGGATAGGAAGGTAAATCATTACCAATATACCCAATGATTTGTATATGCCTCTTTCATACCATTTTTATACCCTTGAGTTTTGGCAGTGTTTCCTGCCTTTCTTAGTACTTCTCCATAGTCCACCCTCTCTCCTGCCTTCCTTCATTCTCTAAGCTCTACTCTCCCTCTGTATCACCCTCTCTCTCTACTTCCTCATTTATCTTTCCTTTCTACCTACTCTCTCTCTCTCTCTCTCTCTCTCTCTCTATATATATATATATATATATATATATATATATATATATATATATATATATTCATTCCATCTCCTCTTTTCATCACCTTTCCACACCCTAAATCCCCCCTCCCCCCCATTCTCTCTCTCTCTCTGCTTTACTAGCCTAACCTTCCACTTAATAGCATATTTTGTTAGAACTATGTCTGGACTGCCTAGTAGGGGCCGCAATGTATGTACAGTCTGTGTATCTATGTAACTCGATGTAACTCTCTCGCCACCATATCCAAGCCTCCCTCTCCCCTTCAGTTTAGCGTTAGTCGGGGTTCGATTCCCCGGGGGTTACGACCATGTCTGTGTACCGCGGCTCCGTAATACCTGATCGCTGGGATTAGTAGTCCACCCTCTCTCTCCCTGCTACTCTCGGAAACGGGGGAATTTGAGCCTTGGATTAACCCTTTCGATACGATGACGTAATTTTAACATTTGTATTGTGGTTCATGGTAGATGATTTTCTGAAGCTTAGGTGTAATCTCTATAGATTAAAGGAACAAAATTATCTATATCATATAATCTTTTTAACTCTCATAGGTTCTTCAGACTAAAGGGGCCCTCACACAGTCAGGAGTGCGAGCTAGTGGGAGTCTACCAGGAGTCGCTAGAGTCACTAAGAATCATCGATTTTCACCGCGAGCGAGTGGGAGTCTAACAGGAGTCGCTAGGAGATTTCCTAGAGTCCCTAGGAGTCATCGATTTTCACCGCGAGTAGGCCCGCGAGTCCGAATTTTCCCCTACTCCTAGTGACTCTAGCTTGCACTGTGTGAGGGCCCCTTAAAGCATGGTTCACATATTCACGAGTACGAGGCCGAGTTACCACGAGTGATAACTCGTGGTAACTCTGGCAAAAATGAGCCTGAGTGAGCAAATTTTCAACACGAGGCACCATGACTCACCACGAGTGCAATAGAGTCCACTAAGAGTCACTACGAGTCACCACGAGTGGGCCTAGAGTGACCTGCGAGTGGTTGAAAATTTGAATTTTAACGGTAATTTTCGGATTAGGAGTAGATACGAGTCACCACGAGTAAGGCACGAGTCACTACAAGTACGACACAAGTTACTGCGAGTATGACTGAAGTCACTGAGAGTCACTGAGAGTTGTAACATTGCGTTGAGAGTATGCAGGGAATGTCTCCCATTGTCTATCTGTCTATCTATTGCCTGACGCCGTGATCCCCGAAGTGGTGGCCACGAACGATACGCCCCCATGCACCTCTGACTGTCCCCAGTCAGTCGACAACCCTCCTCCCAACCAGCACCGCCTTCATCCATATACAGTACTTCTTCACTCCATCCTTCCACCTCTTTCGGTTTACCTCTCCCTCTCTGTCCTTCCACCTCGCTCTCGTACACCCTCTTAGTCATTCTCTCGCTTCCCATACGTTCCATATTGTGCCCCTGGCATAATTATACTGTATATGCGGTGTCCCATGCCCTCTCATAGGTGTTAATTTCGTTCTTAAGGGGGTTACTTTATCTTTAATTTATATATTTTGTACTATTATATATATATGTTTTTTTTAAAGTTTGCTCCCTAGACCTCTACCAAGCTTATACATCATCCCCCAAACACCCCTTCGAGATTAATTTATACATTTTTCGGTAGAAAAATGTGCCGACCTAAGGCCATTTCCTTCTAAATTACAGGCTTTGCTATCGCTCGCCAGGAAATAAAAACGACTCCTAACCGGCACGAAAGGTCTTAATATTGACAAAGAAATAACGTGAAAAGTATATAAATCGTCAAACTGATGGGGCGAACATCTTAAAACCTCATAATTACTGGGGCTAAGCATGAGGGAGAAGGGGGTCCAGAAAATAATAAATGCCTCCCCTTAATTACCCCAACATCTGTTTTATTCATTGGGTAGATTCTTTATTTTCAGCCTCATTTTATTTTGCATCCCTCTTGTTAAATCATCACTTTTTCATCTTAAACTTTTCGACTTACGGGGGGTCACTGTTTTTTTGTTTTATCTTTCTCTCCTTTTCTCTCTTTCCCTGGCTTGTATCCATTCGGCCCCATTCAGCCAACTGTTTTAAGACGTTTATCCCCATCCAGGTGTAGATTTTTTCCCGGCGAGCGATAGCGAGCCAGCATTGTATGGAGAAATCCAGCTTCGCCGGAGACATTTTTGTTATCGAAAAATGTACAAATTTAGCTTGCTGTAAAACAAAATATATATATGCTGGCTCGCTATCGCTCGCCACGAAAATATTGACACTTAACATAAGAACATAAGAAAATGGGAGTCTGCAGAAAGCCGATTGGCCTAAGCAAGGCAGATCCCTGTCCCACACAACCCCAATTACAAAGCCCAATTATAGGCTCAACACTCTAATACCCTGAGGATCATCTTACCAAACCGGTTAGAGATTAACGCAGGATTACGGGGGTCTGCAGAGCGCTGATTGGCCCAACCCGGCTGATCCCCCTTCACACCCAACCCTTCTCGTCCATATGCTTATCCAATTTTTTCTTAAAGCTCCCTATCGTTCTTGATCCCACTATATCACTTGGTAGCCTATTCCACCCATCTACAACTCTGTTACCAAACCAATATTTGCCTATATCTTTTCTGAAACGAAATTTATCTAATTTGAAACCATTGGTACGAGTTCTTTCGCTATCACTGAGCTTTAGTACATTTGTCATGTCCCCTTTGTTAATCCCACTAAACCACTTGAACACCTCTATCATATCCCCTCTAACTCTGCGTCTCTCTAACGAATGTAAACCTAATTTCTTCAACCTTTCTTCATACGGAAAATTTCTAATATTATGGATCATTTTTGTCATTCTACGCTGAATTCTCTCCAATGAATCTATGTCCATTCTGTAATAAGGACACCAAAATTGGACAGCATAATCCATATGGGGTCTCACTAATGACAAGTAAAGTTTTAAGATAACATCAGCAGTTCTGTTACTCACACTCCTAGAGATGAACCCGAGAATCCTGTTTGCCTTATTACGAACGCTTATACACTGTTTTCTAGGCTTCAAATCATTGCTAACAAACACACCTAGATCTTTCTCGCAGTCTGAATTTTCTAATTCTAAATTAGCTAGTTTATATTTAACATTTGTTTGCATCTTCCCTATCTTTAATACCTTGCATTTGTCAATGTTAAACTTCATCTGCCAATTTACTGACCATTCATGTAAGGTATCTAGATCCCTTTGGAGGCACTCTATATCGCTATCTGAATCAATTGATCTCCCCATTTTAGTATCGTCTGCGAATTTACTTATCCTACTAGTTATACCTAAATCTAGGTCATTTATGTATATAAGAAACAACAGGGGACCTAATACCGATCCCTGGGGGACACCACTTTTGACTGCTCCCCACTCTGACTTGGTACCATTTATGCTGACTCTCTGTTTCCTACCAATTAGCCATGACCTAATCCATCCCAACAACGACCCTCCTATTCCATGTTCCTCAACCTTTCTCATCAATCTCTCATGAGGGACTCTGTCGAAAGCTTTACTGAAATCTAAATATATAATATCATATGACTTGTCACTATCTACTGCTTCATATACCTCTGAGAAAAAGCTAAGCAAATTAGTAAGGCACGAACGTCCCTGAGTGAATCCATGCTGAGAAGAATTTATTAAGTTAAATTTTACTAAGTGGCTTCTAATTTTCCTAGCAATAATAGACTCTAGCAACTTTCCTATGATTGATGTGAGACTAATGGGACGGTAATTGGATGCTATCGATTTATCACCTTTTTTGAAGATCGGAACTACATTTGCAAGCTTCCAAGCTTCTGGAACTAAACCTGTTTCTAATGACTTGTTAAATATAAATGCTAATGGACTACTTAACTCATCTCTGCATTCTTTTAATACTCTAGCATATACCTCGTCAGGACCAGGCGATTTTTGAGGTTTCAGTCTGTCAATTTCCTTAAGCACATCATTTCTACTTATACTAACTGTACTTAACATATTTTCTATACTATCACTATATACCATATTGACTTCTGGAATCTGTGCCAAATTTTCATTAGTGAAAACGGAAAGAAACTGACTATTTAATGTACTGCACATTTCTAAATCATTTTCTGTTATTTCTCCTATTGAAGTTTTTAGGGGGCCTATTACATCTCTAACTTTAGATTTATATAGTTGGTAAAAAGCTTTAGGGTTATTTTTTGAGTCGCTGGCTATCCTTATTTCATAATTTCTTTTTGCTTTCCTGATTTCCTTTTTGACCTGTCTTGATAGAGTCTGATAGTATATATGTAAATGATTTTCACCTTTCTTTATTTTTCGATATATTCCTTTCTTTTTTCCTATAAGATCTATTAGCTTATTAGTCATCCATTTTGGTTGGTTCTGCGTCGATCTAAATCTTCTTTTAGGGATATATTTATTTTGAGCATTGTGGAGTGAAGCAATAAACTGGTTATATGTAGGTGGCAAGTTTAACTCTGGCATATCCTGGCACTTGGATGAGGTAAACGTCTTAAAACAGTAGGCTGAATGGGGCCGAATGGATACAAGCCAAAGAGAGAGGGAGAGAAAGAGAAAAAAAGCGAGGTGGGCTCCCTTAATTATTCCTTTCCTGTACCCTTGTGTTTATTCATTTTCGCCAAAGGGTAACTCACTCTCACTCTCTCTCACTCTCACCTCAGTGTTGCCATGCCAGTTGTTAGCACCGGAGCAGTGTTACCAACTTAATAACAACACTTGAAATATGCATGTTAAAGTGTTGCCTCCCTGGAAACTTTGGTAACACTGCTAGATTACACACACACACACACTCTCTCTCACTGTATGTACTTGCATGTGTGTGTGTGTGTGTGTGTAATACCCTCTCCCCTTTTCTCTCCTCTTCCTCTTTCTCTTAATTCCCTTGCTGTCTCTCCAATTCCTTCCCTCCCACTTCTTTCCTTTCTGCCTCTTTCCTTTCTTCCTCCCTCCGTTCTTCCTGTCTCCCCTCCCCTTTTTCCTCCCTCCCTCCTTTCTTTTTTCCTTCCTCCCTCTATCCTCCCTACTTCCTTTCTTTCTTCCTTACTCTTTTCTTCCTGCCTCCCCTTCCTTTCTTCCTCCCTCCCTCTATCCTCCCTCCTTCCTTACTTTCTTCCTTCCTCCCTCCTTCCCTTCTTTCTTCCTCCCTCCCTCTATCCTCCCTCCTTCCTTTCTTTCTTCCTTCCTCCCCTCTTCCCTTCTTTCTTCCTTCCTTTCTTCCTGCCTCCCCTTCCTTTCTTCCTGCCTCTCCTTCCTTTCTTCCTGCCTCCCCTTCCTTTCTTCCTGCCTCTCCTTCCTTTCTTCCTGCCTCCCCTTCCTTTCTTCCTGCCTCTCCTTCCTTACTTCCTGCCTCCCCTTCCTTTCTTCCTGCCTCTCCTTCCTTTCTTCCTGCCTCCCCTTCATTTCTTCCTGCCTCCCCTTCCTTCTTCCTGCCTCCCCTCTTCTCTTCTCCTGCCTCTCCTTCCTTTCTTCTTCTCTTCCTCTCCTCCTTCCTTCCTGCCTCCCTCCCCTCCTTTCTTCCTCCTCTCCTTCCTTTCTTCTTCTCTTCCTTTCTTCCTGCCTCTCCTTTTTTCCTGTCTCTCCTTCCTTTCTTCCTGCCTCTCCTTCCTTTCTTCCTGCCTCTCCTTCCTTTCTTCCTGCCTCCCCTTCCTTTCTTCCTGCCTCTCCTTCCTTTCTTCCTGCCTCTCCTTCCTTTCTTCCTGCCTCTCCTTTCTTCCTGCCTCCCCTTCCTTTTGTCCTGCCTCTCCTTCCTTTCTTACTGCTTCCTTCCTTCCTTTCTTCCTGCCTCTCCTTCCTTTCTTCCTGCCTCTCCTTTCTTCCTGCCTCCCCTTCCTTTTTTCCTGCCTCTCCTTCCTTTCTTCCTGCCTCGCCTTCCTTTCTTCCTGCCTCTCCTTCCTTTCTTCCTGCCTCTCCTTCCTTTCTTCCTTCCTCCCCTTCCTTTCTTCCTGCCTCCCCTTCCTTTCTTCCTGCCTCTCCTTTCTTCCTTCCTTTCCTTCCTTTCTTCCTGCCTCTCCTTCCTTTCTTCCTTCCTTTCTTTATTCCTGCCTCTCCTTCATTTCTTCCTGCCTCTCCTTTCTTCCTGTATCCTTCCTTTATTCCTGCCTCCCCTTCCTTTCTTCCTGCCTCCCCTTCCTTTTTTCCTGCCTCTCCTTCCTTTCTTCCTGCCTCTCCTTCCTTTCTTCCTGCCTCTCCTTGCTTCCTGCCTCTCCTTCCTTTCTTCCTGCCTCCCCTTCCTTTCTTCCTGCCTCTCCTTCCTTTCTTCCTGCCTCCCCTTCCTTTCTTCCTGCCTCTCCTTCCTTTCTGCCTGCCTCTCCTTTCTTCCTGCCTCTCCTTCCTTTCTTCCTGCCTCTCCTTCCTTTCTTTTCTGTTTCTCCTTTCTTGCTTCCTGCCTCTCCTTCCTTTATTCCTGCCTCCCCTTCCTTTCTTTCTGCTTTTCCTTTCTTTCTTCCTGCGTCTCCACACCCCTACTTCTCTTGCGTAACTTCTCTCTCCTTCCTTCTTTATTCCCTCCATATTTACTAACTTCCTTCTTCCCTCACTCCTAATTCCTTCTTATCCCCTGTATTCTCCTTCATTCCTCCATACCTTCCTTCGTTCTTCCTTCCTCCTAATTTCCTCTTCTCTTTCGTATTTCCTTCCTTCTTCCCTCGTCTCCAATTACAATACAATGACTTGTATACGAACTTGCAAGAGAGTTCGCTTTATCAATTTGTTCGAACGCCGACCCGTGGTAATAACGTTCTTGACATTGTACTTGCAACAAAAGAAGAATTGATAGAGAATTTGAATGTTGGTGATGAATTCAGTAACAGCGACCATCGTACGATAACTTTCACTTTAAAGTTTACTAGTAACGAACCAAATAGTAGCATCGAAAAAGTCCCTAATTTCAAGAAAGCAAACTTCCATAAACTTAGAGCTATGTTTAAAGAAACTGACTGGAGCTTTTTAATTAACAATAACGACATAAATACATCTTGGAAGTTATTCGAAACCACTTACCTAAAAGCAGTGCAAGACTGCATACCATCGAAAATACTGAGTCCAGGCCATAATAATAAGCCCAAATGGTGGAATAAAGATATTTCAAACTGCCTGTGTTACGACTGAGGTATAAATATATCAGGGTTCTTATTCATTGGACTAGTAATGGCATAAATGCTACAACGGAAAGCGCTAGATCCAACCTCTGATGTATATTCCCAGTGAACAAAGAACACAAATACTCTCCAGAGTTCTATATGCAATAATAGGTTATTAAACTCTCAATAAATGTGCGTCTACTCTAGGCTTAATGTTATGTGAAAACAGCCTATTACTACCTATAACCGAAGGTGCTTGGTTATGGTATGCAAAGTAAGGTGGTAAGAGAAGTTACAGCTTACGTTACTTTAATCAATAAATGTCAGGCACTCCTGCATGAAAGAAAGAGCACTAAAGTCCTTCAACACCAACAAGGAATCTTCTTTAAATGTTAGATGCTATCAAGATGCTCGAATCGGAAATGGAACCCAAAAAGGCAGGCAGCGGAACAATGCTCGCGCAGGTTATGCACACAAAAAGGCAGGAGATATAATGCAGTCGGAGCCAAGAATATCCTAAACGCTACAACACTAATAATAATCGCCACGACAATGCAGTATTCCTATCAACAAAAAGAGCCTAAGTCGTTTGTGTCTCCATACATCAAACTAGGCTGCGAAATGCTTGTGTAATCATAAACGGGTATGCATAAAAAGAGTAATTGGTTTAATATACTTAATGTCTACTATGACTGATAAAGTCTAGCTAGAGTCAATGATACGAGATACTGGTGCGCATGTCATGCCGCGTAGCCTAGTGCAAATCTCAAGTCTGTGCGTCAAATATTACGTTATTATGAAGGGTAGCTCTCTTGAGAAACCTTAATACCGAAGTATTAAGCGTTCTCTTGGCGTACCTCAAAGACAAACAACGAGCTTAGAACAGTGCAGAATGGTATAGGCAAAAAGCCCTCATTCGTGCATGCTCTACTCTCAATGGCACACAGACTAGAATTTACCCAATCAACTCCAGTTCTCAGGTATGTCGTGCAGCTTTTAACTAAAGCCAGCACCCATCGGAAACAATACCTTATAGTATCAGACTCCTAGTCTAGCATTAACTAATCCAGCAGAACACTAATAATTATAGGAAGCGGTACTGAACAATATGAATGCCAACCAATGCTTCGTGATCAACTTATCTTAACAGCTAACATACATGGGTTATATAAGACCTTAACGCACAATACAACTGGCCAGCATGAAGCTGATTATGTAGAGTTAACCAGAGGGGGTATAATATTAATAAAAGGTGGTGAAAGATATGGAAAATGAGAGAGATAGGCAGAGGAAAAGGTTCTCAGGTGCAGTGAGGGGACAGGTATCAAAGGGATAAGAGGGATGCGTTCTAGAAACCAGATCTGAGGGAGAGAGTGGCAAGAAAGTTTTATATATACTAGCACTAGTTCGAACCGCGTAGGAAAAGCAGTAACAAGTCCTCTAGCCAATGCTAAAGAAGCTAGCCAAACATGACGTCACCAAGCATGGTAAAAAAACTCCTCCAACGAATCCCCACGAGGCCAGCCAGCTATGACGTCATCGAGTATAGCAAAACACTGCGCGCCTCCCCACACTCTGTTCTACTCTCTCTCTCTCTCTCTCTCTCTCAAATCCTATCATTACTACTTAATGATAAAACATATACTTTGCAATTAAATATATAAAGCCTTGACATGGGTGAAAACAAAGAGCCTTTCTGGACTGCCCATGACACGAGCTTTCATATGAAATAAAGCACACAACAATACATCAACTGTAGCCACATCCACTGCCCTGGCGATCCTAGCGAGTCACTGTAGGACAAGCCATGCGGTTCTAACGGAGTGGTTAACGTCACACCCCCCCCAAGA
Source organism: Paralithodes platypus (assembly GCA_032716605.1). Classification (NCBI taxonomy): domain Eukaryota; kingdom Metazoa; phylum Arthropoda; class Malacostraca; order Decapoda; family Lithodidae; genus Paralithodes; species Paralithodes platypus. The sequence continues at coordinate 18,327,693 of CM064493.1, read as the reverse complement.
TTTTTCTCAGAGGGCCAAGGCTCACAAAAATCTGATTGTTAGAACCCATGCTATATCTCTACTTCCCATCACCCAGCGGCAGTAAGATATCTGGCACAGTTCTCAACAAAACATTTTACAAAATTATAACCCTCCCCAACACAATAGGTTAAATCATATGTAGTTATGCTCCTCAAGAGCGAGCTTCTCTAGCCCAGCATTCTGAGAGGAGTGCAACTCAGAATTACTGCTATAACATACTGAAAAAATTCAACTATCAAAGAAAGAGTTTTTATTTGATTTTTGTTTTTAATTTGTTTATTTCGGCTGCACTATAGGGGCAAGCCTTTTTTTTTTTTTTTTATACCAAACGCTCAACTCCTGCTTTACGACCCAATACGCTGGGCTACAACCGCGAGCCAACAAGCACCAAGCGCAAAATACTATTCAAACTAAAGCAGGAGGCTACCCGTGTGTCAATCTACCCAGGATCATCTACCCTCGAAAGACAATCTGCAATCACGTTGTCACAACCGGCAATATGGCGTATGTCCAGGTTATATTCCTGTAACATTAGCGACCACCTGGTCAGCCTCATATTCCGATTGTGAAACTGGTTCAAAACTTGAGAGGGTGATGATCTGTGTAAATTACAACGACTGGACCATAGGCTGGAACATAGACCTCGAAATACCTCAGTGCAAGTACAATTGCCAGCAGCTCTTTCTCGACAACAGAGTAGTTCTTTTGGGCTGAATTGAACTTCTTCGAGTAGAAACTAACAGGATGTTCCAGCCCATCATCGTCCTTTTGCATAAGGACGGCACCAGCCCCCACACCACTAGCATCCGTTGCTAGTTGGAAAGGTAGGCTAAAGTCAGGGGCCCTGAGGATCGGGTGAGTGCACAAAAGGTGTTTTACTACGCTAAACACCTACTCACACTCAGGCGCCCATTTGAATTTCTTATCCTTCGCTAAAAGATCTGTCAGAGGTGCTAGCACGGTAGAGTACCCCTTAATGAAGCGTCTGTAGTATCCGATCATACCTAAGAACCTCATGATCTGCTTCTTGGTGGCCGGCCGGGGAAAGTGATCAATCGCAGCTATCTTGTTCTGTGGGGGGCACACCTGACCCAACCCCACCATGAACCCAAGATACTGCACGGACGCCCGCACGAAATCACACTTTGCCAGGTTGACCACCAAGCCAGCCTCACTAAGCCTCTTGAACAGGAGTTCTACGTGCTCACAATGACTTTTAAAGCTGTTGTCATAGATAATAACATCGTCGAGGTATACTGTGCAATTAGGAATGTCTGCCGTTATATCATTCATCAAACTCTGAAAGGTAGCGGGTGCGTTCTTTAGGCCATAAGGCATCACGTTACAGCGGTAGGTAGCACCATCCACCACAAAACCACATACCTTTTTCGCTCGTTCGGACAAGGGCACCTGCCAGTATCCCTTAACCAAGTCCACCTTGGTTAGGTACTTTGCATTGCCTATCTTGTCCACACAGTCGTCGACCCGAGGAAGAGGGTATGGGTTGGTGGGCGTCAAACCGTTTAACCGTCTGTAGTCTACGCAGAATCGCACCTTACCATCCGGTTTTGGTTGCAGCGTGACGGGAGATGTCCACTTCACCACCCCCTTCTCAATCAGCCCCCTTGTTAACATATACTCCAACTCCGCCCGGAGGGCCGGCAGTTTAATAGGGGGCACCCTATAGGGAACTGACTTGAAAGGGGGGTGGTCTCCAACGTCCACGTCATGCACCTCTACGGTAGTGAGGCCTGGGTGCTCCGCGAAAACAGAGGGGTATGAACCGAACAGGCGCTCCACAGCCACACGCTGATGCTCAGGTAAGTGTTGCAACGCTTCCTGAGCCGCCTGGTTCGTGTTCCCCGCCCACTGGTTCGCAGAGACATGATGATCCCAGTTATCCTCCACCTGAGCTTGACTGTCCCGTTATCCTTCTCCACCTTGACTGCTAAACTTCATCACAGGCACAGTGAGAGGCTCAGGGGGGTGCCTCACATACTCCTTCATAAGATTAACGTGACATAACTGATTGCGCTTACGTCTGTCTGGAGTGGCTACCAAGTAATCCAGGTCCGATAGCTTGTCAACCACCTTATAAGGACCAGTGTACTTCGCGGATAAGGGGTGACCTACAAGAGGCAGTAGAATCAACACCTCCTGACCCACGTGAAACTCCCTGAGTTTAACCTTGAGGTCGTACCTGTCCTTCATGAGGGCCTGAGAGCTAGTCAAATTACGGCCAGCCAACTCCAGACTGCGCAACATCCGTTCTCGACTGTCGAGGACATACTTGAGCATAGAACAAGGTTTTTCTGCGCCCTCCCATATTTCTTTAACCATATGAAGAGGCCCTCTGACACGGTGTCCAAAGACGAGCTCATTAGGGCTGAATCCCAAACTTTCCCCAGGTACCTCCTGTGCAGCAAACAAAACAAATGGCAGGCCAAGATCCCAATCTTTCCCATTCTCAAAGCAATAACAACGAAGCATAGATTTTAAGGTTGAGTCCCATCGCTCTAACACACCCTGGCTCTCCGGATGATACGCAGATGACACAACCGTAACAATCCCATGCTGCTGCATAGTTTGAACAAAGAGGTTAGAAGTGAAGTTGGATCCTTGGTCTGACTGAATCTCCTGCGTGTAACCATACCAGGAAAAATACACTAGCAATTTTCGGACCACCGTCTTCGCTGACCCATTTCTCATAGGGTACGCGTCAGGGTACCTTGTTGCTACATCCATTATGGTCAGGAGAAACTTGTTTCCGGCACTTGTAGGGGGAAGGGGGCTAACCATATCCACTATAACCTTACTAAAGGGAGGCCCACTGACAGGAATGGGGTGTAACGGCGCCTTAGGAATGCTCTGATTTGGTTTGCCAACCTTCTGACACACATCACACATTGCCACCCATGACACAACTTGTGCTCTCAGACCAGGCCACCAAAATAATTTCCCCAAGGCTGCAACCATCTTACGGACACCCAGATGTCCCGCCAGTGGTACATCATGGGCCAACCTACGTAGGCTTTCCCTGCAAACCCTTGGCACGACCAGCTGGTCTACCTCTCCTGACCCCCCTCCCAATTCCTCTGCGGATCTTGGAATCGCCGGTACAGTATGCCATCTATGAAAAAAAAATCTCCCGACTGTGCATCACTGTCCTCCTCCAACTCGACAGCACCGGTACCACATTCAAGAACCTCCGGGTCTTCCAATTGCAATTTACGAATGTCCGAAGGAGCAAGCTTATCTAAGTGTTTGCGAAACAACTCATGCCCCCCTCCTACACTGAATTTAGCCTCCCGTTGCTCTCTCTCTGTGTATCGTTGCTGTCTCTTCGTCTTTTTTAAGCCCATCCTCTGCCTTCTTACTAACAGTTAATGGGTCTTCTCCAGACTCGAAAATTGGTCCCAATAATGAGTCCCCGAGAATGTCCGTTGATACTAAACTCTCAACCGCATCAACTTTCAACACCTTCTCGGTACCTTTCCTCCGCTTGTCTAAAGACTGTTGACCAGAATGTGACTCCCTGGACGCAAGAGATCTGGTGACAACACACGCCATAGGTTGCACCTGACACTTCTCAACCCTCTCCTGCTCCTCCCTACTCATGTCGGCCGGCTTCTCGGCAACGACTAAGGGTGGAGCCTCAGAAGTAGGCCCCGCAAAGTCGTTGCCGAGAAGGAGGTCGACGCCCCCAACAGGTAACTTCTCCACAATTCCTACATCCAGGTCACGAGTCACACCATCAACTTCCATCTTCATTCTTACAAGTGGGTATGACCTTGTTGCATTAACCCCCTGAACCACACAACCACCCGCGCCGTATTTACAGGTTTACCAGTGAAATTCCTCAACAATGTTTGCGATACCCCAGTGTCACGCAAAATTCTCACCTCATGTCTTCTACCACCCCACTCCACACAACCGAGTCCCCTGTGGTCACTAAAGGCATCAAGGGCAGGGATAAACCTTCCGGATCCTTCTGCACTGGCAGTGTATTTACCTCGGAAGAATTGCCTCGAACAAACTCCGATGTCCTCTTGAACACTCCAATGCCGTGAGCAAAAGACACGGCTGCCGGAGGAGGTCGACTAGGGCACTCATTTGCTTTATGACCCTCCTTGTGGCACTTAAATCACATAAATTTCGGTTTCGGCTTATACTGTGATGTAAAAGGCCCCTGACTTTTCTTATACGGCGTGGTGTTAGGTTTGGATTCAGTTTTAGTTTCATTGCTCTTTTGTTTAAATGTGTCGTTGCTACAGGGAGGGGGAGGATAACGGTCCTTAGCACTTGCATCGTACTTCTGTGAAGACCCGCAACCCCGAATCAACGACAGCCGTAGATCAGCCATTTCTGCTGCTTCTACTAGAGTTCTTGGGTTTTTCTCCTTTAAGTTCAAAGTTAGATCACCGCCCGTGCTCTAAAAAGAACTGCTCCAACATCATTAACTGCTTAACTCCATCAAATGTTGTTACCTTCTCAGATCGGAGCCAGTTCCCCATAGCATCGGACAAGTCCCGGGCGTGTTCCAAAAGAGGTGCTATCTCTTCCCTTAGTTACACCCCGGAACTTCAAACGGTACGTTTCTGATTGCAGTTCGTAAGCCCTCAGGACAGCCTCATTGAGATCCTCATACACAATACATGACTCCAAAGGTAACGCATCGTAGGCTTTAAGACCCTTGCCTATTAATCTAGAGGATACAAGTGCTGCCCATTTATTCTCTGGCCACTGGTGTTACTGGCACTTCTCAAAGCGTGCGAAAAATTCTGTTACCCCACTCTCATCAAACACCGGAACCAGTTTTAATAAGTGCGAGAGAGATTGATCATGAGCACGGTTACCAGCCCCAAGTCGCTGTCCCGTTGTCTCTACTCGCGACTTCTCTACGTCCATGTCGGCACAGTACCTAGTCGACTCTAAATCAGCTTGGATTTTTGCTAGCTCTATGTGCTGGTGACTAATAGTTTTTCTCTCTTCTATCTTGGCTAATTCTAATTGCTGCTGAAGCTCACATGCCCTTTGTTGCTGTTGAATCTTAGCTAATTCGAGCTGATACAATAATTCTGGAGTTAACCCTGGAGGAGGTGAAGGTGCTACAATGTTTGAAATTACCGGTGGTCCCCCCAGGGGCAACCCACCCTGCCAGTCACCACCCAACTGTGGAAGCGTACCCGGGGTCGGCAAACCACTGGGATGGCTGGGAGTCGAGTGTAGGGGAAGCATAGCCGAAGGGCTCTGAGCACTCAACCCATCTCGCTCACCAGTCACCCTGCCCAGTACACACGTTATCAAGTTATCCCTGGTCATGCTGCTAGTACCTGCATGACCGATAGCTGTGGCCAGGCATTGAAGACCGTACCAATCCATACCCTCAAACCGCTCGGCAGTAACAGGCCATTGCAAAAATATCCTAGCATCCTCCTCACAGTTCACCTGATTAACCATTTCATCATACTGCTGTTCCTCAGTTTCGACATTACGTACTGTGTCTCCATTCTCCTCTGATCCGGTATAAGACATGATGCTCACAAAAATTTCCCACCTCAATATTCAGAAAAGAAGCACCCCAAACTCTTATACCTCAATATACACACAAAAATTCTCGAAAATACTCAAGGGCTATACTATGTTGCAAAAAAAAATTATTCTTGCTGAACCCCGCAAAATATTCCCCAAAACAACAAATGTTCCCTGCTAATAAATGTAGGTTCACCAAATCCTAGGTAAGGTCGCCATTTGTTATGACTGAGGTTTAAATATATCAGGGTTCTTATTCATTGGACTAGTAATGGCATAAATGCTACAACGGAAAGCGCTAGATCCAACCTCTGATGTATATTCCCAGTGAACAAAGAACACAAATACTCTCCAGAGTTCTATATGCAATAATAGGTTATTAAACTCTCAATAAATGTGCATCTAATCTAGGCTTAATGTTATGTGAAAACAGCCTATTACTACCTATAACCGAAGGTGCTTGGTTATGGTATGCAAAGTAAGGTGGTAAGAGAAGTTACAGCTTACGTTACTTTAATCAATAAATGTCAGGCACTCCTGCATTAAAGAAAGTGCACTAAAGTCCTTCAACACCAACAAGGAATCTTCTTTAAATGTTAGATGCTATCAAGATGCTCGAATCGGAAATGGAACCCAAAAAGGCAGGCAGCGGAACAATGCTCGTGCAGGTTATGCACACAAAAAGGCAGGAGATATAATGCAGTCGGAGCCAAGAATATCCTAAACGCTACAACACTAATAATAATCGCCACGACAATGCAGTATTCCTATCAACAAAAAGAACCTAAGTCGTTTGTGTCTCCATACATCAAACTAGGCTGCGAAATGCTTGTGTAATCATAAACAGGTATGCATAAAAAGAGTAATTGGTTTAATATACTTAATGTCTACTATGACTGATAAAGTCTAGCTAGAGTCAATGATACGAGATACTGGTGCGCATGGCATGCCGCGTAGCCTAGTGCAAATCTCAAGTCTGTGCGTCAAATATTACGTTATAATGAAGGGTAGCTCTCTTGAGAAACCTTAATACCGAAGTATTAAGCGTTCTCCTGGCGTACCTCAAAGACAAACAACGAGCTTAGAACAGTGCAGAATGGTATAGGCAAAAAGCCCTCATTCGTGCATGCTCTACTCTCAATGGCACACAGACTAGAATTTACCCAATCAACTCCAGTTCTCAGGTATGTCGTGCAGCTTTTAACTAAAGCCAGCACCCATCGGAAACAATACCTTATAGTATCAGACTCCTAGTCTAGCATTATCTAATCCAGCAGAACACTAATAATTATAGGAAGCGGTACTGAACAATATGAATGCCAACCAATGCTTCGTGATCAACTTATCTTAACAGCTAACATACATGGGTTATATAAGACCTTAACGCACAATACAACTGGCCAGCATGAAGCTGATTATGCAGAATTAACCAGAGGGGGTATAATATTAATAAAAGGTGGTGAAAGATATGGAAAATGAGAGAGATAGGCAGAGGAAAAGGTTCTCAGGTGCAGTGAGGGGACAGGTATCAAAGGGATAAGAGGGATGCATTCTAGAAACCAGATCTGAGGGAGAGAGTGGCAAGAAAGTTGTATATATACTAGCACTCGTTCGAACCGCGTAGGAAAAGCGGTAACAAGTCCTCTAGCCAATGCTAAAGAAGCTAGCCAAACATGACGTCACCAAGCATGGTAAAAAACTCCTCCAACGAATCCCCACGAGGCCAGCCAGCTATGACGTCATCGAGTATAGCAAAACACTGCGCGCCTCCCCACACTCTGTTCTACTCTCTCTCTCTCTCTCTCTCTCAAATCCTATCATTACTACTTAATGATAAAACATATATTTTGCAATTAAATATATAAAGCCTTGACATGGGTGAAAACAAAGAGCCTTTCTGGACTGCCCATGACACGAACTTTCATATGAAATAAAGCACACAACAATACATCAACTGTAGCCACATCCACTGCCCTGGCGATCCTAGCGAGTCACTGTAGGACAAGCCATGCGGTTCTAACGGAGTGGTTAACGTCACACCTGCTTGCCAAAAAATTTGCTAATGATAGATTAAAATCCTCACAAAATGACGAAGAACGGGTGAAATTTGTAGAGCTACGACGCAAAGCCAAAAAGTTAATTAAGCAAAGTAAAAAGACCTTATTGAGACCTTAAAAAGACATATTGCGAATCAAAGTACAACAAACCCGAAAGAATTCTATAGTTATATCAGAAAGAAAAAAGTAGTTACTTCAACTGTTGGACCGTTAGTCGATGAAAATGGAGGATACACCAAAGACGAAGTACAAATGAGTAATGCCCTCAATACCTTCTTTGCATCAGTTTTTACAACAGAAGACCTCAGTGATATCCCTACACCATCGCCGATTCAGATTGATAATTCAGATGTTCTAAGCAATATCACCGTTACAGAGAGAGAAGTATTGAATTGTTTAGATAAACTCAAGGTAAATAAAACGCCAGGACCTGATACAATATCGCCTAGAGTTCTAAAGGAAGCTAAGGATGAGCTCTCCAAACCACTGACATTACTATTCAATAAATCCTTGCAGTCTGGAACTATGCCTGATCAGTGGAAGCTAGCCAACATAACACCGATATTAAAAAAAGGCAACAAATCCCTACCCAGTAACTATCGTCCAATTAGATTAATCTCAGTTGTATGTAAAATGCTAGAAACGGTCATACGAGACAGACTCGTAAATCACTTAGAGGAAAATAACATGCTTAAAGATACTCAACACGGCTTTCGTAAAAAACGTTCCTGTTTAACAAACCTCTTAGACTTCTTCCACGATATCCTCAACCTCTACGATGAGAGTAAAGCTGTAGATATTATATACCTTGATTTTCAAAAGGCCTTTGACAAAGTTCCCCACAAACGTTTACTGCTAAAACTAAAAGCGCATGGAATACAAGACGGTGTGTTGAAATGGATAGAAAATTGGCTCAGCAACAGAAAGCAAAGAGTAGTCATAAACGGTAAGGCATCTAAATGGACCAATGTAAGTAGCGGGGTACCCCAGGGATCGGTACTAGGACCAATTCTCTTTCTAATTTACATCAACGACATAGATGAGGGTCTCACCTGTACAATCTCAAAATTTGCTGACGATACAAAAATTGCAAATAGCGTACTCTCAAAAGAACAAGTTGACGATATGCAACACAATCTAGATAAATTGTCATGTTGGGCCCAAATTTGGCAAATGAGTTTCAATGCGGATAAATGTAAAGTACTACATGTCGGATACCTAAATGAGAAAACAAACTATTCGATGAATGGCACTCAGCTTAAGAATGTAAACAGAGAAACCGATCTGGGAGTAACAATATCGAGTAACCTAAAACCGAGTCAACAATGTTCAGAAGTTGTTAAGAAGGCAAACAAAATAATTGGCTTTATAGGCAGGTCATTTGAGCATAAATCCAAAGAAGTTATCCTAACCCTTTACAATTCCTTAGTCCGCCCTCTTCTGGAATACTGAGTTCAATCCTGGTGCCCTTATTACCAAAAAGATATAAACTAGCTAGAACGAGTTCAACGTAGAGTTACCAAAATTATACCTAGCCTAAAGAACAAACCATACGAAGAGCGTCTTAGAGAATTAAATCTATTTCCTTTAACCCAGCGCAGATTAAGAGGTGACTTAATTCAAGTGTTCAAAATCATCAAAGGCATCGACAATATGAACTGTAGTAAGTACTTCACTATCGATCAATCTAATTACACGCGGGGAAACGGTTGCAAAATTATTGGTAAATCTTTTAACTCACACGAATCAAAGAATGTCTTCTTCAATCGAGTTGTCAACTTGTGGAATGGGCTTCCTCGAAACGTTATAGACTGCATCACCGTTGATTCATTTAAACTCCGCTTAGACAAATATCTCTCATCAAACCCGCGACTGACTGCGTTTGTAAATGAATAACTTTATTTTATCCCCCCCTCAGTTACTAACCCATCTGTCCTCTACTAACTTCCTAATCCTGCCACGAACATTAGTTCCAGGGCAGTAATTCCCTTTCCAATGTTCCCTTACCCACTCTAAACCACTGTTTGGACACTTGATCCTCAGTGTTTTGGAGGAAAAGCAACCTAGAAGGGTCACTAGATATGTTGTTGCTTGATTTCCTTTGTACTCCTTTGTACTCCTTTGTACCCCTTCTTCCTCGTATTCTCCTTCTCTCCTTTCCTTCCCCCATCCTATTTCCTTCTTCTCCCTCGCATTCGCCTACTTTCCTCCATTCCTTCCTTCCCTTCCCTCTTCCTCTTTCCCCTCCTTTCTTCCCAATTTCACCCTTCTTTTCCCTTTACTTCCCTAATACGTTCCTTCACCCTCCTTCTCTTTTCTCCCCCCCCCTCTCTCTCTCTCTCTCTCTCACTCACTCTCTCTCTCTCTCTCTCTCCATACTTCTTAAAAACTTTCTGAATTTAAAAGTTTGATCAATGTGTGTACTAACTCACTCAATCTTTCTCTCCCCCTTACTCTTCGTCTATCTATTTACCTATCTATTTCTGACTATCTATCTATCTATGTATATATCTATTATTTCCACCAGACACCTTAAGAACACATATTATTTTGTTCTTCACTTGCACATTATTATACTATTTCTCCTCTCTCTCTCTCTCTCTCTCTCTCTCTCTCTCTCTCTCTCTCTCTCTCTCTCTCTCTATCTATCTATCTATCTATCTATCTATCTATCTATCTATCTCTTACTGTCTACTATTATTATCAGCTCTATGGTAACGCGCACGATTTGTGTGTGTGGACTACTATGAGGGCAAGTAATTCCGCCCCTCTCAGTGTAATGGCGGACATTAGAGGTGTGGTAGACCAGTGTCGCATGTTCACAAGTATATCCTATCACCTGTTCAACGTGAGCTAGTTGATTACACAGATTACAGACTATATTTACATCCATTCCTACAGTATGAGATTATTCCACATGCACCACACATATTGTACTGTCGCGCTAATAAGTCATGTCCCAGTAGTCATTAAATTTGGCTTGTTCTGTGCTGTATTAATGTCTGTCAGATGTTGAATAGGGCGAGTAAGTTTAGGAAGATGTTTGTATATTTCACTCGATATGAAGAAATGAAGCTTAGATATTGCTGATACCAATTATTGAACAAAACATACTTGGTGCCGAGACATCACTTATAAGCTCGATTGTAAATAACAATGGGCAGTAGGACTAAACATCCTCCACAAAACAAGGTAGAGAAACAAACGAATTGCCTTGATAAAGGCGATTAATACGTGGCCACCCCCTCGTGGATCAAGGCGTCTGGCAATAGATAAATGGATATTTTGACATTACATAATGCTAAGGCCTTTATAAATGAAGATGAAAGGGTGAGGGAGGTGCTTGGCTGGTGAGTTTTTGTCTGGTGTGTTTTTGTCCGGTGTGTTTCTGTCCGGTGTGTTTCTGTCCGGTGTGCTTCTGTCCGGTGTGTTTCTGTCCGGTGTGTTTTTGTCCGGTGTGTTTCTGTCCGGTGTGTTTTTGTCCGGTGTGTTTTTGTCCGGTGTGTTTCTGTCCGGTAAGTTTTTGTTCAGTAAGTTTCTGTCTGGTAAGTTTTTGTCCAGTGAGTTTTTGTCCAGTGAGTTTTTGTCCAGTGAGTTTTTGTCCAGTGAGTTTTTGTCCAGTGTGTTTTTATCCGGTGAGTTTTTTTCCAGTGAGTTTTTGTCCAGTGAGTTTTTATCCAGTGAATTTTTGTCCAGTGTGTTTTAATCCGGTGAGTTTTTGTCCGGTGAGTTTTTGTCCAGTGAGTTTTTGTCCAGTGAGTTTTTGTCCAGTGAGCTTTTGTCCAGTGAGTTATTTTCCAGTGAGTTTTTGTCCGGCGAGTTTTTGTCCAGTGAGTTTTTGTCCGGCGAGTTTTTGTCCGGCAAGTTTTTGTCCGGCGAGTTTTTGTCCGGCAAGTTTTTGTCCAGTGAGTTTTTGTCCAGTGAGCATTTGTCCAGTGAGTTTTTGTCCAGTGAATTTTTGTCTGGTGAGTTTTTGTCCAGCGAGTTTTGTCCAGTGAGTTTTTGTCCAGTGAGTTTTTGTCCAGTGAGTTTTTGTCCAGTGAGTTTTTGTCCAGTGAGTTTTTGTCCAATGAGTTTTTGTCCAGTGAGTTATTGTCCAGTGAGTTTTTGTCCGGTGAATTTTTGTCCAGTGGATTTTTGTCCATTGAGTTTTTGTCCGGTGAGTTTTTGTCCGGTGAGTTTTTGTCCAGTGAGTTTTTGTCCAGTGAGTTTTTGTCCAGTGAGTTTTTGTCCAGTGAGTTTTTGTCCAGTGAGTTTTTGTCCAGTGAGTCTTTGTCCGATGAGTTTTTGTTCAATGAGTTTTTGTCCAATGAGTCTTTTTCGTATCCACACTTCTTCGGTAGAGCAGATCAATAATAGAGTAGATAGGATTGTGCACACTATGTATAAATTATTCTAAATTGTGGATTGACCTGTATTTCAATGATTTTCTATATATAGAAGATCGCTTTTAAATGAACCGCAAGATCTGTAACATACTTATTGTTTCTTGTAAATCCTTGTAGCCAACACACACACAAGCCCCACTCTCTCTCTCTCTGTTCTCTTCCTCCCTCTAATCTTCTTAAAAAGTTTCTTAAATTAAAGGTCTGATCTACATGTATACAACCCCCCCCCTTCTCTCTCTCTCTCTCTCTCTCTCTCTCTCTCTCTCTCTCTCTCTCTCTCTCTCTCTCTCTCACTTACACGCAATCTCCCTCTCATACACAAACATTCAAACTCTCTCTCTCTCTCACTCACACACAAACACTGATACACAAACTCGTTTTCATACACAGGCATACTCCAACTATCTCTCTCTCTCTCTCTCTCTCTCTCTCTCTCTCTCTCTTTCACACACACACACACACACAGACACACTCCTGCTCACACTCTCTCTTTTGATTTGAGGCTCTCCTCGCTTTCAAGCACTGGCTCTACCTCTCTCACTTAACCTTTCTCCCTTGCTCTCATTCCCTTTCAGTAGCCCCACATGTATTTGCATCAATTCACCCTCTCTCTCTCTCTTCTTTTCTATCCTTTCCTTCAACTTTCCTTTTCTATCGGATATGCCATCGCTACTAGAATTAAGTCCTGACTACCTCGTTTGGATCGTAAGGTCTGTTGTTATGCTGGCCAGCTTGCCAGAATGTACTCGTAACTCGCTAGCGCTCGCCAGGGCAGTGAAGTGGGCTGTAGTAATCGTAGAACGATGTTCTTTCTTTCTTAGTGTTCATGTTGTCACAAACAGATCAGTGGTGGTCTTTATTCTTGTCTGTGACACTTGGAAGTATTTTGTATCATTGATAGAGTATAAGATGTGAAGTGTGAATTTAAGGAGAGAGAGAACGAAGGAGGCAGTGAGGTGGTATTATGTGCGTGTGTATGTACGTGTGCCTCCCTCGCACAGGCGGAGGTTCCCACGCTCGTGATTGGTCGGCTGGCCTGACGCGCCATATGACGCCTGCTCTTCATGACGTAGTCGTCTGTGATTGGGGGCCGCTGTCCTAGTAAGGTGGTGCGGGCATCCTTCCCGCATGTCTCCTTCAGAGCTTGGCATGGTGTGCTTGGTCCTAGACGTCCCTTGCAATCTGTCCCCAATCTAACCCCCTGTACTACTGTTTCTCTCTCTGAACTTCTTCTTTTCCAATACTTCTTATCTTTACTCAATTACTTATACCTTCTGGTTCTGCATACGACTTCCATAGTCGGCCAGTCGTATTACCAGCACCAGTTCTCCCATATGTTTTGCACTAGCTTTAGGGATTATTAGAGTCATAGTCACATGGTATCATAGTATTGGGGTGCTTCTAATTATTGAGTTGTTCTTTCCTACTATTTAATGCTAGACAGTGGAGGGTATCTTTAGTCGTTGTCTGAGTTATGTATATGGCAAGTCAGAGCCTGTACGACTTTGACGGAGCCAGGTAGCCTGTAACCCTTGTGCATATTTTTCCTTTGCGAGTGTAGCAGCATACAAGCGAAGGGCTTTTGCCTACTCTTGCTCGTATGCTTGCTACCTCATTTTGTTGACCTTTGTGGAGTGCCAGGGTAAGACCAGATACTTGAGATCTGGACTTGCGAAGAGAGCCTCCTAGTCACTTAACGTAACATAAGGGAAATCTGTTCAAGGGGAGACAGTAGGCTACGAGCATGCTTGCGCTCTGCCTATGCTCCTTGTACCTTTTATGCCACTGCTAGACTTTATTAGTGAGAAAGACAGCATTGTGTTTATTAACTTTAACTGCGTATGCTTTAGGAATTATTCACGCCTTATTTTAGCCTAGGTTGATGCATAGTGCACAACCCAGTTTGGCTGTTACGTTGGCTAAGGAAGTACTGTTTTGAGTGGCTATTATTAGTGCTGTCACAGAGTTGTTGCGCTCCCTTGTTTTATATAATTATATGTATCCTACTTGTTGGTGTATTTAAGATACACGCTTTGGTGTCCTGCCCCTGCATTATTTCTGTTCTATATTGACGAGCATCTTAGAGCATCAGACGTTTTCAGAAGATTCCATATCTGTTTGCTGAAGGACTAGACTTCCAGTGTTTTCATAGAGCATTGAAGAGTTTAGTGTTGAGTACAGACTCACACTAAAGTTAACGTAAGCATATACTCCTTTTTTAAATCTTGTGATAGTTTATTTAAGCATTGTTATTACTTGAGAGCATTTTAGTAACGTAAGTACTCCTGTTGTGAGTTGGCTTTGCCGTCACCGGAAAGCCTTTGTAGAAGTGCACTAAAACCCAGTTAATTGATACCCCATTATCCAGTAGATTAACTCTGGAGGGTTTAAGTGTTTTGTTCACCGGCGTAATAGTTCGAGGGTTTGGAATTAGCGTACCGTTGTTGCAGATATTATAGCCTATCATCTAGTCCATTATTAAGTGCCCTTGTTTATTTCGTAGTGCCGGTCGTAACAAATGGCGACCTTAGTCCAGTATATAGTGAAATGAATATTGCAGGGTTTTTTTTTGAGAAATCTTATTGCCATTTGGGGTTCAATTTGTTTCTCGCAGTGTTGGCAGTGGACATTTTTTTGAGGATATATGGAACTTGTTGGAGTTTATTGGTGACCTAGTATTGCACTTAAAAACATCTTCGATTATTTTTGGTGAATAAAGCTACGCGAGAGTTTGGCTACTTTTGTCTTGACTTGAGATTTTTTTTTTTTTACTCCATCATGTCACTGGATGGGTCTGAGCATAGTGGGGCACAGTGCGAGAGGCAGGCGAGGAGGTGGAGAAGGTGGAGTTGTTTAACGGCGTTCGGGTGGTGAACAATGAGAAGGATGCTCGGATTTTTTTGGAGGAGCCTGTGTCGGCGGACCGGGTGTCGGGGCTGGACCGGTACGGACTGCAGTGTGTAGCCACGGTCTTAGGGTTTTCCGGTACTAGCAGTTTGTGGAGAAGTGAGCTGGTTACCTGTGTGCTGGGTGGGGTGCATGGGGGTTCGGGTGGAGCGGGAGCTGGGGCACCTTCGTCCCAGCCCCCATTCCACTCAACTCCTATCATGGCGCCCCCTCGGGGTCCGGAGCCGAGTACGTTCCCGCAGGCCGATGCCCACTGGCGGTTGGGTATGCCTCTAAGTGACTCACGGGGTGGGTCCCCGGTAGTAGCACCCCCTCCTCAGGGTTTGTCTTCCGAGGTGTTGTTTCAGCTCGAGCTCGCCAAACTTCAGCAGCAGGAGTGACAGGCTAAGCATGAGGTTGAGCTCGAGCAGCGGAAGCATGAGGCTGAGCTCGAGCAGCGAAAGCATGAGGTTGAGCTCAGGAAGCAGCAGCAGCAGCGAGAGGCTGAGCTAAGGCAGCAGCAGCAGGAGGTTGAGCTCAAGTATAGGTATCAGGCTGAGTCTGCAAGGTATTGTGCCGATATTGACCTAGAGAAAACTCGTGTAGAGGTGACGAGGAACCGGGTCGTCCAGGGGGGTCGACCCCATGACCAGCCCCTGTCGCATCTACTAAAGTTGGTTCCAGTGTTTGATGAGTTAGGAGTTACAGAATTCTTTCTTCGTTTTGAGAAAAAGTGCCGGGAGCACTAATGGCCCGAGGAGAAGTGGGCAGCCCTTGCCTCTTCACGATTGACGGGGAAAGCACTCAAGGCGTACGATGCTTTACCCCTAGAGTCTTGTGTTGAATATGAGGCATTGAAAGAGGCTGTCCTGAGGGCGTATGAGCTATAGCCAGAGATCTATAGGCTGAAGTTTAGGGCTGTTCCTAAAAGAAAGGAGAGCACTTTCCAGGAACACGCTAGAGAGCTGTCAGATGCATTTGAAAATTGGTTGAGGTCGGAGAAGGCAACTACTTTTGATGCAGTGAAGCAATTAGTGTTGTTAGAACAATTTTTCAAATGTACTGGCAGTGACTTGACTCTTAACCTGTAAGAAAAGCAACCTAAAACTCTGCAGGAGGCGGCTCAGATGGCTGACCTCAGGTTGTCATTGATTCGTGGGTGCGGGTCTGCACAGAGAGCTGAGGCAGGTAACCAGGGGCGTACCACCCCACCCCCCCGAATTAAGGACACAACTAATTACCCATTTAAGAGTACTGGTGCCAATTTTGATCCCAAGTCGAAACCCTTCCCGTTAAAGAAAGTCCAGGGCCCTTCCTCACCTCAGAGGAAGCCCAAGAGCGAAGTGGAGTGTTTCAAGTGTCATGAGAAGGGGCATATTGCGCGCTCATGTCCGAGCACACCGCCTACAGCAGTGGTGTCACTAGTGAGCAACATCCGTGTGTCTTTGAAGTCTTCCGCGTTTGCCCGGGGTAATATGTCGGTTGCGAAGTCACAGTCGGTGCAGAAGCAGCAGGAGGGCTCGTCACCCGTCCGAGATGCTTTTTGTGGTCATAGGGGGCACGGCACTGTGAGGTGGGCTGGTGTGGAGCATAGGCTTGAGTTGCTGCGTGATACGGGCGCTTCCCAGACATTTATTAAGAACTTCACTGGCAAGCCTATTAACGCAGCTCGGGTTGTGGTGGTTCAAGGTATCAATGCTACGCGGTCTTACCCGCTGGTCAGAGTGGAGCTTGAGGTGGATGGTGTGACACGGGAGTTGGATGTGGGGGTTGTGGAGAAATTGCCAGTTGAGGGGGTCGACCTCCTTCTCGGTAACGACTTTGCGGTGCCTGCTTCCGAGGTTCCACCCTTAGTCGTTGCCGAGAGGGCGGCCAACACGAGTAGGGAGGGGCAAGAGGGGCTCGAGAGGTCTCAGTCCGCTCAGGTGTCACAGCCTAGTACCCAAGTTTCAGACCAGCAGAGGAAGGGTCGGAAGGAAAAGGCAAGGCTGGTGGTCGAGTTAAGAGTTTGGACCCAGCGACACTCCTTGGTGACTCAGTACTTGCACCAAAATTGAGCTCCGGAGTGGCCCCAGAACCTGTCCCCCCTAGTGACATGGTAGGGCGTGATGGCACTCCGCGACAGAGTAGTTCCCAGGTACAACTAGAATATCTTAGTCTTGAGAGTTGTGGGAACGGGGCTATTGAACTCGATGAGGACGGGGAAGCATGTCATGTGAACCTGTTAAAGGAGTTTGTGAGGCAACCACCTGAGCAGCCTACTGTCCCTGTGTTGGTCTGCAGCAGCCAAGGTGGAGAAGGAGAGGGGGGCAGTGAGGCACAGGTGGTGAAAAGTTGGGATTGTCATGTCTCGGCGGAGCAGTGGGCGGGGAACACGAGTCAGGTGGCTGTGGAAGCGCTTGAGCACCTGCCTGAGCAGCAGTGTGCAGCGCTCCAGCACCTGCTCGGTTCATACCCCACTGTTTGTGCTGAGCACCCAGGCCTCACAACTCATGCGGTGCACGATGTTCCGCTGGCAGGTCACTTGAGTGTTAGTAAACCGTTGGCCTCGTTGTTTCAGTGGTTCAAGGTGGCCGACGAGGCTTTGGCATGGTTGTCAGGTCAGGGTCGACCCATGGCTGCTAAGGGTGGTGGTCAGAATCAGGACATTGAGCAGATTGGTGAGGTTGGCTGTGGAGTGGATGCGCCCGGTCGTCGCATAGCCTCCCAATGCTGCTCTAGTCGAATGCAACAGCCTTACCATAGACCGACTGTATCTGGCCGTGGCGCTGAAGGCGGTGATGCTGCGCCGGCAGGTGTAGTCGCAAGGAATGCGGGGGTGCGCATGTACGGTATTGGCGGGGAAGCCTTAGCAATTATGAACTATGGGAGTGACTACACAGGTGGTACAGATTGTCCCTCTCATGACCTGGCTGTTCTAGGGACAAAGGTGGAGAAGGAGGGAAACTATAGTGTAGAAACTATGGTCCCGGCTGGGTTGTGGGAGGGCACTAGGCATGTTCTTCTTCGAGATAAGTTGCAACCTCTTGTTCCTAAGCGTCAAGAGAAGTTGTTTACTAGGCTGTGGCAGTACGTCCGCATGGTTGTTGATTCTCCAGGCCTGATGTACGGGGTGGCACCCGACATGGAGGCTGGAGACAGTGCAAGGCTCAAATTGGCCCCCTACCGTATAAATCCTGCTCGACAGCCTGTCGTAAAAGCAGAGCTAGACTTCATGTTGGAGAAGGGTCTGAGGGATAAAGGATATCGTGAGTGGTCGTTGCCAGTGACTTTGCAACCTGAGTTGAGTGGCAAGATCCGTGTTTTGTGTTGATTGTAAGAGTGTTGGTGCATTATCCCTGACAGACGCCTATCCATTACCCAGAGTTGACGACCCCATAGACCGCATCGGGGCTGCCTCGTTTATCACTAAGGTGGAAATAGTGAAAGGTTATTGGCAGGCCCCGTTGCCGGAGAGAGCGAAGAGAAGTGCCAGTCTTGTGATGGACTGGGCAGTTTATCAGTGTCAGGTGTTGTTTTGCTGCCGGAACACAAGTTGGATGTGTGGCATGTTAAGGGCACTGATAATGTTCTGGCTGATTGTTTGTCACGGGAGGGTATGTTTTAAGGAGAACCCTCGCCGTTCAGTCAGTGTTGGTTTGAGAGTGTTAAAAATATAAAAACCTCACATAAAAACTCTTTCTTTTTGATAGTATATAAGTGCAGTATGTTACAGCAAGAATCTAAGACACTCTGAGTTTTTGTCTTAGTAGGCTAGGCTTGGTGAAGCTTGCTCTTTGAGCGTAATATTATTATTATTATACTATTATTTTTGGGGAAGTGTTGTGTAGATTTTTTTTTTATAATGAAGTGTTTTATGTTTGTGATTGTGCCTTGTTTTCACAACTTGGGGGAGTAGCTGGGTGATGCGGGGTTGGTGGGCATTCTGTCTGGTCAGATGTGGTGTTCACCTGAGGTTAAAACGTCCCACATCTTGGGCGGGGTGTTACGCTGGCCAGCTTGCCAGAATGTACACGTAACTCGATAGCGCTCGCCAGGGCAGTGAAGTGGGCTGTAGTAATCGTAGAACGATGTTCTTTCTTTCTTAGTGTTCATGTTGTCACAGACAGATCAGTGGTGGTCTTTATTCTTGTCTGTGACACTTGGAAGTATTTTGTATCATTGATAGAGTATAAGATGTGTAGTGTGAATTTAAGGAGAGAGAGAACGAAGGAGGCAGCGAGGTGGTATTATGTGCGTGTGTATGTACGTGTGCCTCCCTCGCACGGGCGGAGGTTCCCACGCTCGTGATTGGTCGGCTGGCCTGACGCGTCATATGACGCCTGCTCTTAATGACGTAGTCGTCTGTGATTGGGGGCCGCTGTCCTAGTAGGGTGGTGCGGGCATCCTTCCCGCGTGCCTCCTTCAGAGCTTGGCATGGTGTGCTTGGTCCTAGACGTCCCTTGCAATCTGTCCCCAATCTAACCCCCTGTACTACTGTTTCTCTCTCTGAACTTCTTCTTTTCCAATATTTCTTATCTTTACTCAATTACTTATCCCTTCTGGTTCTGCATATGACTTCCATAGTCGGCCAGTCGTATTACCAGCACCAGTTCTCCCATATATGTTTTGCACTAGCTTTAGGGATTATTAGAGTCATAGTCACAGGTTATCATAGTATTGGGGTGCTTCTAATTATTGAGTTGTTCTTTCCTACTATTTAAAGCTAGACAGTGGAGGGTATCTTTAGTCGTTGTCTGAGTTATGTATATGGCAAGTCAGAGCCTATACGACTTCGACGGAGCCAGGTAGCCTGTAACCCTTGTGCATTTTTTCCTTTGCGAGTGTAGCAGCATACAAGCGAAGGGCTTTTGCCTACTCTTGCTCGTATGCTTGCTACCTCATTTTCTTGACCTTTGTGGAGCGCCAGGGTAAGACCAGATACTTGAGATCTGGACTTGCCAAGAGAGCCTCCTAGTCACTTAACGTAACATAAGGGAAATCTGTTCAAGGGGAGACAGTAGGCTACGAGCATGCTTGCGCTCTGCCTATGCTCCTTGTACCTTTTATGCCACTGCTAGACTTTATTAGTGCGAAAGACAGCATTGTGTTTATTAACTTTAACTGCGTATGCTTTAGGAATTATTCACTCCTTATTTTAGCCTAGGTTGATGCATAGTGCACAACCCAGTTTGGCTGTTACGTTGGCTAAGGAAGTACTGTTTTGAGTGGCTATTATTAGTGCTGTCACAGAGTTGTTGCACTCCCTTGTTTTATATATATGTATCCTACTTGTTGGTGTATTTAAGATACACGCTTTGGTGTCCTGCCCCTGCATTATTTCTGTTCTATATTGACGAGCATCTTAGAGCATCAGACGTTTTCAGAAGATTCCATATCTGTTTGCTGTAGGACTAGACTTCCAGTGTTTTCATAGAGCATTGAAGAGTTTAGTGTTGAGTTCAGACTCACACTAAAGTTAACGTAAGCATATACTCCTTTATTAAATCTTGTGATAGTTTATTTAAGCATTGTTATTACTTGAGAGCATTTTAGTAACGTAAGTACTCCTGTTGTGAGTTGGCTTTGCCGTCACCGGAAAGCCTTTGTAGAAGTGCACTAAAACCCAGTTAATTGATACCCCGTTATCCAGTAGATTAACTCTGGAGGGTTTAAGTGTTTTGTTCACCGGCGTAATAGTTCGAGGGTTTGGAATTAGCGTACCGTTGTTGCAGATATAGCCTATCATCTAGTCCAATATTAAGTGCCCTTGTTTATTTCGTAGTGCCGGTCGTAACACTGTGTAGCCAGTTTATCGATGTAAATCTCTATGTAAATATATCTTTCTTTCTCTCTCTCTCAGTTCGTATATTGCTTAGTTTCTTTTCATGCTTTCTTGTTAATGTTATTACTCGCTCTTGCTCTCTCTCTCTCTCTCTCTCTCTCTCTCTCTCTCTCTCTCTCTCTCTCTCTCTCTCTCTCTCTCTCTCTCTCTCTCTCACTCACTTCTCTCTCATCCTCACTCTCTCCCACTTATTTCCTTTCCTTCCACTTTCCCTTACTTTTGGGTTCGGAATATCTACTAGAAATAAATCCTGACCACCTTGCTAGGATCGTAAGGCATGTGTGGCATTTGTATCTATGTAACTCAGTGTAAATCTTTCATGTACGATATGTTTTCCGAAATATTATAGTATACAGTATATTTAGAGATTCCATAGTAACACAGATCGGCAAACCTCCGCCATCTTGGTGCCACTGGTGATATTATTTTATATTAATATTCATATATCTTCACACCCAAAACACACATTCAGAAATACTGGTACATAATATGTAGTTTTGCCTTTAAAATAAGTAACACCCCGTTCTTAACATTAATCATCAATCACAAACTTCAATTGCACTTGAATAAACTAATGAAAGCGTATGGTCCTCCCGGGATTCGAACTCGGGACACCAGACCCAGAACATAAGCATCTAAGCCATTACACCACCAACAAAATTAAAGGATGAATACACGATCACGACTAATATCCATTTTCGAATATGTATTCAACATGATCAAGAATAAAATAATGCCTCTTTGATTGATGATCGTTACCAAAATGGCGTCCAAAGAAACAGTTGGTCACTCTCTCTTACAACAGGATCTCTAGTAATTTACGTTTGATTTAACTATCTAATCATCATAATATCTACCTACCTCTCAGTACAACTATTTCATATTCATCTACCTATATGGTTATCAATATATCTTTTAATGTATCTACTTAAGCTCCTATATCTACCCGTCTATTATATTAATTTTTCTTTTTATGTATAGATTTACTCTTCGATCTATTATTAACATTTGTTCATTATTGTTAACACACACACACAAACACACACACACACACACACACACACACGTACGTTGAGTACTTGCATTTTAGTTCATATATACTACCCTATTATCCCCCTTGAAATTTGTTCACACTCCTTCAGATATGGTAGTTTATTCAGCATGTCCAAAATACAGGCTTTTCAGTTTGTCTCTTTCTCTCTCTCTCTCTCTCTCTCTCTCTCTCTCTCTCTCTCTCTCTCTCTCTCTCTCTCTCTCTCTCTCACTAAGAGGCTTATCTACCCCTCTCACCCTCTCTCTCTCGTCTCTCTCCCTCTCTTTCTCTCTCTCCTCTTTCACTGCTCCCTCTCTCTCTCTCTCTCTCTCTCTCTCTCTCTCTCTCTCTCTCTCTCTCTCTCGCTCTCTCCATTGCGTAACTTTTTGTCTCTTTAAATCCACTTGTTTACATTCCTTCATAATATTCTTCATATAGAATATTCTTCTTTATAAATAATATTCTATAATTTACAGTAAATTCGTAACATTGCATTCACCCACAATAAACTTGTAATGGATAACTAAAGAAAGATGTTTTTTTTTCTATCTCTCTCTACTGTATATTCATTAACCCTTTCAGCATTCAAGGACGCATTTTCACATTATTCTGGCTAACATTAGACGCTTTTATTAAAGTTTAGAAGGTCCCTGGGGAATGCAAGGGGTGAAGGCCATCTCAATCAACTCTCTGACTCCCACAAATCCTTCCTAATCTGCAGAAAATCGTCTACTAATAGCCAGAAAACCAAAACTTAATGAGTCGTCAAATCTTGAAAGGGTAAACATTTTCCTTCCCACAATTCTTTCATTTACGAATAATACTAACAAATATTCATACTATAATTTTTGGCAATATTAACCCGTTGAGGATTATGACGCATTTTGACAGTATACTCTGGCTATCGGTAGACGATTTTATACAGCTTAGGAAGGAACTATGGGCATAAATAGGCAAATGCTATCTCCATTAACCCTATGACTTCCATATACCCTTCCTATTCTGAATATAATCGTCTAATAATAGATAGAATAAACTGTCAAAGCGTGTCACAATCCACAAAGGGTAAAGTATACATCAGATAAATGAATAATTTAGCATTCATACATTATTGAATATTATGTATGATGATCTGCTTGTTTGCAATGGTGTTCATCTTACTGCTATGGCATCGTTACCCGAGAGAGAGAGAGAGAGAGAGAGAGAGAGAGAGAGAGAGAGAGAGAGAGAGAGAGAGAGAGAGAGAGAGAGAGAGAGAGAGGTGATTAAAGGTAGAGAGTGTGACAGGTGAATGGTGAAGAGAGAGCGAGGCGGGGGGGGGGGGGGGGGTTGACGCATAACTCTCTCTCTTCCCCCACCCCCCCACCATATCTCTCTCCTCTCTCTGTTCATCATCATCATCATCACTTGCACTAACACCATTTTCGATCTTCATGACTTTACTTTTTCACTCTCAGTCACAAACACAAACACACACACACACACACACACACACACACATACACTATATCTCTCTAAATAATGCTAATCAATATAAACCTGATTAATAGTCTCAAATTCCCTTAATTACGCAAAAAGAGGTAACACAGCAGTATAAATTTACTTTTTCGCAACCAATTTTGACAATCAAGAGAGTTCATATGCAATGTTTCTCAAGTGATTCTGATAGTTTATAAATGTTTCTCATGTGATTCTGAGAGTTGATGTTTCTTATGTGATTCTGAGAGTTGATATATGTCTCTCATGTGATTCTGAGAGTTGATATGTTTCTCACGTGATTCTGAGAGTTTACAAATGTTTCTCATGTGATTCTGAGAGTTGATGATGTTTCTCATGTGATTCTGAAAGTTGATGTCTCTCATGTGATTCTGAGAGTTGATATATGTTTCTCACGTGATTCTGAGAGTTTATATGTTTCTCATGTGATTCTGAGAGTTTATATATTTCTCATGTGATTCTGAGTTTATATATTTATCATGTGATTCTGAGAGTTTATATATTTCTCATGTGATTCTGAGAGTTTATATGTTTCTCATGTGATTCTGAGAGTATATATAATTATTTCTCATGTGATTCTGAGAGTTTATATATTTCTCATGTGATTCTGAGAGTTTATATGTCTCTCATGTGATTCTGAGAGTTGATATATGTTTCTCACGTGATTCTGAGAGTTGATATATGTTTCTCACGTGATTCTGAGAGTTTATATATTTATCATGTGATTCTGAGTTTATATATTTCTCATGTGATTCTGAGAGTTTATATATTTCTCATGTGATTCTGAGAGTTTATATATTTCTCATGTGATTCTGAGAGTTTATATGTTTCTCATGTGATTCTGAGTTTATATATTTCTCATGTGATTCTGAGAGTTTATATGTTTCTCATGTGATTCTGAGAGTTGATATGCAGTATGTTTCTCACGTGATTATGAGAGTTGATATAAGTTTCTCATATGATTCTGAGAGTTTATATGTTTTTCATGAGATTCTTAGAGTTGATATGGGTTTCTCATGTGATTCTGAGAGTTGATATGGGTTTTCTCATGTGATTCTGAGAGTTGATATGGGTTTTCTCATGTGATTCTGAGAGTTGATATGTGTTTCTCATGTGATTCTGAGAGTTGATATGTGTTTCTCATGTGGTTCTGAGAGTTGATATGTGTTTCTCATGTGATTCTGAGAGTTGATATGTGTTTCTCATGTGATTCTGAGAGTTGATATGTGTTTCTCATGTGATTCTGAGAGTTGATATACGTTTCTCATGTGATTCTGAGAGTTGATATGGGCTTCTCATGTGATTCTGAGAGTTGATATGTTTCTCACGTGATTCCGAGAGTTGATGTGTTTCTCATGTGATTCTGAGAGTTGATATGGATTTCTCATGTGATTCTGAGAGTTGATATGTGTTTCTCATGTGATTCTGAGAGTTGATATGGGTTTCTCATGTGATTCTGAGAGTTGATATGTGTTTCTCATGTGATTCTGAGAGTTGATAGGCTATGTGTTTTTCATGAGATTCTTAGAGTTGATGGATGTTTCTCATGTCATTCTGATAGTTGATATGTGTTTTTCATGAGATTCTTAGAGTTGATGGATGTGTCTCATGTGATTCTGAGAGTTGATATATATTTTCTCATGTGATTCTGAGAGTTGATATGTGTTTCTCATGTGATTCTGAGAGTTGATATGTGTTTCTCATGTGATTCTGAGAGTTGATATATGTTTTCTCATGTGATTCTGATAGTTAATATGGATTTCGCATGTGATTCTGAGAGTTGATATGTGTTTCTCATGTGATTCTGAGAGTTGATATGTTTTCTCATGTGATTCTGAGAGTTAATATGGGTTTCTCATGTGATTCTGAGAGTTAATATGGGTTTCTCATGTGATTTTGAGAGTTGATATGAGTTTCTCATGTGATTCTGAGAGTTGATATGTGTTTCTCATGTGATTCTGAGAGTTGGTATATGTTTCTCATGTGATTCTGAGAGTTGATAGAAGTTTCTCATGTGATTCTGAGTGTTGCTATGTGTTTTATGTATTTCTGAGAGTTGACATGTGTTTCTCATATGATTCTGAGAGTTGATATGTGTTTTTCATGTGATTCTGAGAGTTGATATATGCTTATGTGATTCTGAGTTTTGATATGTGTTTTTCATGCGATTCTGAGTTAATATATGTTTTTAATTTGATTATGAGAATTGATATATGCTTTTCATGTGATATGTGTTTCTTATGTGATTCTGAGTTTTCATGTGTTTTTATGTAATTCTGAGAGTTGATAATATATGCCTCTCATGTGATTGTGAGAGTTGACGTATGTTTCTCGTGTAATTGTCATGTCTATACCCTTCCTAATCTCAAAAAAATCGTCTAATATAAGCCAGTTCACAGAAAAGATATGCGTCCTCATATCTTGAAAGGGTTAAGGGATTTTGAGATTGTATTAGACCGGCCTATATAGATTATCATTATTGAGAGAGAGAGAGAGAGAGAGAGAGAGAGAATTATTTAGCTCTAATTGTACCCGATCACAATATAGTTTATTTTTTCCGTGGGTGGGGGGGATTTAGACTCCTTTTTCCCTCATGTGTTTCCCCATTAGTTTTGAGATTTTGAGATAGTCGCTCCTTTAGTTTGGCGATCTTAAGACCTTTCGAGCGCATTCACATGTCGATTTTTCCTGGCGAACGATAGCGAGCCTGCAATTTAGGAGGAACTGGCCTTTGGCCGGGACGTTATTGTACCAAAAAGTAAACAAATTAATGATGGTCTTGGGGGTATTTTCTAAAGCTTGATGTCTATCATTAAATTATTTTATTCAGTTTAGAAGGATTGGTGTGAGTCAGAGGGATGAGTGAGATACTTTCTACCCCTTTGACTGCTTAGGAGGGCCTTCCAGAACCGAATAAAACCGTCTAAAGATAGCCAGAACAAACTGTCAAAGCGCGGGATGATCCTCAAGGAATTAATACTATTTTTGTCGAAGGAAGTATAAGATAGGATCTGTGGGATTTAAGGGGGGATGGGCCGGTTTTCTGGACCACTTTCTCCCTCATGTTTAGCCCCATTAGTTTTCAGATGTTAACAAGTTTGCCCTATTAGTTAGTCGATTTTAAGACCTTTCGCCCCATTTCTTCGTCAATATTTAGACCTTTCGTGCTATCTAGGTGTCGAATTTTTCCCTGGCATACGATAGTGAGCCTGTAGTGTTGGAAGAACCGGCCTTCGGCCGGGAAATTTTTCTACCGAAAGATTTACAAATTAATCTAAAGGGGGGATCTAATGGATGTTGTTTTAAATTTGATGGAGGTCTAGGGAGGAAACTAGAAAAATAATGAATACATGCAAAAATCGCCCAAAACGTGAACCATCCCCCCTAAAGAGGATAAAACTGGCTATCTCAATTATTCCCCTGACTTCCATATACCCTCCCTAATCTGATTTTAGACGTCTACTAATAGCAAAAAATAAAAATAAAAATAAAATGAAATAAATAAAAAGTCATCGTATCTTAAAAGGGCTAAGCAGATTACGAACAATTTAAAACGTGAATGAAAATTAAGTTGAAGTACAACTGAAACATCTTATTGTAAAAATAAAAACACAAAGAAAAAACATAATTTAACGACACAACACATATGGCGAGAAAGCAGAAGCACAGCCCGGCACAGGCACATGCACACACAGGCACATACACACACAGGCACATACACACACACACTCAAATACAAAAATGCAGTAATATTATTAAGATATACATATATATTATCTATGTATAAAATTAATAACGAGAATCCCCCCCAACCCAAACTGTGTATAAGAACCTAGTCTAGCCTCATTGATTAGGAGAATGGGCTCCAATTATGGGCCCCGTTTCTTGTTGATAGTTATGGGAGCCCACCTCGCTTTTTTTTTCTCTCTCTCCCTCTCTCTTTGGCTTTTATCTATTCGGCCCCATTCAGCCTACTGTTTTAAGATTTTTTTTTTTTTTTTTTCCAATATTCCAACTACTCCCAGGCTGATAGCCTTTACACTCTACCGCTGAACACGGTGAGGCCCGTGAGGTCTTGTTCCAGTCTAGGGAGTGAGACATGCGAAACACCCCGGCTTGAAGCAATCCCATCTCTGAAGCAGCCTCGCCTCTGCGCTTCACAGTCTCATCCCCCACACTCAGACCCTCACTCTCAGAACGCCACCTATTGAGCAATTAACTCACTAGGCATTGCCCCCCTGTAGCATATTTTTGAATATGGGAATATTCATACAATGCTGTTTTAATCAGGGAACAAGGAGGGTATTTTTTTTTGGCATTTCGGTGTGCTGTGGTAATGCACTGATACTAGGTACAGCACAAATTCCATCCCAATAATATCTTCCCATTGAAATATTGGGATTCGAACCCGGGCCCATTTGATTACCAGTCCAGTGGCAAGACCACTCCGCCACACCTCCATCCAGGTGTCAATATTTTCCTGGCGAGCGGTAGCGAGCCAGCATATATATATATACAGTATATATATATATATATATATATATGTATATATATATATATATATATAAAGGTCACCTATTTCTATAAGTTAGTCTATACATTTGTCTATCTTGAATATTAACCCCTTCTGTACCAGTGACGTCTTTTATATTTGATTTCAGATACATTTCGACGATTTATGGAGCTTAGGAAGGATGTGTGGCAACTAAAGGGATTAATTCAGATGGTCTGCAGCATATTTATGAGTAGACGTTCTTCCTAAGCTGTACAAAATTGTCTAATAATTGGCGGAAATAATGAAAAGGACGTCGCCGGTATAGATGGGGTCAATAATTAGAAATTTCAGGCTTGCTGATCCATTATACAGCTGTCATATATGTTCCTTTTCCTAAGTTTCTTGCTGATCCTCCCTACCCCTTAAGCCCGTAGAGTACCGGTGACGTCCTTTCCATTATATTCTGGAGACTATTACGCAATATTATTTAGCTTAGGAAGGGCGGTTACCCATTGAAACACTACAGACTATCTCAATTAATCCTTTTAGTTACCATGTCACCGGTACTCTACGGGCTTAAGGGGTAGGGAGGATCAGCAAGAAACTTAGGAAAAGGAACATATATGACAGCTGTATAATGGATCAGCAAGCCTGAAATTTCTAATTATTGACCCCATCTATACCGGCGACGTCCTTTTCATTATTTCCGCCAATTATTAGACAATTTTGTACAGCTTAGGAAGAACGTCTACTCATAAAAATGCTGCAGACCATCTGAATTAATCCCTTTAGTTGCCACACATCCTTCCTAAGCTCCATAAATCGTCGAAATATATCTGAAATCAAATACAAAACACGTCACTGGTACAGAAGGGGTTAATATTAAAGTTAGACAAATGTATAGACTAACTTGTAGAAATAGCTGAGCATTATTATTGTGTGTTGCCCGCTTCCAACTCTATTAAGGGGGGTCACCTGCTTTTGTTCTCTTTCTCTCTTTCTCTGGCTTGTATCCATTCGGCCCCATTCAGCCAACTGTTTTAAGACGTTTATCCCCATCCAGGTGTCGATTTCTTCCTGGCGAGCGATAGCGAGCCATCATTGAATGGAGAAATCCGTCTTCGCCGGAGACATTTTTCTTTCAAAAATGTACAAATTTAGCTTGCTGTAAAAAAATATATATATATATGCTGGCTCGCTACCACTCGCCAGGAAAATATTGACACCTGGATGGGGGCAAACGTCTTAAAACAGTAGGCTGAATGAGGCCGAATAGATACAAGCCAAAGAGAGAGGGAGACAGAGAGAAAAAAAAAGCGAGGTGGGTCCCCTTAACTATTAACAAGAAACGGGGCCCATAATTGGAGCCCATTCTCCTAATTAATGAGGCTAGACTAGGTTCTTACACAGTTGGGTGGGGGAAATTCTCTTTATTAATTGTATACTTAGACATTAATACTACCTTAATAGTATTATACTTAGACATTAATACTACCTTAATAGTATTATACTTAGACATTAATACTACCTTAATAGTATTATACTTAGACATTAATACTACCTTAATAGTATTATACTTAGACATTAATACTACCTTAATAGTATTATACTTAGACATTAATACTACCTTAATAGTATTATTTAACCCTTTCACGCATTTATGACGCAGAAGTTGCCAGATTAGCAATAAGAAATAGAGTTCTCTCACTCTTATAATTACCTCTCCAAAATTAGTTTTCTGCCCACAGCTAACTCAAAGACAACTGCAGAGGTTGAAGTAACTAAACTAAAGGTTTCTAAATACCCCTGATGGTAACAAAGGCTTTAAAGTATCCCCAATAGGCTCAAAATCGCGTCATATGTCGGAGAGGGTTAATAGTGGCCCCTCCATCATTGACGATATACCTATTAGTATAATAGTCTCCCATCAAACACCGTGGTCGCTAGTTTGAATCTACCGTGCGGGAGGACAGGAGTACTAACCTCATAAGTGCAACGCGTGTTCTCTTATGGAATCGCCTTTATGATTGGGTACTCACTACGAATTTTTACTTATTTTAGTTTGTTTTACCCTCAATTTCTCTGATTTTTAAACGCTTTGCTAAGATGAAGTTCAAGTTGTTATTTCATATTTGGTATTAATTAAATACAGTATATACATTTTGAGTTGTATTTATTATTTATATTTTTGTTCATGTATTTTGCCCATCATTGGCAAGCACTGGGTTATGAAATGTATTTGCCATGAAAATAGTTTAATCTGCAGTTTTCTGAAGATTGGCATTTGTCTCTTACTGTAACAATATTGTTACAGATAAAATGGATGCTTTTGATCCTAATGAAACTTTTAGACAACTTTATTACATTATTTTTCACATTTCCAGCTTGGATTATTAGGCTAAGTATATCCTCAATGAATATCACACTCCAGAGCCCTTTTTATATTATTCCTTAATAAGCTTTTAAAGAAATTTTAATAGCAAATATTGTTGTCTTGTTCAATCATCATTTTCACTATAGGCCTATTGCATATCATGTCAAATATATCTCTTCACAGGGCTCAAAAATGCCCCTCAAAAGGTTAAATATAAAACAAAATCTGGGGGGGGCGGGGCTTACAGACCCCTCACCTGTAATTGCTCGCGTCAGGATCCGCCCCTGTAAAGCCCTCCCCCCCCCCCCCCCCTACAATAGAAATAGCACCCCAAAATTCAAGTCCTGGCTACGGGCCTGGACTACCGTCACCGTTACCGTGGAAGGACAGAGAGGGAGAGGTGGAAGGATGGAGTAGAAGTATATGAATGAAAGTGGTGCTGGTTGGGAGGAGGGGCGTCAACTGACTGGGGACAGGTGCATGGGTGCATTTCATTCGTGGCCACCCCTTCGGGGATCACGGTGTCAGGCAATAGATAAATAGATAAAATAGTTTACTGGATCCTCCTCATAAATAGTTAATATATATATCCCATCCTTATGGTGTTTTTAACAGGCTGTGGCTAGTTCTGCTATTCATAAGTGTAGTAAAATCCATCTATTGCACACAAACGAAGTTACGATAAATTATTTTTGTTGTACAAGGAATTCATTTTTGTATTGTTCGCAGATGCCTGGGTGATGGATCCTAGCGAGACTATAGAACTGTTGGGATGCCAGGCTTCCTCCCAGACTGCCTCCAGATGATCACCTCCCCTGCTGCCCCCTCAGACCACCTCCACCACTACCCCCTTACAAACGGATCTCACAATACCCAACCTTGATCCAGGGACGTGTGGCTCGTGGGACTACCTGGATGCCACAGGATTCCCATGAAGGGGTTTTTGGGGCTACATAAACAACAACTACCGGTACTACTGCTTACAATGGATGGATCGGTATTGTGGAGGTATGGTTAATCTATTTGTTTTTCTATTTTTGTATTTACTCTGGCCCAATCCCCATTTATTTATTTTTTACTGCGGGTTGTTATCTGATTCCAATTAATTTTTTGCTTGAGAATTCCTGTGCAAGAACTGGTTCTTGATATAACTATGTATTCTATATTTGTCTAAAAGATTGAATAATGAAACTTAAAACCATTGCATTGCAGATTAAAAGTAAGTGAATCTAAAAAAAGAAAATACTGTAATAATGTAAATACTGAACTTTGTCTATAAGAACACATTAGACATAAATGTTAATGATCATAACTATGTATGTTGACTTGTAGTAAAGACTTTATGTTAAATCACTGGAGTTGTTGTTGTTCCCCAAGCTGCCTGGCCGAACAGCCCCAAGGCTCCGAGCAAGGCCAAGGCCATAACCGAGCGCCCCCACAGAACCCTCCCTGCCGACCACAATAAAGCCTGGGTGACCGAAGCCACTCCATGGCGGGGAGCTGAGGAGGGTGCGGAAACGCCTGGGAAACCAAAGATCCACCCAGGGCCCTGTGCCCCTCAGCAATAATGAAGAGAAAGTTGAGTGAGGGGCAAAGGAAAAATGTGACGCTTTGGCTTCCAATTTTGGTAGATTGGGAGGTCAATCCACGGAAGAGACGCCGTCACTTGAGATCTAGAAAATATATAAGTTAAAGGAACAGTCAGAGTAAGCTATGGGTATGGCAGAGATCGCTCAGTTCTCACTCTGATAGACCAGCCCATCACCACATGACTAGAACCCAATCTTCTCAGCATCAGCTAGGAAAGGCCCTAGAAAGCGGGGGGATAGCTCCCCTATTTCAACCCCTTTCGGGGTGGAGTAATTGTGGTATGTATATACTCGAGCACAATATCCATTACTGGGGGTGGCCGACTCGATACAGAGCCCGAACAGAAACAAAATTTTAAGTTCCAGTACTTAGGGTCTGGGACCACTTTCGTGTGCCCTCTCCCCTTTCTCTGTCTCGTGTAGTAGGTGAATTTTACAAGGGGAGGAGGATTCCTTACCCCCCGCCCCCAAGTAGGAAAAGTAGTATAGTACAAGAAAAGAGACCGAAAGAAACGACTAAGGTTGGGCAGGCTAGAGGATGCCAAACCTCACTCTGGACAAGACCAGCCCTCACCCTTAGTATTTGTGGCAAAAAACAATTTGTATTTAGTATATCTGCATATAACTAATTAAAATTTAAAACTTGCAAACTAAACAAACCAAAACTGGGACAAAGACAATATAAAGGCAAAATGTTAAATGTTAAAGTACATTCTGTTTCGACAAATCTTTTCAAGACTAGAATAAAGTTTAAATTAAATATACAGCACAGATCAATTATCTGGGAACTGTGGCTGTCCCTTGCATAAACTTTGGAATGTCTAAAAGTAACGTACAGTACCGTACAGTAAATGTCTAGTTTTCGGGGAAATATTGCTGGTACAGTAATTTAAAGTCGCTATCAGATTTCCTTGCATCCCCTATGGTCTCTTATCGCCAGGAACTATAACTATAAGGCTTTGAACCGTTCACTAAATTGTCCTCGTGAGTTTTGAAAGCTGATTGATTTGGGTTGCACTGAATGAAGACTATTTATTCTGTTCAATATAACTGGAAGATAAATTGTTATTATACTTTCAAAAAATTTGGGACTTTAATGAAATATTTAGTGTGAACAGTAATTGACCTAAAATATATATAAACAAAAATCTCCAAATAACATTATATTGAAATGGGATTAAAAGTAACTTGTGTAATAATACATTTTCTGGAAATTCTGTGTTGGTGGTGTAATGGTTTAGATCCTTATGTTCTGGATGTGGTGTCCCGAGTTCGAATCCCGGGAGGACCATATGCTTTCATTACTGTATTCAAGTGCATTGGGTTTTGTAATTGATGATTAATGTTAAGAACGGGGTGTTACTTAATGCAATGACCATTCTCGTCTGTAAATGTAGACAGAATCAAGAATGTAAGGTAACTAATACTGTGTTATGTGTCCCAAGGTTCAGAAGAGACTAAGGGAGTGAAGATGGATCCCGAAGCACCTACGGCTACGGACTCGAAGACCGAACGCCACTTCTTCAGTCCACCCGAGTGACCCGACATTCTTCAGTTTGTCTGGTTAGTGGGTTTAGATTTTGCCCACTACTGTTAAAATATATGAATCATGGGGGGTTACGAAGTTATGATGTCGTGGGCAAGGGATAAGCTATTTATTCATTGGTTTGTTATGTGACGTGGGGTCTCTCCTTTCTGCAAATTATGGCATATTGATAGTATTTTGTGTAACGCCAGATAAACCCCTAAGCCCCGTACACACTATCATTCATCACTGACAGTCCTTCTTTAAAGCTGACGTTTGTGATGCAAAATTCACAATAATGATCGTGCTGTATCATTCAAATGTGTGAATGATGACGAGTGATCGGTTGTGTATGAGCATCATCGCGCACAAACCGTCAGAGTCAGTGTGACTGTGTCTCACGGGACGTTACAGATTGAGGGTGGCTGCTGCAGTGTCCTCTTTTAATTCAGGACGATATACTTTTGGGAGATACATTATATTCCTTTTGATATTTAAATTGTCCGATTCAGTATATTTGTGTGTATTTAGGACTAAAATGTAACCTAAACTAATAGATTAATATACCTACAGAGGAAGAGACAAATAAAATTGTCACAAAATGCATAACTTAATACAGTACAATTCTTGATGAATCTTTCATGTCGTTTTAAGATAAGATATAAAACTTTGAAAGTTTTGCTCCTACAAGCAAATTGATAACAAAATAGAAGATTACCAGACACTCCCAGCAGTTTTTATTGCTCAGAAAGACCCGCTATAATTGTACTTTTGTGATTCAATATACGAATGCAAGTATATTATAGGTAGCGCCAGCGAACATCTTGACCCCTTAACTATATATAACTGTAAATGAGTAAAAGCAATCGGGCTGACTTTTCTATAATTTGGGAAGAGTCCACTAGGAAATAGCTGTGGATATTTACAGCCAGTTTGCTCTAGGCCCTTTTGAGTTACAGAGAGGTCAGGGATCAAGATTATTGTCAAGTTCGTTAGCGTTACCTATAGTACCGGTACCTCATATTCTCCGTAAGTTCTTACTTTGCTACTAATTTGAGTATTTAGTTCCTGATATTCAGTGCTTCTGGAGGAATGATTATTATAATTTGAATGAGGGAAATGTGAAGAAGCGAGGACTGGCAGAAGGATTGTGGTAGTTGGCCTAATCGTGTTTCTCGCCTATTTTGTCTGATCATATATCTCTTGTATTTACGTGAACCAATATTAATTGTGTACTTGTCATTTACTTCATGATAACTGATCAATTTTGTAGTGTTGTGTGAGTAAATGTTGCTCCAATTAGTTCTCACGATAAAAAGCTTGTATACTGATATAAAAGAATACACGGTATCAGGGACGTCACTGACATACTATAGGTAGCACCAACGAACTTGACAATAATCTTGACCCTTAACTTTTCATAACTGAAAATTAATGTAAGCAATCGAGCTTACATTTCTATCATTTGGGAAGAGCCCACCAGGAAATAGGTGTGGATATTTACAGCCACTTTGCTCTAGGCCCTCTTGAGTTATGAGAAGTTAAGGGGTTACAATTGTTTTCAAGTTCGTTGGCGCTATCTATACCAGTGAACACCTGCAGTATGGACTCAACGTCAGCACTGAATGCAGAGTATTATTCAAGGTGTAATTCAAGACTACAGTGATAAATTATAGTGTGTACGGGGCTTAATTAACCCCTTCTGTACCGGCAACGTCCTTTTAACTATATTCTGGCTACTTTATAACGATTTACTCAATTTCAAAAGGGCCTCTAGCAATTAATAGGCTTCGAACTATCTCACTTAACCCTTTTTACTACCACAGATCCTTATTAAGCTGCAAAAAATCCTCTAAATATAGCCAGAATAATATGATTATGACCTCACCGGTACAGAAGGGGTTAATGGTCAGCCGACAGCCTAGTATTTCCAGACTTTCCATGCCTTGAGTGGTCATAAGCTACAGTAATAATTTTGTTATGTAAACCCTTCCTTTAGAGAGAAAATAGTGGCTTAAGGACAAGGAGAAATAGAATAAAATTCATGTCTTATCAGATAGTAGAACTCCAAGGGTACAGTTTGCCGCACATATTATATTTCGTTGGGGTTGTGATTTGGCAGAGCTGCACCCACTTCCCCAACCCCCCTCCCTCGCTCCACCGACTAACTTCCACTATTGGTAGGGGATGGAATGAGGGTGGGGGGTTGGGGAGGAGGGTGGGGGGTTGGGGAGGAGGGTGCGGCTCTGCCAAGTTACGATTTGCTGGGATGATTGAGAAATGGAATACTGTATGTGCGGCAAACTGTACATATCCATGCATATATTTTTGTTTAGTACCGAATGGCTTTTCTTGCAGTTGTGTTGTAGTAGTTCTATCCATCATCTGGGAAGTGACGCCAATTACCTTTCCATTAGAAGATGACAAAACATTTGAACAGCACCAGATACTTAGGGTAATTTTAATAAGTTGTATTAACTACCCATTAATTAAATTACTCGTTAGATTACATTATTATTAGTTTATAGTTCAATGACACTATTTTCATAATTTATTAGGAACATTTTAGATGATTTTTACTTTTTTTCTGTGAATCAAATGATCCTGCAGATCCAATTCTGAAACCCGGCAGTTGTGTTAAGTCATTAAAATATTGCTTACACATTATATATATATACTGTACTAACTGTTTCAGGTGTGGCATGGTAAGACTGGAGTATCTTGGTGGATTGTCTTCCAATACTGACTGGAGATGACATAC
Source organism: Paralithodes platypus (assembly GCA_032716605.1). Lineage (NCBI taxonomy): Eukaryota > Metazoa > Arthropoda > Malacostraca > Decapoda > Lithodidae > Paralithodes > Paralithodes platypus. The sequence goes on along the minus strand of CM064493.1, from coordinate 18,291,711 downwards.
AAGTTGCCACCAACACCACTGCTGATGGGAACAAGGATTTTGAGGACTTATTTCTGATGCTGTGGAGAAGGTAATTACTAAACAATATAATGAACAATATAAATGCATCAACAATACAATTTTAGAAATAATAAAAGTTAATTAGAGCTTATAGTATTGGGGGCAGGGGGCTATAGTATATTCGCTGTAAGTAGGCAAGTAATCATGACCTCTAAATCCTGTAACTCAAAAACGACTAGACTAAACGCAAACTGAAAGACATTGTGGGTTTCTCGGTCAACTGTAATGATATTCCTATAACAACAGTGTCACAAGTTAAATATCTCGGACTGAAACTGGACGCGAGTTTGTCAGGTGAAACAAGTTTGGAATCTATCCTGAGTAAGTGTAGAGCACGTATAAAATACCTGTATAGACAGGTGGGATGCTTGCCCGCGGCGACCAAAAAGACCCTCTGCCAAGCTCAATGTCATTTTGACTATTCTGTGTCATCCTGGTACACTGCATCATCTAAATCAGCACAGCACAAACTTCAGGTCACTCAAAATAAAATGGTTAGGTTCATGCTGAACCTAGGACCCAGATCACATGTTGGCCAGGAACAACTTCAGTCACTAGGTATGCTCAATGTCTCTGACAGGGCCAAACAAATCAGGCTCACTAATGCCTTCAAAATTTTCTATGACAGAGCTCCAGAGTATCTAAAGAATTATTTTGTTAAAGAAAATGAGAGGAGTGGACATAATACAAGAAACAGGATGTTTAATTTTAAGGTCCCGAGAATCCAAGGACAGGGTAAGCAAACATTCTTCTTCACTGCCATCAAAGACTGGAACGACCTACCCCAGTCAGTCCGTGAAAAGAGAACACTGTATTCCTTCAGACGTAGCCTGAAGGAACACCTGAACCGGACAGCTGCGAGAAGGGAGCACCAAGCTTATGTCTACTACTAAATACGACATAAGAGATAGACAAACCAAACTGAAATGATTACTGATTACGGATTACTGATATTTACTATAGGATGTAAGGTATCTTAAAATAACCCCCTAGAAATACTTTCTCTAAAGTATCTATTTCTTTATCCTCCCCATTTCCCCAGCTAACCTAATCCCACAAGGACCCCAATGGAAATACGCCTAACGGCTTATTGGGCTATCCTTAGTTGGAATTATGCAAGGCTGGTACATGTCATTTTTGTAACATACTATGTGGTACCAACTCTGTAAATTGCTAACTGAATAAATATTATTATTATTATTATTTTTATTAATCGAGCTAATATTTCTACCATTTGGGAAAAGTCAGCCAAGGAATAGATGTGGACATTTACAGCCAATTTGCTCCAGCCCTTTTTGAGTTACAGAGGGTAGAAGTCATGATTTATCGCCTACTTACAGCGAATAGACTATAGGTATCCTCCTCCCCTTGTAAAACTCACCTACTAGACGAAACAGAGTACAGGGCGAGGGAACATGAAAGTGGTCCCGGACCCTAAGAATTGAAACTTTAAATTTTGTTTCTGTTCGGGCTCTGTCTCAAGTTGGCCAACCCCAGCTATAGGGTATGTGCCTGAGTATATACCTACATACATATATAGTATTTATTTATTAGTTTATTATGATGACAAAGTGATCCCCCAACACAAAGACGTGACTGATTGATCCGTAGCTGATGATATTTATTCAATAATTTAAGCTCTTACATTGTTGTCATCCAGAAGTTAATTGAATTTTCATGAACAGGTTGGCAGCCATGAAGTGATGACGGTTTATAATGGATAAAACACTCCAAGCTGAACATTTAGGTACGTTGTATGCTATATGTATAATACACTATATATATACTGTATATATATATATATTTTTTTTTTTTTTTTTTTTTTTTTCCCCGTTTGGACTCTGTCTAGTCTGTCTAGAGTCGGCCACCCCAGCTATGGGGTATTGTGCCTGAGTATATAAAAGATTTACATTTTAATTTAGCCTGCTCATACATCTTACTGGTTGTAGTTAAATATTATTCTTATGATGAATATTTACTTTTTTCCGTGAATCAAATGATCCTGCAGATCCAATTCTGAAACTCAAAAGTTGTGTTAAGTCATTAACACCTTATTGGCGGGCTAGGCGGTCTATTTATATGTACCGCCCAGCGGGGTGTTTTTAGCCAAAATAGGGCTGTTTACGTGATCATTTTCATGCCTAAATAAGACCCAGAGCGTTAAACAAGCATCTATCCCTGAAAGGGCATAAACAGAGCTTTCCAATGACACCACAACGATCCTTGTATGACCGCTAGGTTTCTTGCAACAACCGCGCAACACGAGTGCAAAAACCATGTAATTCGGTACTTTCCCCATACATTTCAGTATGTAGCGAGTGTGAGAGGGTGGAGGAGGGTGGAATTCGTGTCAGTAGGCCCGCCGCGGTGGTCTGGAGCAGTCATATGCTCGCTACTCTCCTGCCACCACTTGTCTCTCTCTCTCAGCAACATTACGTGCTGAAATTGCCACACGACCTATGTCGCGCGCCGCCACATAGTCCAAATTTATTTAACTCGACTTATGTTGCGTGCCGCCAATAGAGGGTTAACATATTACTTACACATTATAAATATACTGTACTAACTGTTTCAGGTGTGGCATGGGGGTAAACACGAGGAAGAAGGGGGACCATAAAAACCGGCCCAGCTCCCCTTAACCCTTGTCTAGCGGGGTGTTTTGGGCTCATTTGGGCATATTCAGGCCCTCCTGCATGATAAATCAAGCATCTGCATGAAAAAAAAAATATTTAGCAAAAAACTAGGCACTAAAAGCTTCAACAGAACGAGCTACGTAGCACTCGTGGTTCTCTTGCAGTGGTGCCACGAACATGGAAGTTTAGCATATATCGGTATATTTTTCCCAGCTATGCTCACTACTGGCTACACTGCCAGCCTCTCGAGAACACAGGGAACATGAGTTAATGGGCGGCGGTAAGCCCTGGGAGTCGGCTGTCTGGCCCGCTGCTCTCCCGGCCATTTGCACTCGATTTTAACCCTTTAAAAGCCTTAATAATGCTCCTAACTTGCTGCAAATTGGTGCACGACTTAAGTCGAACGCCGCTCTTTAAGGGTTAAGCTGACATACAAGTTGCCACCACCACCACTGCTAATGGGAACAAGGATGGATGTTGAGGACTGCTTTCTGGAAGGTAATTACTGAACTGTATAATGTACAATATCAATGCATCAAACATACAATGAATTATAAAGGCAAGATCCTGTGTAGCGGGGAGAACTGTTTTTTAGATGCCTATTTACTAAGAAACATTGAACAATATCTTTAACCTAACCAAAACCTAACCTAATCTAGTAAATTAGTGGACTATTTATGAATGTAAAATGTAAAAATATATTGTAACATTACCAAATGTTTTGAGATCTAAGCACAGCTGGTCTCCCCGCTACATAAGATTACTGTTATACAATTGAAATAGTAGAAATGAATTAGTGCCTATAGTATTTATTTATCCTCTTCTGTAGTACCGCAACACCCTTTTAATTTTATTCTAACTACCGGTATATTTAGACGATATTGTATAGTTTAAGAAGGATCTGTGGTTGTCAAAAGGGATAGGTGAGATAGTTCGAAGCCTGTTAATTGTTGGAGGCCCTTTTGAAACTGAATAAAATCATCTAATAGCAGCCATAATGAAGTTAAAAGGACGTCGCCGGTACAGAAGGGGATATTAGTTATGATGACAAAGTGATCCCCCAACACAAACACGTGACTGATTGATCCATAGCTGATATTTCTTTAATAATTTAAGTTCTTGCATTGTTGACATCCAGACGTTAATTAAACTTTGATCAACAGGTTGGCAGTAATGGAGTGGTACCAGTTTATGATGGATAAAACACTCCAAGGTGAAAATTTAGGTACATTGTATGCAGTACATGTATTTGTTTAACCGGAAAATGCGATAGGCCCGTTTATTACAGTTTCACCAGTGCTAAAGATTTAGCTTCAATTCGGACAGAAGGTACTTAACTGAAAATTAAACACAGTGGATGCTTGGTGATGGTGAAAAGCCCCCAGATGATACCTCCTCCTCCTCATCATCATCATCAATCTAATGCATCGCTTCCAGAGGAAGTGCCCCAAAAGGGATGGCCATGGCAGAAACTGCCTTCAGGCACCAAGACATGCCCCCACTGGCCCACTCCACAGTGCCTTTTCCATTAAGTGGATTATGACTATTAACACTGAAGGAGCAGACCCAGAGCAGTCCCTTACCCGGATGGCAGTTCCACCACTGTTGTTGTCGTTCCCCAAGCTGCCTGCCCGAACAGCCACTGTTTTGCTATTTTATTTACCCCAGTGGGGCCCTGGCTGGAAGCATACCAAGCACCGGAATTTTCTGAAAATAGGAACCAGTGGTCCTCTGCTCCAGATTCCAGTCCTAAAACTATATTGTCCCGATTTGACAGCCTGGAGTGGAGACAACTATTTATCACTAGCCCATCCAATGTTTGGAGTCTTATGACATTTTTTGTTTAATTATTGAGGCTTACATTGTTTTTACCCTTTTTGAGCAATATATTTTTTAGTTTACCTCTGTCTTTGAAATTATAGTAGTCCTGATGACAAAGTGATCCCCCAACACGAACATGTGACTTATTGATCCGTAGCTGATGATATATTCTAACATACCGTATATACAGTACTTGTTCCCATAATGCAGTTAAAGGACTCGTGTTTATACTTTCATTGACAGGTTGGCAGAAGTGGAGTAATCACTTGAGGATGGTTGAGCAAGATACCAGTAACTTTGAGGTAAGTTGATTTTCTCTTGTTAACAATTTGTTAATTTCTATGGTGGATTGTGTTCTTTGATTTCAAAATATTATTTTTGTAAGCGTTATTTTCACATGCGATTTTGGTCCGTTTTTGCCTTTATCTTGTGTCGTCCCAGTTTTGGTTTGTTTATTTTGCAAGTTTTACATTATAAATACAGTATTGTATGATGACCAAGTGTAGCCTATGTTGAAATTAGATATACTGTAGATAGTATAACTGATTTGGCTTTACTTTAGTATATTACTTTAGCAGTGTACTACATACTTTGATAGTGATGACAAAGTGATCCCCCATCAGGAACAAGTGACTGATTGATCCGTATCTGATTATGTTTATTTATCATTTAAGAACATTTTTACTATCAAAAGGCTACATTTATACTTCTATTTTACAGATTGACTAGAGTGGCTTGCAGAAGAGAATGGAAAACCACTCACATATACCGGTACGTAAAGTAAGTTGCATTACTGTATTTATTATTAACCCTTTCACGCATTTATGATGCAGAGGTTGCCAGATTAGCAATAAGAAATAGAGTTCTCTCACTCTTATAATTACCTCTCCGAAATTAGTTTTCTGCCCACAGCGAACTCAAAGACAACTGCAGAGGTTGAAGTAACTAAACTATAGGTTTCTAAATACCCCTGATAGTTACAAAGGCTTTAAAATAGTAACAAAGGCTTTAAAGCAGTTGTTCTTAACCAGGGGGCGCGCCCTACTTCTCGGCTTCCTTTGTCCCGGAGGTGGCGCGGTGGTGGGCAACGAGGGCGAGGGTAGGTACGGTTTTGATGGCGCCATTCTTGGTGTCGCTTGTCTTTTTCGCTTCTTTCCTTTCTTGGTGCTTTGGCATTGTCTTGGTTGATGACTATGTCCTTTCCTGGTGTTGGAGGACAGTCCCGCTTGTAGGTAATGGTTCGAGCACGTTTGTCTGGACTGGGGATTGTGCCCTTGTTGAGTTGAGGGTTAGTGGGAGAATTTCATCTTTTCCGTTTCTTACTTTTATTTTCCTGGACTTTGGAATTGTTGATGGTGATGAGTACGTCCCCTTCTGGTGTTAGAGGACGTGTCATATTGATGGTAGCAATTCGTGTTCCGGGTTTGTAGGATACTGTATATCATTGTTGGTACAGGGAGGTGACCTTGAGTTGTTTTTCCCCTGGCGGGGTGGTAGGAAGCTCCGCCTAGGATGCGTCTGTCTCCTGGCGGTGTGGCGGGAAGCTCAGCCATGTCCTTTCGTTCCCGGCTCTTTCCTCTACTCGGCCAATGTTTCCCATTCTTCCACTGTGGTGAGGAGGTGTGTTAGGATGAGAGGGAAAACTGTTTGGTGGTGGTGAATGCTTGGTTAACTGTTTCCCTGTTATTTCACTTATGGCGATGGATAAGTTGTTCCTTGGTGTTGGGGGGACATGTCATCCCGATGGTAGTATCTTGGGCGCCTTTTGTTGGGCTAGGAGTTGTTGCCTTGCGTGCCTTGAGGTTTGATGGTCATAGGAGCAAAATTGTTTGGTGGTGGTGCTTGCTTCTCCATTATTTCAGTAATGGTTAGTGCGCAGAATTTCGGTGCGAGTATCTTATGTTTGAATCCTTGGAGTACCACATGTATTCATTAATTAGGTGTATTTGTAAGTTAATTGGTGGGTTGGTGATATGAAATTATTGTCTTTTAAGACTATTCCAAGTAGTCTTCTAGAAAATAAGACTAAAACATGCCTCATCTGATTGAGAAGGTAATGAAATGCAAAACAAACAAATTGTCGTGGGAGGATGTAAGTTTAATAAATTTGGCATGTATATTTTTTTCATTTAATATCCTATGCTTGCATGTGTGGTTTTTAATAATCTATCTATCTATCTATATGCTCAGGCCCAATCCCCATTTTGGGGGTAGCCGACTCGAGACAGAACAAGAACAGGGAAAACACAAAAACAACATAAAACAAAAAATAAACACAGATAAAAAACACAAACTCTCACACATCCAGGTCACCCAGGAGAAGACCCAGAGACCAGGGTTACCAAGGTCGCTCCAGCACTCCCCCGGCCCCTGACCACCCGGAGAGGTTCCGATCTCGGCAGGCAGACATGCAGCGGAGCCAAAGCCACAAGCCCTCCCACCACACTTCCAGGCACACCCTTCATATTAATCGTCTCCCCGGGCCAGGCGCCTGATGGACTATTATCTAGTCCAACTTGCGCCCGACCCCTTACTCCAAATGACCACGTGTTCACTCAACTATTCACAATCATTCTCCATTCACTCCTGTCCACCACCACTTCCCCTGCCTGATCTATAGTCATTCCTCTATCATCCAAAGCCTTTCTTACACAGTCTCTCCATCTCAATGGGGGTCTTCCTGCCCTTCTATCTCCCCTTGTACCTGACTCACATATTCTCTTTGTAAGCCTTTCATCTCCCATTCGTTCAACATGACCATACCAGCTCAGCACCCTTCTGTCCACTCTGGCTGACAAATGTTCCTGCTGCCCCACTCTCCTACGTATATCTTCATTCCTCAATCTGTCTCTACGAGTAACTCCACACATACTCCTCAAGCAGCTCATCTCCATCACATCCAGCCCTCTTTTCTCCTTTTTCTTCAGAGCCCATGTCTCAGCCCCATACATCACTGTTGGCACAACAATTCCTTGATACAGTTTTTAATAATAGAAGGTAAGAACTTCCTTCTGTGAAATTTAATATTAATTGGATAAGAAATATGCTGTTTCGTCAAGCATACTATTGAGCAATTGAGCATAATCGTAAAAGTATACGCGAGCTGCTTGATATGTTTGGGGTGACTTGTAGACAGATTGAGGAATGAAGAGATACATGGAGTGGGGCAGCAGGAACATTTGTCGGCAAGAGTGAACAGAAGGGTGCTGGTATGGTCATGTTCAGCAAATGGAAGATAAAAGGCTTCCAAAGGGAATGTGAGTCAGATACAAGGGGAGGTAGAGGGGAAGGAATACTTCCATTGAGATGGAGAAAATGTGTAGTACAAGTGTTGGAAGATAGAGGAATGACTATAGATACAAATTGCAGTTTCTTTATTCATACAGAATTTAGTAAAATTTACCAGGAGGTCCCAAAGTGACAAATTCCTTGAGCATGACGATAGTGCATAGTTATGTGCGATTAGTTTGCTTTAGAACCAAATTAACTTGCTCATGTAGTGATGTACACCCTATGTGGTGGTTGTATTCTTTTATTAAGCGTTATTTTCATAGCGATTTTGATTAGTTCCTTTGTGCGTTTATCTTGTCGTCCCAATTTTATTTTACATTATGATATAAACATGCATACAAGGTAACACCACTCCACTACTAGTATAAAATGATAATAATCGTAACAATTAATGATACAGTGGTGATACGGACAATACAAATTAGTGGTACTAGCAATAGAGAACATTGAAGTGGAGATACCAGTATTAGTTAGTGACCTGATGCTATCTGCGAAACGTCAATAAAGTACTCTTCCTCAGATGGTGTTTTTTATCCAATCTAGAACATATCCAGTACCAGTATAACCAAACTTGTAATGGGTATATTAGTGTAAAGAGTTAGTCAATGGCATCAATCTGTTACTATAAGTTTGTATTCCAGACAGACTATTAGAAAGTTCCACAATACTCCTTCCACATGTTTAAAATAGATTTCCTAATTGCACACCATTGGTAGGCCTAGACTTCTACCAGTTCAGGACCTTTCTCATGTTCAGGCAACTATAACTTTATCCAAACCTCAAACTACTGCTTAGTCCATGCCACATTCATTGCCCAGATTATAGTTTTCCAATCAAGTCTGTTCACACTAGTGAACAGTTCCAAAAATAATCTTTTCCGCAGCTCTGATGAATTCTACTTTCTGCCAAGTGTTACAGACTTAAGTTTCAGTCAAAGTTTTCTATCACTTTTTCATACGAACTCCTTATAGTAGATTCTTGCTCACTTTATGAAGTTTACAGTTAAAGTTAGTTATTAAAAGCTTATTAAATGTTCTTATGTTAAAAGGGATTTCTTACTCAACAATTGCCTTGCATTATTAGTTATTGTACCCAATTTTAGCTACTGAAGGCCTTTATTCACCTCCGCAATACCCGGTCTTTTAATTTATAGAACTTCAATTGCCAATTTGAGGATGAGTCGGGGAACCATAGTTCTATACAGAATAGCTGTAGGTTTAGAAAGTAAATAACCAGTTTAGACTCCTATTTCAAGGTCAATTTGTATGATGTTTGTAATTAAAGATATTTTAAATTAAAACTAGGCAAATCTCTTATCATATTGTAACTAGCAATGTAATTTGTTTTTATCGGTGGCAGTGTGTGTAAGAAATAATGTAACGACATCCGTATCTGGGAAGTGCTAGCAATAGCCTTCGTTTAGACTTTAGGGTAACCTCATTACTCAGTCATTAGTGAACCATTTCCTACTACCAGAACCTGGAGACTAAACATTGTAAATAATAATAAGATTTTAGAACTGTATAAAATTACCTTGGGAAAGGTAATTAAGAAGCACTATATTTGCTGCAGTCTACATCATGTGTTAAGGGCACCAACCTGCTTTTTCTATCTGGGTTTTATCCATGCGGTCCCATTCAGCCTACTGTTTTAACACCTTACGAGCGGCCTATGCGGTTTATTTATGTGTACCGCACAGCGGGGTGTTTTTAGCCAAAATAGGGCTGTTTACGTGATCATTTTCATGCCTAAATAAGACCCAGAACGTAAAACAAGTACCTATCCCTGAAAGGGCATAAACAGAGCTTTCGAATGACACCATAACGATCCTTGTATGATGGATAGTTTTCTTGCAATAACCGTGCAACGCGAGTGCAAAAAGCAGGTAATTCGGTACTTTCAGTACATAATTGAGTATGTAGCGAGTGAGAGAGGGAGGAGGGAGCTGAGATTTGTGTCAGTAGGTTCGCCGCGGTGGTCTGGAGCAGTCATACGCTCGCTAGTCTCCTGCCACCACTTGTCTCTCTCTCTCAGCCACATTACGTGCTGAAATTGCCACTCGAGTTATGTCGAGCGCCGCCACATAGTCCAGCTTTATTTAACTCGACTTATGTTGCTCGCCGCTAAATAAGGGTTAAGATGTTTCTCCCCATTTAGGTATCGATTTTTTCTGGGCGAGCGACAGCGAGCCATCATTGTATGGAGAAATCCGGCTTCGCCAGAGAAATTTTTCTACCAAAAAATGTACAAATTAAGTCAGCTGTCTAAAGCATAATTCAAAATATGCTGGCTCGCTATTGCTCGCCAGGTGTAAAACGACACCTGGATGAGGATATATGTCTTTAAACAGTAGGCTGGATAGGGTCGAATGGCTACTACCCAGAAATAAAATAAAAGCATGTCACCCCCTTAATAAGCTTGACGCCAAACTCGCTGACTATATTGATCTTCCTCTACTAACTGGCCATGGGTAATAGAGGTATAGGTAGCACCAACCAACTTGACAATAATCTTCATCCCTGACCTCCCTGTAACTCAAAAGAGCCTAGCGCAAACTGGCTGTAAATATCCACACCTATTTCCTGATGGACTCTTCCCAATTGATAGAAACTTCAGCCCAAGAAGTTAACCCGGCAATGGCGCGCCATTGGTTTTTAAAAGTGCCCGCCAAGTGAGGATATTTTCATACACTCCCGCCTAATATCGTCATTATCCGATAAATATCGTTATTACTTATTCATATGGGCCAACATGTAACAGCAATAAAACAAGTGGGAATAGAATTTGGGGGGTGAAAAAGACAAATTATTGCCGACCCTCCAGTCATGAGGTGAGAGGCGCACAAGACATACACCCTCCCTCTTCGAGGCCTGAAGCCAGACTGATCTCTCTCACTTGCTGTCTTTCTTTTGCCACGCTCTCTCTATGCGTCCCTGATGACCTTGAAACCGGGTGGGAGATATTGACGCGGAAAATAAACCAATAAACAAGGGAATAAGAGGAAAAAGAGGTGATAATTGAAGGGGTGGGAAGGGGATGGTGGTGTTTTGACACATGTGGAGGAGTGATAGAAAGTATGAAGGGGAATTTTCTCACTTAATCACATATTCCTTTGTTTTGAGTGATGGGGTCTTTTAAAAGGCTTTTTTTAGGCCTTGTATCTTAAGAGTCCCGTCGCTTTCGCCCAGTAAAACCTCTTAAGAGTCTCCTTGACGTTCTCGGGTTAAGAGGTAAAGAATATTGTCAAGTTCGCTGGCGCTACCTTTAGTTGTTTGTATTCACGCGTACATTAGCAGTAAAGAATACTTGAACACCTTAGCATAAAATAGCAACAGTGAACAATATTTACTGTTAATAAATGACTCATGTATGTGTATCAACCAGTTCTCAGAATGTTGCGTCAGAGCATCATAATTGTTCCTCAAAATACTGTACAGAAATGCCTGACCACGATTGTAAACACTATATATATATATATATATATATATATATATATATATATATTGAGTATATATCACAAATACACGTGAGCCACTAAATGTTTCTAATCTCTCAGTGGTGTTCGAACCGCAGACCGGCAGGACGATAGCCGTGGTGTAGTTGATTAAAGCGTCGGCTATCGTCCTGACGGTCGGCGGTTCGAACCCCACTGAGAGACTAATATATATATATATATATATATATTAAAATGTCATGAGAGATTTGAAACATATATATATAAATATATATATATACCGTATATATATATATATATGTATATATGAGAGAGAGAGAGAGAGAGAGAGAGACAAAAGCTGGAGGGAGAAGAGTTTTGGTAATACAATTTAGTCTTTATGGTAATTGAAATATTAGGCTCTCTCTCTCGCTCTCTCTCTCTCTCTCTCTCTCTCTCTCTCTCTCTCTCTCTCTCTCATATATATATATATATATAAACACAAATTTAATGCTTATATCATCATAAATATTTCGTGTTTAGTTCCAGTTATTGTTAATTCAGTATGCACGTTTGTTTATGTGTGTGTGTGTGTGTGTGTGTGTGTGTTGTGTGTGTGCGTGTGTGTGTGTGCGTGCGTGTGTGTGACAATAAACATCCACAAAATTTCAAATAATCCTCTTTTTCTTTCAGCAATATTGTTTCCCATGGCTTACACTTTGTTAATTAATTCCATATATGATAATAAGAACACTACAGCATTAATTTAATTGCACTCACTCTCATACACATTAATTAATAAATATTATATTTGTTATTAATTCGAAATCGCTTGAAGTGTTATTCAGAATTGCTTTGGTTTATTAAGGAGAGATTGTCAATTATGTGTCTTTATTTATATATTTATGTATTTATTATTGTTTTTCGTTGCCTCCCTAGACATCCATCAAGCTTAAAAACATATCCCCAAGACCCCCTTTGGAGATAAATATGTGCATTTTTTGGTAGATAAATGCCCCGGCCCCTCCTAAATTGAAGGCTCGCTTTCGCTCGCTAGGAAATAATCAACACATAAATGGTATGAAAGATCTTAAATCACCAAACTAATTGGGCGAGTTTTTAAAAATCTCCAAACTAATTGGGCTAAACATGAGGAAGAATGGGGTCTAGCAAACAAACCCCTCCTGGTGAATGTAAACTAATTTTACCAACGGTTTTGATTTGGTAGTTGTTAAAAAAAAACATGCAATTTATGTTATTTACAACCCTATTAATGTGTAGAATCAATATAAATAATAATAACTATATATTTCAATTCAATTTAAAATTATGTATTCATATACAAATAATGTAAAATGGTCATTTAACACACACTCATATACTGTATATAATATTCAAGGATCAAACATAAAACTCCTACCTAAGAATAGGTTACGATAATATTATATTTTCTGTACATAAATTATTAATGATTTGACTATACTCGTCTCTTGATACAATATTACTCGCCATAATAATGATAGTAATATTACTACTACTACTAATAATAATAATAATAATAGTAATAATAATAAGAAGAAGAATTATAACAAAATAAGAAATTGATTATAGCTACTGAACTCAATTCAAATAATAGTTGTATTTTGTTGTGGTCAATCAATTTAAATTCCATTAATCACAGGGCTGAAATCTCTCCCGACTAATCCTTTGACATCAAGAAGTCATGGTCCAGCTTGATAACATCGTCTGGAAGTAACTACAACATAGTAAATAACAATATCATCTTGCTAAAAAGGAGGAATTTAATATATTCCTTAAGGGGGCCTACCTCGCTTTGTTTTCTCTTTCTCTCCCTCTCTCTTTGGCTTGTATCCACGGGGCCCCATTCAGCCTACTGTTTTAAAACGTTTATCCCCATCCAGGTGTCAATATTTTCTTGGCGAGCGGTAGCGAGCCAGCATATATATATATATATATATATATATATATATATTTTGTTTACAGCAAGTTAAATTTGTACATTTTTCGATAAAAAAAATTCTCCGGCGAAGCCGGATTTCTCTATACAATGCTGGCTCGCTATCGCTCGCCAGGATGAAATCAACACCTGGATGGGGATAAACGTCTTAAAATAGTTGGCTGAATGGAGCCGAATGGATACAAGCCAGAGAAAGAGAAAAGGAGAGACAGAGATAAAAAGCTGGTGACCCCCCTTAACGTGACGCAGAGTTTATTAAGAGGGCGGTAGTTGCCTTTCTGGACTCCCTTCTCCCCCATGTTTAGCCCCATTAGTATTTAGATATTTTAAGACGTTCTTTCCATTAGTTTTAGCGATTTTAAGACCTTTCACTCCATTCCTGTGTTAATATTAGGACCTTTCGTGTCGTTTAGGTGTCGAACTGGGACATTTTTCAACCGATATATATACAAATATATCTTCAAGGAAGGTCTATTATTTTGTATTTGTGTTATAAGCTTGATGGAGGTATAGCGATTAAACTAAATATATGAATAAATAAATACAAAAATGGACCAAAAGATAAACCCTACCTCCCTTCAGTTGGGTACATATATTATGCAAAGTTTTCAGGACCTAAAATATATTATCCTAATATATATATATATATATATATATATATATATATATATATATATATATATTGATATAGACAGATAGATAGATATGCAGTATATAAAATTTCTCGCTCGCTCTCTCTCTCTCTCTCTCTCACCTACCTACCTACCTACCTGGCTGTCTACCTGTCTACCTAATTTACATAGAGCCAGAGGTCAGGTGACAATAACGCCTGGATTATTACGACGGAGAGAGAGAGAGAGAGAAAGAGAGAGAGAGGGGGAGGGGGGTGGAGTAGAAGAGGCAGAGAATATTTAGTATTAATTAATTATACATTAAATTATGGCGGCAGATGGGGACAATTTTAAGCAAGCAAAAGTAACAATATTAAGGAAAGGGAAGATATACAAGGTCTGTTATGTAGAAAGAGAGAGAGAGAGAGAGAGAGAGAGAGAGAGAGAGAGAGAGAGAGAGAAGGGGGGGGGGGGGAGTAGAAGAGGGAGAGAATATTCAGTATTAAAAACAAATTATAAATTTCAATATGGCGACAGATGGGAACAATTTTAGGTAAGCAAAAGTAACACGATTAACCCCTACAGTACCAGGGACGTCCTTTTCGTCATACTCTGGCAACAATTAAACTATTTTATTCAGCTTGGGAAGAACCACTAGCAATAATAAGGCTTCAAACTCTCTCAATCAACACTTTCAACTACCACAGATCTTTCCTAAGCTGCATAATATCGTCTAAATATAGCTAGAATAAAATATAACACGTCGCTGGTACTCAAAGGGTTATGGAAAAGGAAAGGGTAGGATTCCAAGGCATGCTATGAAGAGAGAGAGAGAGAGAGAGAGAGAGAGAGAGAGAGAGAGAGAGAGAGAGAGAGAGAGAGAGAGAGAGAGAGAAAGGGAGAGAGAGAGAGAGATAACGCACTTACCCAGAATCTTTTCCTCCGACAACTAGTTTCCGCCGAAGTTAAGCTCAGTTTTTTCTTCTCCATTTAATACCCAAATTGGCGTCTTATTGATTCAGGCCAAACTTGCTAACTTCCCCCAAATAACGTTGGGTCGTGTCTGTACTAACTCTATTAAGGGGGTATACTACTCACTTTGTCTGGACCCCCTTCTCCCTCATGTTTAGCATATTTGTTTTCGAGATATTAAGACGTTTGTTCCGTTAGTTTGGCGATTTTGAGACCTTTCACCCCATTACTTTGTCAATATTAGGACCTTTCGTGCCCTTTAAATGTTGATTTTGTTTTCTGGCGAGCGATAGCGAGCCTGTAATTTTAGAAGGAACCGGCCTTCGGCCGGGACATTTTTCTACCGAAAAATGTACACATTTATCTTGATAGGGGGTCTAGGGGGTGTTTTTTTTAAAGCTTGATGGAGGTCTAGGGAGGAAACTAAAAGATGAGGGAATATATTTGTTATAATATTTTTTCACCAACCAACTTCACTTCTAAACTCAATTAATGAAATCAATAAATACATGTGGCAATTCCAGGGACTCGAACCTAGGACACTCACACCGAAATTCCGCGCACTTATGCATCACGCTATCAAGACCCAAAACACGAGCACTACCCCCTTAAGGGGAGGCTGACCGTTTGTTTGGTCTATTAATTAATTTATTCATATATTTTGTTAGTTTCCACCCTTAGACCTCCAAGCTTAGAAAAACACCCCCTAGACCCCCGTTCAAGATAAATTTGTACATTTTTCGGCAGAAAAATCTCCCGGCCGAAGGCCGGTTCCTCTTAAAATTTCAGGCTCGCTATCGCTCGCCAGGAAATAATCGACACCCAAATGGCACGAAAGGTCTTAAAATCCCCAAACTAATGGAACCAACGTCTTATAATCTCAAAACTAGTGGGGCTAAACATTAGGGGGAATGGGTCCAAAAAAGCGAGTACTACCCGAGGTACCCCCTGTACCCCTGTACCGGCGAAGTCTTTATAATTATATTACGGCTACTGTTAGACGATTTTGTTCAGATTAACCCTCTCCGACATATGACGCGATTTTGAGCCTATTGGGGATACTTTAAAGCCTTTGTTACCATCAGGGGTATTTAGAAACCTTTAGTTTAGTTACTTCAACCTCTGCAGTTGGCTTTGAGTTAGCTGTGGGCAGAAAACTAATTTTGGAGAGGTAATTATAAGAGTGAGAGAACTCTATTTCTTATTGCTAATCTGGCAACCTCTGCGCCATATGTGCGTGAAAGGGTTAATAAGGGCCTCCAGCTATTAACCGGCTTCCAACTATCTTACCTAACCCTTTTAACTGCCACAGATCCTTCTTAAGCTGCATAAAATCACTTAAATATAGCTAGAATATAATTAAAAAGACGTCACTGGTACAGAAGGGGTTAATGTGTCAGTTTGTTTTTATATAAAGTTTTAAGTATATGATATTATTTTATGCTACTTGTATTGCTTAGGGGAATTTTGGCATTTTAACTGCGTTGGTGGTGTAATGGTTTAGATGCTCATGTTCTGGGTGTGGTGTCCCGAGTTCGATTCCCGGGAGGGCCATATGCTTTCATTAGTTTATGCAAGTGCATTTGGGTTTGTAGTTGATGATTAAGAAAGGGGTGTTACTTAATTATGATACAATAACACAAACTAGGATTTGATCTAAGTATGCTCAGTAGGAGACTTCAAAGCCATCTCTTAAGGGAGCCCACCTCGCTTTTTTCTCTTTATATCCCTCTCTCTTTGGCTTGTATCCATTCGGTCCCGTTCAGCCTACTGTTTTAAGACGTTTACCCCCATTCAGGTGTCAATATTTTCCTGGCAGAGCCGACTGTCTAAAATGATTCGATACTTATTGGTTGGATAATGTGGTCACTTGAGATAGAAGGGTACGTGGCTATAATGTGGTCACTTGAGATAGAAGGGTACGTGGCTATACCCTGTTCCAAATAGGTAGTCCAGATATATTGAGCCCCAACCTCCATAACTCCCAAAAAAGGCCAGAACAAATGGGCTGTAAATTTCCACACCTATTCCTTCAGCGGACTCCTCCCCATTGGTAGAAATATTTGCTCGATGACTCTAGTCGTTTGTGAGCTATAGAAGTTAACCACTTCTGTACCGACAAAATCTTTTTAAGCCTATTCTAGCTATATGTAGACGATTTAGTGCAGTTTAACCCTTTCAAGCTCCAATACGCATTTCTGTTTTGTTTTCTGGTAATTACTAGACGATTTTATCCAGATTAGGAAGGGTATATGGAAGTCAGAGGGTTGATTGAGAGATTAGTTACCCTTTAGTACCCACAGATCCTTCCTAAGCTGTATGAAATCGTCTAATGATAGCCAAAATATACTGCTAAAACGCGTCAGAGCTTCAAGGGGTTAAGAAGGATCTGTGGTACTAAATAGGGTTAAGTGAGATAGTTCGAAGCCTGTTAATTGCTGGAGACCCATTTTAGCTTAATCAAATCGCCTTATAGTAGACAGTATAATGTCACAAAGACGTCGTCAGTACAGAAGAGGTTAATGGTCAAGAGTTTTGGCCTACTTATTTGGAACAGGGCATAGTCTCCATATAGTTGAATTTACTTAAGGGGGGTCACCGTTTTTTTTTTTTTATCGTCCTCTCCTTTTCTCTGGCTTTTATTCATTCGGCCCCATTCAGCCAACTGTTTTAAGACGTTTATCCCCATCCAGGTGTCGATTTATTCATGGCGAGCGATAGCGAACCAGCATTGTATGGAGAAATCCGGCTTCGCCGGACATATTTTTCTATCGAAAAATGTACAAATTTAGCTTGCTGTCAAAACAAAAATATATACAGGTATATGCTGGCTCGCTACCGCTCGCCAGGAAAATGTTGACACCTGGAAGGGGGTAAACGTCTTAAAACAGTAGGCTGAATGGGGCCGAATGGATAAAAGCCAAAGAGAGAGGGAGAGAAAGATAAAAAAAAAAGCGAGATGGGCTCCATTAATGATGAGCCTGGATAACCTTGGTGGTAAGGCCAGTCCGTTTACAGTATTATGACCCATGACCTTAACCCCTTCTTTACCGGGGACGTCTTTTTTTATTTTTTATTCTGGCTACTATTAGACGATTGTATTCAGTATATAAAGGCCCTCCAGCAATCAACAGGTTTTGAACTATCTCAATTAACCCTTTTTACTGCCACAGATCTTTCTTGGATTGCACCAAATCGTCTAAATATAGCTGGAATAAAACCTAGACCCCCTTCAAGTTAAGAGAAATAATAATAGTAACGCCTCCCTACAAGCTAAAAATATAATATATATATATATATATATACCCTTGTATTGAGTATTGTTCACATGTGTGGGGAGGTTCCTCTCACACCGCTCTCCTAGACAAAGTTGAAAGGAAGGCCTTTCGTATCATTAACTCCCGTCCACTCACCAACTCTCTGCAATCTCTCTCTCTCCGCCGCAATGTTGCATCTCTCTCGCTATTCTATCGCTACTATAATAATCAGTGTTCCTCAGAGCTATCCCAGTGCATACCACCTCCTTTACGTAGGGCACGTGGTACCCGTCTTGCAACTCAATCCCACCCCTACTCTGTGCAACTCTCCAACCCAAGAGTGAAACGTTACTCTCAAACTTTCTTCTACTCAACAGCTGAGCTCTGGAACTCTCTCCCAGAATCAGTCTTTCCCTCTTCCTATGACTTAAATTGCTTCAAACTCCGTGTGTCCAGGCATTTTGGCTCGAACGTCCCTTGATTTTGGCCCTGTCACTCTTTCAACTATGGGGGAGGCACTCGCTATAGGCAGTTATGCATTTTGCCTCCCTCAATCACATAGAAAAAAAGAAAAAAAAAAAATATATATATATACTGTATATATATATATATATATATATATATATATATATAGTATATATGTATATATGTATATATATATATATATATATATATATATATATATATATATATATATATATATATCAACATAATATAGTAAATAACGAAACAAATATACAGTAAATATCACAAATTTCACTAGATCACATGATATGGTTAACAGTAAGAAAGGGAATACTATAAAAAACACTGTTGATAACCTTAACAAAATAGCCTACACAGGGAAGGTGTACTATTGTGTTGTGTGTGGGGCCAAAAGTGTAAAAGGGCGGTACGAGGCTACACTATCAACTTTACTACTGGCGAGGTAACGATACTCTAACACAAACACTTGGCAACGTAACAGCAACACCATAGAATCACACAATAATGACTGTAGTGAAATATAATGCAACTATAAGATAACACACACACTGTAACAGCAACACCATAGAATCACACAATAAGGACTGTAGTGAAATATAATGCACTATAAGATAACACACACACTGTAACAGCAACACCATAGAATCACACAATAATGACTGTAGTGAAATATAATGCACTATAAGATAACACACACACTGTAACAGCAACACCATAGAATCACACAATAAGGACTGTAGTGAAATATAATGCAACTATAAGATAACACACACACTGTAACAGCAACACCATAGAATCACACAATAATGACTGTAGTGAAATATAATGCAACTATAAGATAACACACATACTGTAACAGCAACACCATAGAATCACACAATAAGGACTGTAGTGAAATATAATGCAACTATAAGATAACACACACACTGTAACAGCAACACCATAGAATCACACAATAAGGACTGTAGTGAAATATAATGCAACTATATGATAACACACACACTGTAACAGCAACACCATAGAATCACACAATAATGACTGTAGTGAAATATAATGCAACTATAAGATAACACACACACTGTAACAGCAACACCATAGAATCACACAATAATGACTGTAGTGAAATATAATGCAACTATATGATAACACACACACTGTAACAGCAACACCATAGAATCACACAATAATGACTGTAGTGAAATATAATGCAACTATAAGATAACACACACACTGTAACAGCAACACCATAGAATCACACAATAATGACTGTAGTGAAATATAATGCAACTATAAGATAACACACACACTGTAACAGCAACACCATAGAATCACACAATAATGACTGTAGTGAAATATAATGCAACTATAAGATAACACACACACTGTAACAGCAACACCATAGAATCACACAATAATGACTGTAGTGAAATATAATGCAACTATAAGATAACACACACTGTAACAGCAACACCATAGAATCACACAATAATGACTGTAGTGAAATATAATGCAACTATAAGATAACACACACACTGTAACAGCAACACCATAGAATCACACAATAAGGACTGTAGTGAAATATAATGCACTATAAGATAACACACACACTGTAACAGCAACACCATAGAATCACACAATAATGACTGTAGTGAAATATAATGCACTATAAGATAACACACACACTGTAACAGCAACACCATAGAATCACACAATAAGGACTGTAGTGAAATATAATGCAACTATAAGATAACACACACACTGTAACAGCAACACCATAGAATCACACAATAAGGACTGTAGTGAAATATAATGCACTATAAGATAACACACGCACTTTGTGTAGCGACATGAAATACTATAGATAGCATAGCGTACTAAAGACACACGATAACGCAATAAAACACAGAATAACTTTAAGCACTTAGTAACCTAACAATAACAAAGTTAACAGGAGGGGCACTGAGTAGAGAGCATACCTTCGTCTAATCTGGTCTTCTGGATCTAGGTTCCAGGATATAATCCCGATCGTCTCGTAAATTGATTCACTTCTTCCTTGGCACATATCATATCTGCCCATCAAATTTCGTGAAAATCGGTTCATAACTTTGTGAGACATCTTGTTTACAGACAAACAAACAAACTGTTATGTCCAAGAGAAGGAAAGAGTAATGCAAAGAAACTAACAGCACCATCACGCCAACACCATCAACAGAATCGCGATGCTACAACTACAGGAAGATATCGCAGTGACCCTCTCCAAAACGTTTTTTCCAGACGCCAGCCACCTCGTTTTCTACCTTGCCTGCCATCACAGCCAATCACAGGGCATGCGACATAGAGTACCACCAACCACCACCCTGCATCTAACAATTGGCAACTTGCCTTCCACCTCACATGCTAAAGGGACAGAATTTAAGGAAGAAGACACCAGACCAGCACTACAAGGGCACAAGAGCCACTCCAAGCCCACTACTAAGGCCGTTTCTACCTTCAAGACCCCCAAAGAGCCACCCTAGCAAGAAGATGAAAAAGGAGCGCAAGTAACAACTATTCGGCCGGCTCACACCTTCACCTTAATTCAGGTTGGCTTTGAAGGTACTCTCTTACAGGTCTCCTTGGAAGCTACAAAAGCGATCATCAACAGCAAATCCTGACGGCCGCACCCTCCTTCAGGTTCCGTTTGAGGCCTTTTCACTCAGATTACCTTGTGAAACACCCTCATTCAGGCTCCCTTGCGAGGCCCACCTAGATTATAATTTCAATCCATGCTTTGGCTCAGAATTTGAGTTTCCCTGTTCTGCTTTAACCCCTACTGTACCAGAGGGTATTACTATAAATATACCCTCCAGTACCAGGCATTGTGGCCAAAATAGCTTCAGAGTCAAGAGAGAAAACCCTCTCACCCCAAAAGTTGGAGGAGTGTTGACCCACCTAGCTCCCACAGGCTTGGAACCAAGCTGAGAAATGTTGCCAATGTCTCAGAGCAGTGTGTACAAATCATGGTACCAGGTACCGCTCAATACGGGCAGTTACATGGACCACATATTACTGACAGACATCTTCCGTCGCTGGTACTAACGAGTGACTTTTTTACTGACGGCTGTATACTGTCGCTGGTACAGTAATGGTTAAACTCGTTCAGGGTCCTCTGCAAGCCTTCAGGCGAGATCAGCATCCCTTTCCCTACTGTAAAGACTAAGAAGAAGGCGAAGGGAAAGAAGAAGAAAGTACGAAGCCCGGCCCCCTTCAACGACAGAGAGAGAGAAGTCCCTGATACACCTAGGAAAGATATTTGCTGACGTGACCCTTGATTTATAATTAAGTTAATATCCTCTCTGCTTTCAGAGTCCCTCTCTGCATAATATATAACATCCCCAAACACGTATATACTATCTCTTATTAACACATGAAGTCTCCATTTATAACCTCTATTTATCTTTGATTCTGATGTTCCTTTGATTTACAACATCCGCCAAACATTACCTCTTATTGTCATAATTCTCACCCTGATCGGTATAATATACTCTATGCATGTATAACAACTCAGGTTTTAACCATCGTCTAATTTTCTTATTATAGATCTATTACTAATCTTGAAGTATCACTTCGATCTCCATTATAAGTATTTAGAGTGCTTCTTTTTCATAAACCCATGTAACCTTGAAATCATTTAGCACCTAAGTGCATCTGTATATTTTACCTCTCTATTGTAACCACCATTTATCTATGTTAAATACACCTTGTAAACCAAAGCTCATGTTTATGTTCTAATCTTAGTCTCCCAGCTCAGTTTAAAACTCATTTGGATAAGTAATACGACCTTGGGGACCTCTGATGCTTAGGCGTATCTTACAATCAAATGGAGGTGAAATCATAACCTCCGTCCAACTTCGTTAGTGGAGGTAATAACAAAACAAAACACACTTAGTAGCGAAAAAAACACTACATATACTGTACATGACATAGTGGACAGTAAGATATGAAACAAAATATAATACACTGCTGATAATTATTAAGGGAGCCCACCTCGCTTTTTTCTCTTTCTCTCCCTCTCTCTTTGGCTTGTATCCATTCGGCCCCTTTCAGCCTACTGTTTTAAGTACCCCATCCAGGTGTCAATATATTCCTGGCTAGCGGTAGCGAGCCAGCATATATATATATATATATATTATATATATATATATATATATACTGTATAAATTATAGGCCTATATATTTTTTTCTTTTTCTTTTTTACAGCAAGCTAAATTTGTAAATTTTTCGATAGAAAGATTTCTCCGGCGAAGCCGGATTTCTCCATACAATGCTGGCTAGCTATCGCTCGCCAGGAAGAAATCGACACCTGGATGGGGATAAACGTCTTAAAATAGTTGGCTAAATGAGGCCGAATGGATACAAGCCAGAGAAAGACAGAAAAAGGAGATAAAGATAAAAAAAGCAGGTGACCCCCCTTAACAAAATAAAGAGAGGTGTTGTATTGTTGTGTGTGTGGGGGTGCAAAGGGCGTTACCCTGCTACACTATCAACTTTAGTGCTGGCGTCAGTGTGGTTGCTATGGCGACCACCAGGTGTCTCTACCAACCTCTTTCTCTCGCTCTCTCTCTCACGCTGTCTTTCTTTCTTTAATCTCTCTCACTCTCATCCTCTCTCTCTCTCTCTGGCTGTCTTTCTTCTTTTCTCTTTCTCTCTCTGGCTGTATATCTTTCTCTTTCTGACTATACTATTGTTATCTTCCTTGATTGTTCTCTCTTTCTCTCTCTCTCTCGCTTTATATATAAATAATTATATATATATATATATATATATATATATATATATATATATATATATATATATATATATATATATTATGTATACTGTATATATGTATATATATAAGGTACACAAAAAATGCAAACATAATAACATTGAGATTGACTTATCTAAGGATTTATAATTACTAGCAATGGATTGGATACATATATATGCAATTCCATAATGAAGTGGAACCTGAAAAGGGCAGAACATGGCTATGGAAGGAGAGGGGGGAACATGGGAGGGTAGCCAATATTAGTTAGAGAAGTGTTGTCAATAAGTTCTGACGTTAAGGTAGAAATATATATCTTTAATATTAGAGATTGAGAGATCTGTAATACCTATAACATACACAGTACTGAATATTCGAACAGAGTTATACATGGGGTAGACGTGTGTATTGTTGAAGTTAGAGCATTAGTAGGGATTTCAAAGATAACCATACTACTGTGAAGTACAATGATCCAATATCTCGGACAGTCTTTTTGGGTGTCTTAGGTAGCTCCTGGTCCTCTCGCCTCCTCCCTCTTTGCTGTTTTTCTGAGGCCATCTGGGTTGGTAGTTGTGGCATCTGGCTCTTGCTTTCTTTCCGCTGGGGTGATGGCGGTACTGGTGAAGGTGCGGGTTGCTTGGGGATCAATAAGGTCACAGTAACCCGGGAAAGTGATACTGTGCCAGTGACCTGGGTATGAGGCACTGGTTGTTCCACCTGAGTAAGAGTAGAACAGGGGAGAACCTGGGTAAGCGACCTCCGTACAGCCTTGGTAAGTGCTGAAGCTGAGCTGTCGAGTAATCGCCACATCCTGGTCTCTACCCTTTTCCAGTGCTTGTCACTGAGGGCTGGCTTCCCAGGAAGAAGGGCAGGGGTAGTCCCTATTATAGAGTCAAACGTAGGTTCCTCTACCATGGGGGTGTTATGTGTGAGATGGGGCAGAAACTCCTGTTTTCTACTGGCTTGCTGTAGAGGGGAGACTTTCCTCTCCCGTTCTTTAGGATGGAGGGTGCTGGGGATACATTATTATTTCCTGTGTGACTTATGCCCTTCTTCGTTTTGTGCTCAGGCAAAGGAGATATCAAAGGGGTGGTGTCCACCAAGAGCATGATGACCCGGATTGGTTGGTGGGGCTTGCAGGAAATTGTTGCAATCCTGCAGGCTGTTGCAGGTTCTGATGGCATATCACTATTAAGGCGCGTCGTCAAATACTGAAGGAGTTAAGTAATAGACACAAAAGAAGAGGCCACCACCCCTTTTGTATGCCAGCATCACCAAATTATCATGACGAATGAGCGACCTCACACAGAGCATAATTATATCCTCATTTTATGTCCAATGGCTAGATATGGGCTGTGGAGACACTCCAAATATCTTGTCAGGGCTTATTATTCTCTCTCTCTCTCTCTCTATATATATATATATATATATATATATATATATATATATTAGATTGTCACATACCACCTACATCTAGTGTTAATACCTCGTGACGCATTTCGACCGTTTATTCTGGCTATCATTAGACGATTTTATATAGCATAGGAAGAATCTGTGGGAATTAAAAGGGTAGAGAGTGTTTCAATTAACCCTCTGACCTCCATACACGCTTCCTATTCTGAATAAAATCGCCTATTAACATTAGCCAGAATAAACTGCCAAAACGCGTCATAATCGTCAAGGGGTTAATACTGTTTGTAACCTATAATACAAAATTAATGTGTTATGCATCTTTTCAATTTAATGTTTCAATGTTTGTGGTTTTGAAATGACCAATGCTAACTTCCACTTATGGGTAGATTTTTCACTTAAGGGATTGTTTCTCGACCCCCTTCTCCCTCATGTTTAGCCCCATTAGTTTTGATATTTTAAGACATTCGCTCCATTATTTTGACGATATTATAACCCTTCGCCCCACGCCAGTCAATTTTAAGACCATTCGTGCCATTTAGGTCTCGGGGTTTTCCAGACGAGCGATAGTTAGCCTGTAAGTTAGGAGGATAACTCTACCAAAAAATGTACACATTTATCTCAAAAGGGGGTCTTGGGGGTATTATTGTTTAGGCTTGATGGAAGTCTAGGGAGCAAAGTATAAACATCCCTTTAAGGGAGCCCACCTCGCCTTTTTTTCTCTTTCTCTCCCTCTCGCTTGGGCTTATATCCATTCGGCCCCATTCAGCCTACTGTTTTAAGATGTTTACCCCCATCCAGGTGTTAATATTTTCCTGGCGAGCGGTAGCGAGCCAGCATATATATATTTTTGTATTGACAGCAAGCTAAATTTGTAAAATTTTCGATAGAAAAATTTCTCCGGCGAAACCGAATTTCTCCATACAATGATGGCTCGCTATCGCTCGCCAGGAAGAAATCGACACCTGGATGGGGATAAACGTCTTCAAACAGTTGGCTGAATGGGGCCGAATGGATACAAGCCAGGAAAAGACAGAAAAGGAGAGCGAGATAAAAAAAAAACGATGACCCCCCGGTTCAGCAGGTCGCAGTAGGAGATTTTAAAGCTCTGACAAATATATTGAATTTGAATTATTTAGCAAGCAACCATTATGCCCGTCATGTGTGCAAATTCATGTTTTTTAACCACTATATTAATTGGATAAAACTAAGATATGTTTATAGAACATTCTTGCATCCAGGTACATTTGTAGGTACGAATGTGTGTTACTTCACGAATAGAGCCTTTCGTGTTAACCCTTGAAGATAATGCTGCATTTTGACAGTATATGCGGACTGATATTAGACGATTTTATACAAATTAGGAAGGATCTGTGGGTATTATAAGGGTAAAGACTATTTTAATTAACCCTCAGTCTCCCATCATTATATATTCCCCGTTCTCTGTGCCCACCCAATTATCATGGAACACAACACAACACAACAGTGATAGCATGGGATAGGGGGGGGGGGGGGGGAGGGTATCATAATTATTGCTGGTTTCTGTAAGTTAGCTAATGATGCACTTAATTAACGCTAATACTATTGTTATTGGTTCATTACGGTGGCGAGTTATGGGAGTTGGGGCAGTTGTTGTTGTTTAGGGATGGTGGTGGTTGTGGTGATAATGATGGTGGTGGTGGTAGTTGTGGTGATGATGCTAGTGGTGGCAGTTGTGGTGATGATGGTTGTGGTGGTAGTTATGATGATGGTAGTGTTGGTGGTGGTAGCTGTAGTTGTGGTTGTGATGGTGGTAGTAATTAATAATGATGATGGTGGTTGTGGTAGTGGTGATTGTGGTTGTGGTGATAATGGTGGTGATGGTTGTGATGATGGTGGTAGTAATAATGATGATGATGATTGTGGTAGTGGTGGTTGTGGTTGTGGTGGTAGTTGTGGTGATAATGGTGGTGGTGGTAGTGGTGATGATGGTTGTGGTGATGGTGGTAGTAATAATGATGATGATGGTTGTGGTAGTGGTGATTGTGGTGGTGGTAGTTGTGGTGATAATGGTGGTGGTGGTAGTGGTGATGATGGTTGTGGTTGTGATGGTGGTAGTAATAATGATGATGGTGGTTGTGGTAGTGGTGGTTATGTGATAGTAGTGTTGATGGCAATGGTAGTGGTGATAAGGGGAATAGTGATGATAGTGAAAGTGGTTGAAGTGATGGTGGTGGTGGTGATGTTGGCTGTGGCAGTGTGTTCCAAATAAGTAAGCCAAAACTCTTGAACACTAACCTATATAACTCACAAACGGCTAGAGTAATCGAGCTAATATTTCTACCATTTGGGAATGGTCAGCCAGGGAATAGGCGTGGAGATTTACAGCCCATTTGCTCTAGCCCTTTTCGAGTTACAGAAGTTAGGTTTCACGCTTCTTGAACTACCTATTTGGTACAGGGTATAGTTGTGGACGGGACTTGTGACGTCAGCAGCTCCACAGGATGGTACTTTGGGGGGAGACTGCGTTGTTTTCCATGGTGTTGCTATAGTTTATTCGCTGTAAGTAGGCGAGAAATCATGACCTCTAACCTCTCTAGCTCAAAAACGACTAGAGTAATCGAGCTAATATTGATTAAAAAAAGGTGATGATAGTGATAGTGATAATACTGTTGATAGAGAAGATCGTGAGATAGTGATAGTGAAATTGTTATTTTGATTTTCATATAGAGTACCAAATTATCTGATGAAGATGACACAGCTAGTTCTATAGATACTAATTTATTCGAGAGAGAGAGAGAGAGAGAGAGAGAGAGATGAGCATGTGAGTGAGTGAATGTTTGGGTATAGGTGTTAATCTGAAAGAGAGAGAGAGAGAGAGAGAGAGAGAGAGATGAGCAAGTAAGTAAGTATGAAAGCTTGAACGTGTGTGTAAATCTGAGAGACAGAGAGAGAGACGAGGACGTGAGTAAGTGTAAATCTGAGAGACAGAGAGAGAGAGATGAGGACGTGAGTAAGTGTAAATCTGAGAGAGAGAGATGAACAAAATAATGAGTGAGTGTGAAAGCTTGAACGTAAGTGTAAATCTGCAAGAGAGAGAGAGAGAGAGTCGTCATGGTAACTAGCCTACACTGACGTCTACCACTATTCTTGAAGCGATGGTGGTAGTTGTTTTATAGTGTTGTTAGTTGTATGAATAATGTTGGTAGTTTGATGTATAATGTTGGTAGTTTGATGTATAATGTTGGTAGTTTGATGTATTATGTTGGTAGTTTGATGTATAATGTTGGTAGTTTGATGTATTATGTTGGTAGTTTGATGTATAATGTTGATAGTTTGATGTATTATGTAAGTAGTTTGATGTATAATGTTGGTAGTTTGATGTATAATGTTGGTAGTTGTATGAATTATGTTGGTAGTTTGATGTATAATGTTGATAGTTTGATGTATTATGTAAGTAGTTTGATGTATAATGTTGGTAGTTTGATGTATAATGTTGGTAGTTGTATGAATTATGTTGGTAGTTTGATGTATAATGTTGGTAGTTTGATGTATAATGTTGGTAGTTTGATGTATAATGTTGATAGTTTGATGTATTATGTAGGTAGTTTGATGTATAATGTTGGTAGTTGTATGAATTATGTTGGTAGTTTGATATATAATGTTGGTAGTTTGATGTATAATGTTGGTAGTTTGATGTATAATGTTGGTAGTTTGATGTATAATGTTGGTAGTTTGATGTATAATGTTGGTAGTTGTATGAATTATGTTGATAGTTTGATGTATAATGTTGGTAGTTTGATGTATAACGGTGGTAGCTGCTATATAATGTTGGTAGTTTGATGTATAATGTTGGTAGTTTGATGTATAATGTTGGTAGTTTGATGTATAATGTTGGTAGTTGTATGAATTATGCTGATAGTTTGATGTATAATGTTGGTAGTTTGATGTATAACGGTGGTAGCTGCTATATAATGTTGGTAGTTTGATGTATAATGTTGGTAGTTTGATGTATAGCGGTGGTAGCTGCTATATAATGTTGGTAGTTTGATGTTTAATGTTGGTTGTTGATGTATAATTGTTATGCTAGACAAAAACAAGTATTATATAGTGGATTCTTCTAAAGGGGAGAAACTAGGAGCTAAATATATAAACACAATAAAATAGAAGGCGAGTTATACAATAGGTACAACACAACACATTTGTACACAAAAATAGGTCTCACACAACGAGACGTTACACTCTTATCACATATATGATTAAGACACAGAATACAATAATACTGAAAGCACATCAAGTTTACTTGAGTTAGGGCAGTAATTAAGTACATGCTTGAATGTGAATTGAAGGTGATTGCTCAGAGTACAACTTGAAGATAATTATGAAATAAAATTTCATCGTAGGTTTTTAAATTTGATCAAAGGTTACTTATAAGTACAACAATATTAATACAATATCTTATCACAATCAGAGCATATGAAATTGGTAGGACGACTACGTTGATGTTAGTTCACAGATATTTGGATACACAATAGTTTAGTCTGCCTGCATGTATATACTGAAGTTCGTTTTCCTTCCTTAGCCCGATTCTTTAATATCACGACAGCGAGGGAGAGTAAATATTCATATTTGAAAATCACTAGAATACAAAGTTTCATGGCGAATGTTGTTTTTCACTGTTATCAAATGTCTTTGATTACATTGAGACTAGAATGTTCAACTGTAATACTAAGAATATTTGATAGGGGAAGTCTAGCTGGATAGTATGTATGTAGTGTCTTCCTGGGGGGCAAATAAAGTGTCACAAGAAGGGACTCTAAAATAGAGACAACACTACTTTAATTTCATCTCAGTGACTCGGTACGCGTTGGGGACTTATGTTTTATCACACTAATTGGGATTTTCATGGTAGGTCTCACACCACATGCTTTAACCCTTAAAGAGCGGCGCTCGACTTAAGTCGTGCACCAATTTGCAGCAAGCTAGGAGCATTATTAAGGCTTTTAAAGGGTTAAAATAGAGTGCAAATGGCCGGGAGCGCAGCAGGCCACACGTCCGACACCCAGGGCTTACCGCCACCAACTGACTCACGCTCCCTCTGTTCTCGAGAGGCCGGCAGTGTTACCAGTAGTGACCGTAGTGGGAAAAAATATGCCGCTATACGCTAAACTCCCATGTTGGTGGCACCACTGCATGAGAACCACGAGTGCTACGTAGCTCGTTCTGGTCTCATTTTGAAGCTTTTAGCACCTAGTTTTTGGCTGAATACATTTCCTTTCATGCAGATACTTGATTGATCATTCAGGAGGGCCTGAATTCTTTTTTTTTTTTTTTTTTTTTTTGAGACAATGAACGGAGGAAGGAAAAACACAGATAAAACAAAAAGGTCCCTGTGCCTAAAGGCATCCTCCATTCATAAAATGTTTGTAACAACTGGATTTAAACATTTGTAGATTGTAAGTTTGTGGAAAGCAATTCGAGGGAAGTGAATTCCAAAGAGTAGTAGCTGTGGGGATAAATGAATTCTGATAAGCAGAAGTTCTGCATTGTGGAAGAGAAAGTGTAAATTCATGGGCACTCTCAGCTGCCCTAGTTCTACGGGGAAAGATGTGGAGAGGCGGCACAATTGAAGCAAGTTCCTCGGAACAATTGCTGTGAAAATATCTGTAGAATAATGCAAGGGATGCAACGTTTCTTCGTATGGATAATGTAGGAAGGTCCTGTGTGATTGCAGGGTTATTGATTAATCTAATAGCTTTATTTTGAATTTTGTCCAACTGCCTCAATGCAACCACTCCACTTCCACCCCACAGAGGTGAACAGTAATCCATCTGAGAACGCACATGACTTTTATATATTACGGCCAACTGCTCGTCAGTGAAGAATTCTCAAACTCGAGTCCCAGTTTTTTAGAGGCATTCTTAGCAATGCTTCTAACATAATGTGTCCAGCTCAAGTTAGTAGTTAATGTTACACCGAGAATGTCAATACTAGGGGAAGTGGGAATATTTACATCATTAAAAAATATATGGGAGTCAGTGAGATTCTGTCGGTTAGAAAATTGAATGTACTTGGTTTTCTGTGCATTAAAGGAAACTAGATTCTCTTGTCCCCATTCATTAATTCTAGGAAGGTCCTGGTTCAGAGAAATTGCAGTGTTTATTTTTGAATTTATAAGATCGGGTTGGGTGAAAGAATTGGTAAATGTGAAGGAACTGTGGAGTGTTGAGTCATCTGCGTAGGAATGTATTGGATTGTGAGTGGTAGATATGAGATCATTGATATGAATGAGGAACAGAGTTGGGGTCAAAACTGATCCCTGGGGAACACCAGCATTTATTGAGTGAAATTGAGAATAAAGGCCATCTACCATTACACGTATTTTTCTGTTATGAAGATAAGAAGAAATTAGTGGAACTAATGATGCAAGGCCGTAGTGTGACATCTTCGACAATAAGGATTGATGCCAGACTCTATCAAATGCCTTTGATATATCCAGTGCTATTGTATGTGTTTCACCATGTTGGTCTGTAGCTTGGTTGATTTGATGCGTAAGAAGGCAAAGAATGTCTGCAGTTGATCGACATCGTCTAAAACCATATTGCCTATCACTGATTAATTTATTATTCTCCAGATGCTTAATTATGTGATTATTTAATCTAATTTCAAAGACTTTGCCAAGAGTGGAAGTTATAGCTATTGGTCTGTAGTTTGATGGATCTGAAGAGGCACCTTTTTTAGGAACTGGATGGATGTTTGCTTCTTTCCAGGGTACTGGGAAGCATGAGGTATGAGTACACAGATGGCAAAATTTTGCCAATACAGGAGCGAGCACCAAGGAGCAATTCTTAAGTACTATTGGAGGAATTTCATCTGGACCAGGAGCCTTATCTACTGAGAGATTCTGCAAAATAGATTTGACATGTCTGGTGTGGATCTTAAGTGAGGGAATTTCAGGCGAATTAAAATTAAGTACAGGGACATCTTGATTTATTTCATCTAAGGTTGAGTTGGTGGAGAAAATATCCGCAAGAAGGTTAGCTTTACCTCGTGGGTCACTTACAAGATTGCCAGTCGGAGATTTTAATGGTGGAATGGATGAAGCAGTAGTGAAGTTGGATTTGAATGAGTTAAGAGTAGACCAAAATATTTTGTTATCATTTGGATTATTTAGAAGTTTATTTGCCTGCTTATGGAGAAAGTTTGATTTAGTTAGGTTTAATACAGTTTTGGCATGATTTCTGATGTTTCTAAAGTAATTAAAGGCTTCATGTGTTTTTTATCTTGTGTATGCATTGTAGGCTATTGCTTTTTGTTCAGTTACTCTAGCACAATTATGGTCAAACCATTTAGGTGAATTAGATCTTTTACTGTACTTTTGATGAGGAATAAAAGTTTCCATTCCAATTTTTACAAAATCTTGTATGTGGCTCAAGGTGGAGTGTGCATCATTAGAAAAGAAAGAGGTCCAGGGAATATCAATAAAGAAACCTTGAAGACCCTCCCAGTCTGCCCTATCGTAATGCCATTTAGTCACCAAAACAGGTTCAGAGTGGGAAGGTGTGGTAGGTGATAGACAGGTGGCCTGTATCAGACAGTGATCAGAAGATCCAAGCAGGGACCTCACTGTAACATCATAATTTTCTGAATTGGTTGTTAAAAATAAGTCCAGTAGGTGGGAATTATGATTAGGATTATCTGGTACACGGGTGGGTTGGTTGACTAGTTGAGTGAGATTAAATGAGTCTGCAAATAGCTCACATTCAAGACCAGCATCATCAGTCCTGGCTGAATGAGTGAGCCATTCAACATTATGGACATTAAAATCACCCAACACAGTGATTTCAGAAGAAGCATTTAAGTTGAGGACACTGAGTTGTGAGGACAGAGAATCAAAAAGACTTTGCTCTGGAGGAGTATCTGGGGAACGGTAGAAATAGCCCAAAACACCCCGCTAGACAAGGGTTAAGGGGGCCCACCTCGCTTTTTTTCTCTTTCTCTCCCTCTCTCTTTGGCTTTTATCCATTCGGCCCCATTCAGCCTACTGTTTTAAGACGTTTACCCCCATCCAGGTGTCAATATTTTCCTGGCAAGCGGTAGCGTCCCAGCATATATATATTTTTGTTTTGACAGCAAGCTAAATTTGTACATTTTTCGATAGAAAAATTTTGACGGCAAAGCCGGATTTCTCCACACAATGCTGGCTCGCTATCGCTCGCCAGGAAGAAATCGACACCTGGATGGGGATAAACGTCTTAAAACAGTTGGCTGAATGGGGCCGAATGGGTACAAGCCAGGGAAAGAGAGAAAAGGAAAGAAAGATAAAAAAAAACGGTGACCCCCCCCTTAAGAGTCGTAGAGGTGATAGTCTGTTGCTCTGGGCTAGTCTTCTTGGATGGTCTCATGCCACTTCCTTTAAGAGTCATATAGAGGTGATTCTCTTAGATGCCAGTCTCGAACTTGGTTGTTGAACATCGAACATCACAAGTGGTGCTGTTGCCGGGGTGGTGGTGATAGGAGGCTATTATTAACACTTTACGACCGGCCTAGGCGGTTTATTTATATGTACCGCCCAGCGGGGTGTTTTTACCCAAAATAGGGCTGTTTACGTGATCATTTTC
Source organism: Paralithodes platypus (assembly GCA_032716605.1). Lineage (NCBI taxonomy): Eukaryota > Metazoa > Arthropoda > Malacostraca > Decapoda > Lithodidae > Paralithodes > Paralithodes platypus. The sequence continues at coordinate 18,258,373 of CM064493.1, read as the reverse complement.
ATGCATAAATAAGACCCAGAGCGTAAAACAAGTATCTATCCCTGAAAGGGCATAAACAGAGCTTTCCAATGACACCATAAAGATCCTTTTATGATGGCTAGTTTTCTTGCAACAACCGTGCAACGCGAGTGCAAAAAGCATGTAATTCGGCACTTTCCCCATACAGTTCCGTATATAGCGAGTGAGAGAGGGAGGGAGGAGGTGGGATTCGTGTCAGTAGGTTCGCCGCGGTGGTCTGGAGCAGTCATACGCTCGCTACTCTCCTGCCACCACTTGTCTCTCTCTCTCAGCAACATTACGTGCTGAAATTGCCACACGACCTATGTCGAGCGCCGCCAGATAGTCCAGATTTATTATACTCGACTTATGTTGCGCCCCGACAGTTATGGGTTAAGGGGGGTTACCTGCTTTTTTCTCTTTTTCTCCTTTTCTCTCTTTCTCTGGCTTGTATCCATTCGGCCCCATTCAGCCAACTGTTTTAAGATGTTTATCCCCATCCAGGTGTCGATTTCTTCACGGCGAGCGATAGCGAGCCAGCAATGTATGGAGAAATCCGGCTTCGCCGGAGAAATTTTTCTATCGAAAAATGTACAAATTTAGCTTGCTATCAAAACAAAAATATATAAATGCTGGAAAATATTGACACCTGGATGGGGTAAACGTCTTAAAACAGTAGGCTGAATGGGGCCGAATGAGTACAAGCCAAAGAGAGAGGGAGAGAAAGAGAAAAAAAGCGAGGTGGACCCCCTTAACGTCTGAGTGAGATGGAACACCTTTTGAATAGAGCTTATTCAGTACACTCCATGAGCTTTGTCACTGAAGGCTAGTCAGAACCTCACGCCACCCTCATATTTACATTAGCGACATAAAGATTCAGAGGCTTGAGTGACCTGGACAGTACACTTCCTACCACTACCACACCGACAACCCCAAAGAGGATTTCACATTAGTCCGCTTATACCTATTCATTCCTATAATTATGTACTGCTAGGTGAAACAGAGGCACAGGGTGTTAGGAGACTTGCCCAAATATCTCTTCCCGAGGGGGAATCGAACCCCTATCCTCTTGGTATTCACGTGAAGCTATCGCGCTAACCAATGTGGCATGGTGATTAATTTTTTTTATTTTTTTTTTTTTTTAATAACGCAAATAAAGAAGACACCCACAAATAGAAAAAGGAAAACTCCAGAGGAACAAGATGCAGAACAGACGGGAAGACAAGAACGGAAAGGAGAAACTAAAGCAAGAAGAATAATGATAGACAACAAGGGAAGCAGAGAAAGAACAAGCACCCGGCATTACATTCCAGACCCCCAGACCACCACCAGAAAGACCAACGTCCAGAGGAAGGAAGATAAGAAGAAGTTAAACGAAACGGCAACATTAAAGCCTGAACAACAAGGAATTAACAACAAACCAAGAAGACAAGATGGCTACTACCATGGAGAACGATTCCCGGGACAAATGGAAAGAGTAACTAAACCAAAACCGAGAGGACAATCGCAGACGGAAGGCAGAAAGAAACGAATAAACACAATACCCGCATCCCGAAACTACCCCACATCATCAAGAAAGAGAACGAGAAGAAGAAGAACAAAGGCGAGACAGAAGAGGGAGAAAGAATAACATTAACAACAACAAAATATGCCCGCGGAGTGATACCACGTGTGCAGAACAATTCCCAGAACTCCACGAAGAATGCACATCACTACTTCCATAATAATAATACTTCCACGCCCCCTACGAACACCAGACGAGATGCCCGAATTGCCGCCATTGTAACAAACTTCCCTCAACACCCGGAAAGAATATTAATAGACCATCAGCCCCACAAGAAACTATTAAAAGAATAATAATATTCAGCCATGGAAAGAAGGATCACCATCATCATCATAGAAGCAGGCAAATTACCTGGCCACCAGCTTCTAAGGGGACCCTCCTAATCCCTTTAGATCCGCCCCGATTGACTTGTGACCCTTTTTACCCCAGAACATCTACCCCGGGACATCTCAGCTAAAGTCGTCACTATCCCAACGAAAGCTGAACAGGCCAAGCAATTCTAGGGCTTTTACAACACTGACATGTTAGTGGTGATAGCTCTAGAATTAACCTCCCATTCAGTAGATTAAAGGCATGCCTAATATCTCAATAGGTCTGAGGAGTTATTTTCCCTATTAAGGAATCTTTGTTATTTACGTGTCATGATACAGTAATAACATCGAAGTCATTAATAGGCTGCACTTTTAATAATAGAAGTCTAAGCTCGCGGACATGTCCCCACCTGACTGCTATAATTAAATCTGCAACTTTACTACCGAAGGATACTTGGCATGCCAAGGTCACTCGAATAGTAACAGGGCTTTGTGAAACACCTTAACCGGCACTCTGCATACAGAAGTCCTTAGTAGTTTTGTTTTACTGACATGTTAGTATACAATTGTAATTAAAAGGTTTAAACACCGCCCCGAGTTCTTTGAACCTCTTACAAAGGTCAGTGGTAGTTGAGGAATATAATATTGGTCATGATCATATTATCTCCTTGCGTTAACACGATATCTTGTCACTGTGTCATGACATAGGCATTAAATTAAAGACCCCACACCAAGAGTACGTGAATAGAACTTCATCACCGGTTAATATAACGGTCAGGATAGTCGAGTATCCCTAGCTCCCTGCTAAAAACATACTCGCGTTTGTCCGATGAGGCCCAGTGTCATGATACTTAATTAAGGAGCTTCATTCAAGACTCTATACCCATTAACCCATATGTAACTTAAACAACTAATCCACACTACAGACCAACCTGGACGGCCCAACAGAGACTCAGACGACTACAAGCTGTTACCTCAACCTTTTTATTCCAAGTGTTAATTCTGGAGTTATGATAGAAAACCTGCATCAAGTCGATCCCAGTGACGACGTATCTAAAGCTAGAGTTCTAATATATCAACTCTGCCTAACTTCCACCAGTGTGTAAGGTGTGCTACAAAGTTAGTCCTAATATATCAACTCTGCCTAACTTCCACCAGTGCGTAAGGTGTGCTACAAAGTTAGTCCTAATATATCAACTCTGCCTAACTTCCACCAGTGCGTAAGGTGTGCTACAAAGTTAGAGTCCTAATATATCAACTCTGCCTAACTTCCACCAGTGCGTAAGGTGTGCTACAAAGTTAGAGTCCTAATATATCGACTCTGCCTAACTTCCACCAGTGCGTAAAGTGTGCTACAGAAGTAGAGAACCCAAGATATTGACTCTGCCTAATTTCCACCAGTGCATAAGGTGTGCTATAGAATTAGAGTACCAAGATATTGACTCTGCCTAATTTCCACCAGTGCATAAGGTGTGCTATAAAGTTAGAGTCCCCATGATGTTGACTCTGTCTAATTTCCACCAGTGCGTAAGGTGCACTATATAGTTAGAGTCCATTATATTTTGACTCAGTGTAAACCCTCGTCCATTTTTTTGCTTAAGGTTTTATATATATATACATATCAAAATAGCACACAGTTATCCGACTCATCAGTGTTAATAATCTGTCATTATGTTATATTGTACAAGAGGCAAGCTAAACCTATTTGATATACCTGAGCTCCTTCTAGATCCTCGATCGTGCTAGGATAGTATATTATGTTGTATAACATTATCAATTAATTCATATGTAACTATCTATGCAAGTATAAGTAAGAGTTAAGCTAAATAAAACTGTTCTTTATAATTATACCCGGTGTTATATATATCCTCTATTTGAATTATGTGCATGTACAGTATTGTGTGACTTCCAAATTCCCCAGTCAAGTAGAACTCACTATAACCAATTATACAAACCTAGTAAAAACCCTGGTATAACATGTTTACTACCTTCTCCTTCATGTTTAGCCCCCATTAGTTTAGAGATTTTACGACGTTTGCCCCATTTCTCTAGCAATGTGTAGACTTTGTGTTCAATTTAGGTAATTTTTGTAATTTAAGAGGAACCGGCCTTTGGCCGCAACATTATTCTACCAACAAATGTACAATTTATCTAAAAGGGGGGTCATGGGGTATGTTTTTAAGCTTGATGTAGGTCTAGGAGGGGAACTAAAAATAATAATAATAATAATAATAATAATAATAATAATTAAAGTTGCAAGCAACGTTGTCCGAGGTTCAAGCATTTTGCACACAGGGTATTGTGTTGGATACAGGGGCTGTGTCACACATATCAAAATATAATTTAACTTATCAGGCATGGAGAAACTACGGAAGTAACAGATTGTAGCCATTTTGGCTGTGGCCAAAATGGTGGCTAGCTCTATTGGTTGTGGCCATTTATGAGTGTGGCTGTATTTGGTTGTGGCCATATATGAGTGTGGCTGTTTTTGGTTGTGGCAGTTTATGATATTATTTTATTATCCAGAAGTATTAGAAATAAGCTAAGTAGACAAAAAGACTAGTAGACAAAAAGACTAGTAGACAAAAAGACTAGTAGACAAAAAGACTAGTAGACACAAAGACTAGTGGGCAAATAAACTAAGACAAATAAAATAATAGACAAATAGACTAGCAGACAAATAGACTAGCAGACAAATAGACTAGCAGACAAATAGACTAGTAGACATTTAGACAAAAAAGACAAATAAACTAGTAGGCAAATAGAACAGCAGACAAATAGACTAGCAGACAAATAGACTAGCAGACAAATAGACTAGCAGACAAATAGACTAGTAGACATTTAGACAAAAAAGACAAATAAACTAGTAGGCAAATAGAACAATAGACAAATAGACTAGTAGACAACTAGTCCAGTCAACAAAAGCAAAAAGAAATGATAGGCAAAAAGACTTGTAAGCAAATCGACTCCTTGGCAAAAAGACGTATTAGCAAATTGACAATAAGCAAAATGACGGAAAGACCTGTACACGAAATGACTAACAAAAGGCCAGCAAATGCATTCTCTAAATAATGTCTGTGCTTTGACTCCAGCCGACTTAGGTGGTGTCACACGAGCGCATTTTCCGGCAATTTCCGTTGAGCGAGTTTTTTTTTTCGAACTTATTATAGGCTCTTTCGCATTGGAATCTGAAACTAGATCGAAGGTAGACTATGTTAGGTTGCTTAAGAGGAGGCAGACAGTTTTTCTGGATCCCCTTCTCCCTAATGTTTAGCCCCACTAGTTTTAAGATTATAAGACGTTCGGCCCATTAGTTTGGCGATTTTAACAGCTTTCGCCCCATTTCGTTGTCAATTTTAAGACCTTTTGTGCCATTTTGGTGTCGATTATTTCCTGGCGAGCGATAGCGAGCCTTCAATTTTAAGAAGGACCGGCCTTTGGCCGGGACATTTTTCTACCGAAAGATGTACACATTTTTCTTGTCTAGGGGGTGTTTTTCTAAGCTTGATGGAGGTCTAGGGAGAAAACTAAAAAAATATATGAATAAATAAATTAATAGACCAAATAAACGGTCTGCCTCCCCTTAAGAAGACCTATGTTGTTCAGAGGGTATATTGAGATATCGTGTTTTTTTTGTTTTTTTTCTATATTCCAACTACTCCCTCTCGGGCATAGGCTGAGAGCCTGTACATTCCACCGCTCAACACGGTGAAGCCCGTGAGGTCTTGTTCCAGTCTGGGGAGTGAGACATGTGAAGCATCCATTCATGGCTCGAAGCAGCTCCATCTCTGAAGCGGCTGGTTGCTTCGCTCAAGTGCTTCACCGTCTCACCCTCCAGACTCAGACCCTCACTCTCAGAACGCCACCTATTGAGCAGTGAACTCACTAGGCATTGTCCCCCTGTAACATATTTTGAATATGGGAATATTCATACAGTGTTATTTAATCAGGGAACAATGAGGGTATTTTTTTGGCATTTCGGTGGGCTTCGTGGTAATGCACTGATACTAGGTACAGCACAAATTCAATCCCAATAATATCTTCCCATTGACATATCGGGATTTGAACCCGGGTCCATTGGATTACCAATCCAGTGGCATGACCACTCCACCACACAATCGAAAAAATTGTCTACATTTTATGGTAGATATATGTGCCGGCCGCTCCTAAATTACAGGCTTGTTATAGATCGTCAGGAAAAAATCAACACCTGGATGGCTCGAAAGATCTTAGTATTGACAAGGAAATGGGACGAAAGCTTTTAAAAACGCCAAGCTAATGGGGCGAACAGCTTAAAATCTCAACACTAATGGGGCTAAACTTGAGGAAGAAGGGGGTCCAGTGTGTGTTTATATTTGTAGTATGTGTTTATGTGTGAGTGTAAGTGTTTGTTTATGTGTGAGTGTAAGTGTGTGTTTATGTGTGAGTGTAAGTGTTTGTTTATGTGTGAGTGTAAGTGTGTGTTTATGTGTGAGTGTAAGTGTGTGTTTATGTGTGAGTGTAAGTGTGTGTTTATGTGTGAGTGTAAGTGTGTGTTTATGTGTGAGTGTAAGTGTGTGTTTATGTGAGTGTAAGTGTGTGTTTATGTGTGAGTGTAAGTGTGTGTTTATGTGCGAGTGTAAGTGTGTGTTTATGTGCGAGTGTAAGTGTGTTTATGTGTGAGTGTAAGTGTGTGTTTATGTGTGAGTGTAAGTGTGTGTTTATGTGCGAGTGTAAGTGTGTGTTTATGTGTGAGTGTAAGTGTGTGTTTATGTGTGAGTGTAAGTGTGTGTTTATGTGCAAGTGTAAGTGTGTGTTTATGTGCGAGTGTAAGTGTGTGTTTATGTGCGAGTGTAGGTGTTTGTTTATGTGTGAGTGTAAGTGTGTGTTTATGTGTGACAGTGTGTGTTTATGTGTGAGTGTAAGTGTGTGTTTATGTGTGAGTGTAAGTATGTGTTTATGTGTGAGTGTAAGTGTGTGTTTATGTGTGAGTGTAAGTGTGTGTTTATGTGTGAGTGTAAGTGTGTGTTTATGTGTGAGTATAAGTGTGTGTTTATGTGTGAGTGTAAGTGTGTGTTTATGTGCGAGTGTAAGTGTGTGTTTATGTGCAAGTGTAAGTGTGTGTTTATGTGTGAGTGTAAGTGTTTGTTTATGTGTGAGTGTAAGTGTGTGTTTATGTTTGAGAGTGTGTGTTTATGTGTGAGTGTAAGTGTGTGTTCATGTGTGAGTGTAAGTGTTTGTTTATGTGTGAGTGTAAGTGTGTGTTTATGTGTGAGTGTAAGTGTGTGTTTATGTGTGAGAGTGTGTTTATGTGTGAGTGAGTGTAAGTGTGTGTTTATGTGTGAGTGTAAGTGTGTGTTTATGTGTGAGAGTGTGTTTATGTGTGAGTGTAAGTGTGTGTTTGTGTGAGTGTAAGTGTGTGTTTATGTGTGAGTGTAAGTGTGTGTTTATGTGTGAGTGTAAGTGTGTGAGAGTGTGTGTTTTTGTGTGAGTGTAAGTGTGTGTTTATGTGTGAGTGTAAGTGTGTGTTTATGTGTGAGAGTGTGTTTATGTGTGAGTGTAAGTGTGTGTTTATGTGTGAGTGTAAGTGTGTGTTTATGTGTGAGTGTAAGTGTGTGTTTATGTGTGAGTGTAAGTGTGTGTTTATGTGTGAGTGTAAGTGTGTGTTTATGTGTGAGTGTAAGTGTGTGAGAGTGTGTGTTTTTGTGTGAGTGTAAGTGTGTGTTTATGTGTGAGTGTAAGTGTGTGTTTATGTGTAAGTGTAAGTGTGTTTATGTGAGTGTAAGTGTGTGTTTATGTGTGAGTGTAAGTGTGTGATTATGTGTGAGTGTTGGTGTGTGTTTATGTGTGAGTGTAAGTGTGTGTTTATGTGTAAGTGTGTGTTTGTGTGAGTGTAAGTGTGTGCTAAAGTGTGTGAGTAAATATGTGTTTGTGTGTGTGTGTTTATGAGTGAGAGTAAGAGTTTGTTTATGAGTGAGAGCGTGTGTTTATGTGTATGTTTAAGTGTGTGAGTAAGTGTCTTTATGAGTGAGAGTAAGTGTTTGTTTATGAGTGAGATTAAGTCTGTGTTTATAAGTGAGAGTGTATATGTATGTGTATGTGTATGTGTATGTTTAAGTGTGTGAGTAAGTGTGTGCTTATGAGTGAGAGTATGTGCGTGTTTATGAATGAGAGTAAGAGTTTGTTTATGAGTGAGAGTATTATTGCATTCCTGCGTGTTGTAATTGTATTCAGTATTACGTGTAACTTACAGAATGGTAAGCAAGGATATCATAATGACTGGGATCTACCCCATTATTAACCCGTTGAGTACCAGCGACGTGTGCTATTTATCATTCTAGCTATATTTAGACGATATTATGCAGCTTATGAAGGATCTGTGGTAGTTAAAAAGAGTTGGTTGCGATAGTTTGAAATCTTATTATTGCTAGAAGTCCTTCCTAAGCTGAATAAAATCCTATAATAATTGCCAGAATATGTTGAAAAGGACGTCCCTGGTACTGAATGGGTAAACGTAAATCATATATATATATATATATATATATACATACTTTACCTCTACGATGAGAGTAAAGCTGTAGACATTATATACCTTGATTTTCAAAAGGCCTTTGACAAAGTTCCCCACAAACGTTTACTGCTAAAACTAAAAGCGCATGGAATACAAGACGGTGTGTTGAAATGGATAGAAAATTGGCTCAGCGACAGAAAGCAAAGAGTAGTCATAAACGGTAAGGCATCTAAATGGACCAATGTAAGTAGCGGGGTACCCCAGGGATCGGTACTAGGACCAATTATCTTTCTAATTTACATCAACGACATAGATGAGGGTCTCACCTGTACAATCTCAAAATTTGCTGACAATACAAAAATTGCAAATAGCGTACTCTCAAAAGAACAAGTTGACGATATGCAACACAATCTAGATAAATTGTCACATTGGGCCCAAATTTGGCAAATGCGTTTCAATGCGGATAAATGGATAAATGTAAAGTACTACATATCGGATACCTAAATGAGAAAGCAAACTATTCGATGAATGGCACTCAGCTTAAGAATGTAAACAGAGAAACCGATCTGGGAGTAACAATATCGAGTAACCTAAAACCGAGTCAACAATGTTCAGAAGTTGTTAAGAAGGCAAACAAAATAATTGGCTTTATAGGCAGGTCATTTGAGCATAAATCCAAAGACGTTATCCTAACCCTTTACAATTCCTTAGTCCGCCCTCTTCTGGAATACTGCGTTCAATGCTGGTGCCCTTATTACCAAAAAGACATAAACAAGCTAGAACGAGTTCAACGTAGAGTTACCAAAATGATACCTAGCCTAAAGAACAAACCATACGAAGAGCGTCTTAGAGAATTAAATCTATTTCCTTTAACCTAGCGAAGATTAAGAGGTGACTTAATTCAAGTGTTCAAAATCATCAAAGGCATCGACAATATGAACTGTAGTAAGTACTTCACTATCGACCAATCTAATAACACACGGGGAAACGGTTGCAAAATTATTGGTAAATCTTTTAACTCACACGAATCTAAGAATTTCTTCTTCAATCGAGTTGTCAACTTGTGGAATGGGCTTCCCCGAGACGTTATAGACTGCAGCACCGTTGATTCATTTAAACTCCGCCTAGACAAATATCTCGCATCAAACCCGCGACTGACTGCGTTTGTAAATGAATAACTTTATTTTATCCTCCCCTCAGTTACTAACCCATATGTCCCCTACTAACTTCCTAGTCCTGCCACGGACATTAGTTCCAGGGCAGTAGTTCCCTTTCCAATGTTCCCTTACCCACTCTAAACCACTGTTTGGACACTTGATCCTCAGTGTTTTGGAGGACAAGCAGCCTAGAAGGGTCACTAGACCTGTTGTTGCTTGATTTCCTTTGTACTCCTTTGTACTCCTTTGTACTTTGTACATACAGTATATATATATATATATATATATATATATATATATATATATATATATTCTTAACCAAAGAAACATTAATTCATAAGCAAATTTAATTAGGGGCTGTTAGTGAGTAGTTATTATATATTAATCTCTCTCTCTCTCTCTCTCTCTCTCTCTCTCTCTGTTATCTCACCCACCAGGTATACAGGGTATCCTAATATTCCACCTTCCCCCATACCCCCTTTAATCTGTCCCCAGCCCACTGAAGAAATAATAATAATAAAAAATAAATTACCTTGTTTGTTGTTGTTGTTGTGTGTTGGTCTCCGCAAGGGGGGCTTTCATGCTGTAAATTAGCCATCCCTCGCCATCTTTGATCCTAAAATTACTAATATACAACAAATGTTGCCATTTGTAGCGTCAATAAAACATTACATTTCATATACAAATACCTACAAATATCATAAATCCAATAAATAATATGAAAATAGGGAAAGGAACAGAAACGTGGCGAAATTATAGTCCAGGGGAGACAAATATGGAGCAGTTGTCCACTTATTTAACGGGGCCTCTAATCTACGCGCGGCACCAAAGAAAGCGGAGCACGAAAACTTTTACTCGCAGGGTAAACTTTAGAAAACCCGCGGGAGGGGACACGGAGGTTTGTTTATACAGGGAGAGGTGGGGTGGGGTCGGAGTAATTATTTCTCGGGGTTTATTGCTTGTGCTCACGGTCTTAGAGAGAGAGAGAGAGAGAGAGACGTGAAAGAGAGTGAGCGAAGATATAATATACAAATAACAATACAGGTACATACAACCGGATAAAAGGAACACAACCGGAAAGAGAGAGAGAGAGATTAATACAAACACATATACACACTCACACAACAACAAAAATCAATTATCAATGACGGAGTAAATCAGTAAGCCAATCAGGAGACGTCGGGATTAGCTCAGGTGTGCCAGCCAGATTTACCCTTTACTTCTCGTCCTTGGGAACACCTTTAGCCTATTCAATTTCTGTGACTGCAATTTCTAAACAACTACCATATATAGGGCCTACAGAAACTTTTGGAAGCATCAGCAACATATATTATTATAATTATAATATAATTGTAGTATTTTAAATACTTTCTCATTTGAACGATTAGTTAATGGTAATAATTTATAATTTACTATATCAGTGGTCCACAAAAGCCACAAGAAAATAAAATTTATTTTTATATTTTTATTTGTATATTTTATATCTCGAATGCTGGTGAATCGTGAACGTTTTATTGTTGTTGTTGTTGTTGTTGTTCCCCAAGCTGTCTGGCCGAACAGCCCCAAGGCCCCGAGCAAGGCCAAGGCCATAACCAAGCGCCCCCACAGTACCCTCCCTGCCGACCACAATAAAGCCTGGGCGACCGAAGCCACTCCATGGCGGGGAGCTGAGGAGGGTGCGGAAACGCCCGGGAAACCAAAGCCCCACCCAGGGCCCTGTGCCCGTCACCAATTAATGAAGAGAAAGTTGAGGGGCAAAGGAAAAATGTGACGCTTTGGCTTCCAATCTTGATAGATTGGGAGGTCAATCCACGGAAGAGACGCCGTCACTTGAGATCTAGAAAATATATAAGTAAAAGGAACAGTCAGAGTAAGCTATGGGTATGGCAGAGATCGCTCAGTTCTCACTCTGATAGACCAGCCCATCACCACACATTTTATTGTTGACTCCCTTCTCTAAACTCTTCAGAAAATAGGAAAAGTAGAAAGTAGCTACGAGGTGCTATTGTAAAGGCTTATCCCTCAATACCTTTACCTGACCTGACCTGACTCGAGAGGGTGCAGAGTGGCAAAGCGAGCAGGTACGGAAAAATGTCTGGTGTGTGTGTGTTTTTTTTTTTTTTTTTTTTTTTTTACTCTAATTATAATAATATTTGTTTCTGATGCTTCCAAAAGTTTCTATGGGGCTATATACAGTAGCTGTTCATAAATTGCAGTCACCGCAATTGAATAGGCTAAGGGGAAGTATAGGGTACACTGAGCTTAGCCTGTGTAACTATTTTCCCTCTGTTAGGCTCCTCCGCTCATAACCTTATCTCTGTCACCTGTCCTGTCTCTCCAGTACGTCCTTCTGACCCCCCTCAGCCGGCAGCTCTTGTGGCATTTTGGCGCTGTCGACTGGAAGGCTCTATGGCAGTACTTCTTTGATTTCCCATTGCAAGATTTTTTTTTTTTCGTGGCTGGGAACCCTCAGAGAGTGCCGAACAATTTGCTGAGGTAATTCTCTCGGGCATGGAGGCATACATTCCATTTTCTTTCTCACAGTCTAATACAAAAAAAATCTAGGTTTACTCACACATGTTCTACTGCTGTCTACAATAAGGAGGAAGCATTCAAACTTTACCATCGCCTTCAAACTCAAGAATCTTGTACTTTTCATGTTTATTCTCGGAATCAAGCCAAATCTGTTCTTCGATTTGCCAAAAACTCTTTCATCTGACTTTCCAACTCTAGCTCTTCCTAAGCTCTCTGGCATCTATTTAAAAACCTCTCCAACAGTTATACTTCCTCATATTTCCCTCATATTTTCCACTCTGATGGCAGCACCGCCACGTCTTCCTCTGACAAAGCTGAACTCTTCTCTCAAACTTTCGCTAAAATATAGGTTTGATTCCCGAAGGGAAGTAGAGAAAACCTAATATTTAGTAGGGCCCCATAATCATTGACGACTTCGCCTATTAGTATAATAGTTTCTATTCAACATCCCGCGCCAGCATTTTGAATAGCCCGCGCGGAAGTTAACCTGGAGTACTCGTCATAAGTGCACGTTTAATTCCCTTACGGGATCGTCATTTTGATCGGGTACCCTACAGAAAAAAACTCTGTAAATTATAAAAAAGAAAAAAGAACTTAATATCTGTTATCACATGACTTGCCAAATGCGTGGATTTCTCATGTTTCGCTTCCCCAACACCAGGCCCTCTAGCGGCCATCGTCTTCCTTCACTGATATACCAAGAATAAACTATAGAAATCAACGAATGGGAAGTGGGATGGTCGGGAGGGACAGTGTCGTCAATGATTACGGGGCCCTACTAAATATTAGGTTTTCTCTACTTCCCTTCGGGAATCAAACCTATAACTTAATAGGGCCCCTTCATCATTGACGACTTCGCCTGATTAGCAAGACTGGAGGCGGGACATTCGTAAAATATCCCTACCCTTAGGGACAAAGAATCCAAGTAACATTTTTAAAGTTTTATTGTATGCAAACAATATATAAAAAAGTATAAAAGATTTGCAAGCAGTGCGTGACATTAAGAAACTGCTTGCTCATGGTCAGATCTTTACATTAGATCGTATGCATGATAAAGTGGGACACACATGTGTTCCCGAGAACTGTAACTCTGCAGTAGTTATTTGTTCCATTCTTAAAACTATTTGTACATTAAATATATTTGTACAATCTTGTAAAAAACATACATAGTTGCAACTATGTGAGATATCTTCTTAGAATTAACATAAAATTAATATTGGACTGTAGAACCCGTCCTATCACAGCTCGTGATTCATCACAATCTTCAGGGGTACAGAGGGGATATGGACTATTCCGCATAACTCCCCCCCCCCCTTTTTAACGACAAAACTTAACTTAATAGAACATTACCTACTGTACCCGTTGACGTAAAGCTACACAGGTACGCTTTGGTTTATCTAGAGCGACAGACAGGTAGCGTGTTAGGAACGTATGATTGGAAGCCCATAATTGAGTATTAGCAATGTCTTCTACTGAGAATTTTTTTAGAAATCTGAGAGAGACTGCCCATTTCCTGATATCGTGAGCCCTGCCTATCACGCGGGGATTACTTTTCCTAATAACGTCCACAAGCAAGGAAGCTAACTTTCGTTTTGTAACACGCTTACCTGTCCGGTTGACCCATAAAGCACCTGGTTGGCGAGGCTGCGCAGCCCTCGAAAACATTGTGAGTGCTTGCACAGGACATAAAAGGTGATGAGTGAGGCCCCTCTTTAAAGCCGGGATGGAAAATTCAGAAAATACATGTTCAGAATGTTCGTTCTTAGCTATAAATGTGGGAGACGGCGCGATGCACATGATCGTGCAGTCTCCCAAACCTAAGGCAATTAGGTTCGTTGCTCATCGCCGCCAGCTCAGACACCCTGTTTCCGGTGGCTAGAGCCATGAGGAAAACAGCCTTTGTCAAAAGTGAATCAAAATCCGGCGCATTATTATATTTGCGCGATTGAAGTACTGATAAGGCTTTGTCAAGTGACCAATGAGCATGAGCTGACGGGGCGGTAGACGTAGCTTGAAACACGCCATCATAAAGCCTTTCTCCTCCGCCTGCGGTATGGAAAGGCCAGTGAGATAAAAAAAAAGGGGGTCTAATGGCAGACAAATGATTTTTTAAAGTGGTTACTGAATTTTTTTTTTGTTCGAATAGATAGTCTAAATATTTGAAAATTAAAGCCCCTGAGGCAATAGTTTGCCCTGACTCTACAATCCAGGTTGTGAAGGTTTTCCAATGGGATTGATATTGTCTCCTGGTAGACATAGTGTACTGGTTCATTAATTTATTAGTGACACTTTCCCCAAATTGAGCTAACCATTTGGCATGGTAGATATCCATAAGGCAAAACTGAGCGAGGTCCGAAGGTTGCCAATTGTTTTCAAGTGGAAAGCGGAGACCTGGAGGGACACCGGGGTCCTGCACCACAGTTGCAATTGGTGGTACCACACCTGGGCTAGCCATAGCGGCGCGATCATCGCGACTCGGCCCCGGTAATCCCTCAGCTTGTGAATTACTTTGCACATTAGCACAGAATCTGGTGGAGGAAACAGATAGATTGAGGTCCACCTGTTCTAATCTACCAACAATGCATCGGTTCCCCCCGCCGGGGTTACCTCCTGACGAGTGAGGAAGAGGTCTGTGGTTCTCTGTGGACGCAAACAAGTCCACTTGTGGACGGGACGGCTTTGCAATCATCTTGTCGAAGATAGCCTGTTTGATTGTCCATTCTACTAGAGTGCTCCGCCGGCGAGAGAGAGCGTCTGCCCAGACGTTCGCCACGCCAGGGAGATATGTTGCATGCAGGGAAATTCCTAGTGATTCGGCCAGGGCAAAAATCCGTTCGGAAACCTTCAGCAACTCTCGTGACCTCACTGAGCCCTGTCGCTGAATACAAAAAACTGCAGTTTGGTTGTCCATTCGGAACAATATTGATTTGTTTTTCAAAGTCATGCCGTGAGTTTGGAGAAAAAAGAGGGGGACTAAAAGCTCTTGCTTGTTGATATGTGACTGACTGTCGTCTGACCATGTGCCTTGACCTTGATGGCCCAGGTTGGACTGATAGCCCCAACCTAGTGCCCCTGAGGCGTTTGTGTCTACCCCTACCGTAGGAGGGGCAGAAACCCATGTCGTGATAGAGTGGAGGACTTCTCGCTTGGTCCAGACCGAGAGTAAGCTGTGGATTAATGGAGGAATTGGCCATAATTTCTTCTCCGGCGAGAGAGGGAAAACTTTATTGCCTTCCAGGATTAATCGTTTGACTTTCAACCGGCCCAACTTCACAGCTAATTGTATCCAGTTGAGAGAGCCGACTAGGGAATCCCACGTTTTCCTGGTCGTATCCAGACTGTGGAGAAAACGGAACAGTTTCTTGCGGAACCTGTTCCGGTTGTCCACACTCTGAGTAAGAGTCAGATTGGCTGTGTCCCAGACCAGCCCTATCCACTGAATAGTCCTTGTGGGGACAAGGCGAGACTTCGCCAAGTTCACCTTGAACCTTAGGGTTTGTACATGAGTTAACACTTGGTTTACATGATCTTGACATAATTCCATAGAGTTCGCCACTACTAGCCAGTCATCTAGATACCAAAACACCTGTATGCCCTGGACTAACAGGGGTAAAAAGAGCTTGCCGGACGAGTTTTGTGAAAATTCTCGGTGCCAGGTTCAAACCAAAAGGCATTCTTTGGAAGACATAAGTCTCTTGCCTGACCCTCAGGGCGAGGAATTTTTGGAACCGTTTGTTTATAGGGACATGCCAATAGGCATCTTTGAGATCGATCGAGCACATCCAACCCTGCGGCAGAAGCACGAGTCTGAGTTGCTGAACTGTAAGCATCCTGAAGGGTGAATTCTCTATAAATGTGTTCAGTTGCGAGAGATCTAGAACTGGTCGCATCTGCACACTGTCCCTTTTTGGCACTAAGAAAAGTCTTGAAATGATTGGCATGGACCGGGATAAGGACTTGTTTGGTAACCATTTCCTGAAGTAGAGTCTCCTCCTCCTGAGACACATTGGTGTATTCTCGCGGCTGACGCAGTCGAGGCCGCCGGAGCCACCGCCAGGTGATTCCTTTGCTCACTACTTTCCTGGCCTAGGTTTTCTTGGGCCAGGCCGAGCGGAATAAACGGAAAGAACCCAGGTGCAACCGGGGTCTGACCTTCAAGGCAACTCTCAAATCTTGTGTCCTTAAGCACGGCATTGGGATGCTGAGAGGCTGGGTGGCTAGTTTTTTGGAGGGGGAGGTGGGTTGGCATCTGACGCTTGGCTAGATTTGGCTGATGATTGGCCCTGATTACCCTTCTGAGGGACCTTACCTTTATACCCAGAATGTTTACCTTGTTTGGACTTGTACGGATTACCTCCCTGCTGCGGAGGGAGTCTGGGATTCCTTGGTGACTGTTTAGCTTGTGGCTAGTGGACTATTGAAATCAACAAGAATAGGAAACTCAGAGCCAAGGATGAGGTAGGGAGATTACTGGACGTTTCTATTAGGGCCACACCTAGTACATATAATGCTGATTTCTTTGTGTTCTCCGCTGCCCCGGCAGTACCGCCGGCCTCAGCTGCACGACTCTTTGCAGACTGGTCCAAAGCAGATGGCATTAATGACATTAAAGCTTTGAATGCACTCACGCCGGAACTGGCTACAGTTCCAGTACTTGGTCAGTCACATACACCAGTCCTGCAGATGGGGCGGGTAGGTTTGGGTCAAGGAGTAGACTGGGAAGCAGAGGCACAGGTATTTGTTTCTACCATTACATCTAAAACCTCCCATCAGGTCCCTCAGGAGTTGCATGCTTTTTTTTTTTTTTTTTTTTTTTTCTATATTCCAACTACTCCCTCTCGGGCATAGGCTGAGAGCCTGTACATTCCACCGCTCAACACGGTGAAGCCCGTGAGGTCTTGTTCCAGCCTGGGGAGTGAGACATGTGAAGCATCCATCATGGCTCAAAGCAGCTCCATCTCTGAAGCGGCTGGTTGCTTCGCTCAAGTGCTTCACCGTCTCACCCTCCAGACTCAGACCCTCACTCTCAGAACGCCACCTATTGAGCAGTGAACTAACTAGGCATTGTCCCCCTGTAACATATTTTGAATATGGGAATATTCATACAGTGTTATTTAATCAGGGAACAATGAGGGTATTTTTTTGGCATTTCGGTGGGCTTTGTGGTAATGCACTGATACTAGGTACAGCACAAATTCAATCCCAATAATATCTTCCCATTGACATATCGGGATTTGAACCCGGGTCCATTGGATTACCAATCCAGTGGCATGACCACTCCACCACACCTCCCCTTGGCTTGGTTCTCATTACCTGTTAATAATTTAAGGCAGAGGGGGTGTCGCCAGCCTTGTTCGCTTTCTTGGCGGCCCCCAAACTGGCTCTTCACCAATTAGTTGAACCTTTTTGTACCCCTCCCCCAGCCCATCTGGATAGGGACTTTAAGTTAAGAAGCAAAGCCTTCAGATTGTTCTCACAATACCTTGTCACTCGCCAGGTTACGGTATCCCTAGCTAGGACTATTTCGGCCATTGCAGACCAAAATGTGAGAAAAGCCACAGACCTGTCACGTAGGATTTTATTACAGAATTCAATACAATCCCTGGGTGACATTAGGGTAGCAATCATGGAGGCGGTGAGGGCCCGCCAGGACCTCAGAGTGTTTTTAGTAAAGAAGTTACCAGAAGATATTGGTCGCCGGGTGACTCTTTCCCCAGTCTTAACTGCCTCCCTCCTCAGTTCAGAAACGTGGAGTGTAGTTTTCAATCTGGTAGATGGGTGGAAGCCGACTACCTCCCAGGCTAAGAGGGAACCGTTTAAGAAACCTTTCAATAAGCCCAAAAGCGGCGGTAAGTCACAAGTTCACAACCCCCTCATGCTAAGCAGTCCTTTCGGGACCCAAGGCCTCCTCCACAGCAGGGGGGTAGTCAGCACAAGCCCAAACAAGGTATATACTCAGGTTATAGAGGTAAGTCACACCCCAAACCAAATCAGGGACAGACGTCAGCCAAAACTAGCCAACGAATCTGATACCAACCCACCACCCCCTCCAAAAAACTAGCCAACCAAACTCTCTGTCTCCCGGGGCCGTGCTTAGGCGTGTCGGATTCGAGAGTTGCTCCGCCAAACGGACCCAGTCTGCAGACGGGTTCGTTCCAAGTATGCCACAGAGCCTGGCCCAAACGAACCTGGGCCAGAACTGTAGTAAGCAAAGGTATCACCTGGCGGTGGATCCGGCGACCTCGACTGCGTCAGGCGCTCGAACACAACCATGTTTCGCCGGGAGTGGAGGCCCTGGTCCAAGAAATGATCTCAAAGAAGGTCATTGTCCTAGTAGAACCAACTTGCTGAGTGTTCACCTCCAGACTTTTCTTAGTGCCAAAAAGGGACAGTGTGCAGATGCGACCAGTAGTGGATCTCTCGCGTCTGAACACTTACATCATAAATCCATCCTTCAGAATGCTTACAGTAAAACAAATCAGGCTTGTACTTCCGCCGCTGGGTTGGATGTGCTCCTTAGACCTCAAAGACGCCTATTGGCAAGTCGATCTCTATCAACAAACGGTTACAAAAGTTCCTCGCCATGAGGGTCAGGCAAGAGACATGTCTTTCAGAGACTGCCTTTTGGTTTGAAACTGGCACCGAGAATTTTCACAAAATTAGGCCGGCAAGCCCTTCTGCCATTGTTGGACCAGGGCATAATGGTGTTGTGGTATCTAGACAACTGGCTAGTGGTGGCGGAGTCAAGAGAGTTATGTCACAATCATGTCAAATAAGTAATCAATCATGTACAAACCCTAGGGTTCAAGGTGAACTTGGCAAAGTCTCTCCTTGTTCCTACACGGGAAATTCAGTGGATAGGGCTGGTCTGGGATACCGCCAATCTGACTCTTACTCAGAGTGTGGACAATCGCCACAGATTTTGCAGGAAACTGTTTCGTTTTCTCCACAGTCTGAATACGACAAGGAAGACGTGGGAGTCCCTGGTCGGCTCACTCAACTGGATCCAATTAACTGTGAAGTTGGGCCGGTTGAAAGTAAATAGATTAATGATGGAAGGCAACAAATTTTTCCCACTACTGCCGGCGGGAAAACTATGGCCGATTCCTCGATTAATTCACAACTTACTGTCGGTCTGGGCGAAGACCGAAACACTGTACTCTGTGACAACATGGGTTTCTCCTCCTCCTTCGGTATGGGTAGACACAAATGCTTCTGGAACACTAGGGTGGGGGTATCAGTCCAATCTAGGCCATCAAGGGCAGGGTATTTGGCCCAGAACGAGTTATGGCACATCAACAAACAAGAGCTTCTAGTTCCTCTGTAAGGGGGGGGGGGGGGGGGGGGGGTTTCGTAGTCTTTACTTTTCTTTTCTAATGTTCCTGGGACTTTGCTTATTTATTATTTCCTGTTCATTCCATTATTGTGTTTCTTCCTTACTTGATGATTGGTCCAACTTATTACTCTGGTAGCTTAATGGCCGTTGCATGCAAGGAAATACAGGTGAATGAATGCAAATGGTCTAAATGACACAGGATAAATAAAAACACAATATACCGTTTGGTATTCTTAACTATATTAAAACACTGTAAAGAGAAATACACTTTTCACTGTGATACACAAATCAATACGATTATTACTTTAGTCAACCACGGAATATATCGGTATTATTGGCGCAATGAACTACTTCTTATCACCACATCAAAGTTAACTAAAACCCTTCAACAGGTGACCCCAAGGCCACTACCCTAGTAAACACACACTTCAGTCACTAGGTTCATAAGGCGTACAACAGCTCACAATGGGGTAAAGGTTAGCTCAAGGCTCAATAACACCAACAGCATCCTGTCTCAGTACAGCCACTAGGTCATGTCCACGCTGGGGTGGACACAGGACTCTCTGCACCTGGTACTTCTCTTGGGACTTCGCTCCTGACCTGGGACCTGGTATTAACATTACCATTAATAAAACTGACAAAATTTGATATCTTAATTCATATTAACATTACAAAAGTGGTCAAATGTATCAATTAAGAGACAACAAAATAGCGGTTGTATAAATTGTTGGGTCAGATAAAGTTTATTTAGTTGACCCTCAAAAATATATAAAGAAAAATGGTCCAAATAGAAAACGGAGGGTTGGGGATACAGATATATTTTACTTAGTTGACCCTCATAAATATATAAAGAAATGGGCAAATAGAAAACGGAGTGTAGGCCTATACACGGGAGGCGCTGGAGGCAGCTCTGTGCGTCTCCAAAACTCACCATCTGCGCATGCATGAGAATCTAGCCCCGCCCCGCGTTTAAATACACCCTTCAAATCGTCACTGCTAGAGCTCTCCGTAGCACAGTCGGTATGGTTACCGCTTCCCACTTGGGAAACCAGTGTTCGACCCCACTCGAATTTAGTTTATTTTATTTTTTGTTTATTTTGTTATATTTGTTATTTTGGTTATTTTTGTAGGTTAAGTTAGGTTAGGTTAAGTTTGGTTAGGTTAGGTTAGTGTTATGCCCTGTTTTTCTACAGGATTAACTTGGGTAATGTGAGTTCTAACTGACTGGGTATATAAGGCTGCATGCACAAGACAAGGTATGAGGAATAGAGAACACAAAATAAACACACGGTAACAAGACACACGATCACGTTTATTTAATAAGGTTAATAGGGAGCATAAGAAAGTGTGAATACTCGTACAAGACAAATGATAGAAATGAACCGCTAGCATTAGTGGATCTGGATGGAGCCTAGTCTCCCACTTCCAACGTTCAGGTATACTCTTCTAATCACTGGTTTGGTTCGCAAGTTTATATACTGGAAGACCTCAATGTTACTTATAGATTCAATTTCACTAATTAGATTTATTACTGGCAGGTCAGGTGCACAAGTAGTAGTTCACAGACTAGAATTAGACACGCGTATGTTTTAGAGCACGGGAATTCTAGTAACCTCAGGGGGGTACTGATCTAAGTTTTATATTCTTATGGCAGAAATACGTAGAACACAAATCAGTGGGCGAACGTTAGATATCACTAGGGTTTTACTTCTATGTAATAATATCTGGATAAAGGTAATTACGAGAGTTAATGCCGCCTGTTAATTAATAAACACTGATACGCTTAGCACTTCCCAAATGGAATGGTTATATATGAATTACACTGGGCAAAGATATAGCCACTTCATAGAAAGATTAATAAGTGAATTTCTAATTAGTACTATAACACGTTAGTATTAATAAAGTGAATCTTGGGTAGTATTTGGTTGGTCTGGTCCTGGTTATCTTGCGTCCGTGATGTTGGGGGCTAACGACTGGTTCCGCGGCCGTCCAGGTGGTCCATATGTAGGAAGTTCTCAAGACGGATCTCTTGGCGATCGTTGCTGGCTACACGCTTATATACCCACTGGTGTGTGTGAAGGTTATAAGGTGCACGTAGATTTCTTGTACGTGGACAGATGCTTCTATCTCATATCTGCCACGGAGTCTGCCGGCTCTGGAATCTCAAATCTCAGGAACAACACAAGGGCAGAGCTAGAGATCAACTTAAGGGGGCCAGCCACTGGTTGGTGTCTATCTTTCAACTGATTTTACTGGGGGCGGGGGCTGGGTTTATAGGCTCGGTTTTGGACCCTGTAGGCCATAGGGATCTCGAGTCTTATGGACTTATTTGAGCTCTCAATAGATACGGGGACTCGGTAAGGTGGTGAGTACTGTTGTGGCACATGGCTATAGGGAGCCTTCATAATGTGATATAACTGAGCCTTAGTAAGAGGTACTATTTTGGCTATATTGGAAGTATTTAGGGGAGGGAGACTGGATCTACTTTGCGAGGAGGACGGGGCCAGCTGTGATAGGAGCGTCTCTCTTATATTACTCAGTCTTCATTCTATGGTATAGCTGAGATGCTAATTTGATTATCCGAGTATGCAAAAAAGGTGAATGGGTTATTGTGGGTTAATAGAGGTTAGTAAAGGGGTTAGTCATGCATGGTTAGTTCATTGATAGGAAGAATTCCTGTGCTACCTGGCAATGACCCGGAAGTCAAAACAGGGGTCAGGTATACCTCCGCAGGGGTGGGGGTCTCCCTCCTCGGGTGGGTAAAAAGGGGTAGCTGTGCACCCTCTCTCTGGGATGGTCGTCCGGCGGCTGTGGCTAGGGGCTTGCCATATCACAAGTGTTTGTAATAACCCTCTGTTTATGAGACAGATGTGGGTGTTCTTAATACCAAAACCGAAGGTGCCTTGACTAGCTGGTTTAATCGGTTGGTTGTTAATTGTATGGCTTGCTGGATGTGGTGGAGGCTGAGTTGCTAACTCTGCCACATTTATTTGGAAGTATGGCAATAGAAGTTAGTCACTGGCGAGGCGGCTAGCCTCGCACTGACGATCATTGGGTGCAGGGTTGTGAATGGGTTGTGAGGGAATAGATGGCATGCAAAGGGTTAGTAAAGTTCTAATGTTGTTCCGGCCTACTAAGGGAAGGTAGGCTGGATAGGAGTATATATATAAAAGGTTGGAGAGCGTTAGCAACGGAAAAATCAAGGATCTTCAAGAGGTATGGGGGAGAGGCTAGGTCGGAAAAGAGTCGAGGAGCGTGGGGTGTTAATGAGAGGGAGAGAGTTCAGGGGGCTACGTGGAAGTTTGACCCTAAGGTCTCCGGGCGTGGGGGTGGCATTAGGCTACAGTTGATATTGGAGTTTGGGGGGAAATGACAGTGAAAGTACGTTAGCCAAATGCTACCGGGGGATGAGCAAATACGGGGTGGTATATGAGTCTGGAAAAGATAGAATCATGTGGACTGTGGGGCTGTGGGGGAAAAGGAGGTTAACTATAGGTGTGTGCTTGACTGTGGATAAAGTAGGGAAAAACATGGTGTATTATTACTCGTCAATACGAGGGGTTATGGACACTATTATTTGACACGATTTCTTGCTGATCTAGTTGTCCCTGGGAACTGCGTTTTCTATGAAATATAGACCAAAGAAAAGCGGCAGTTCGTAGGGGTACTTCGTTATTGTTGCGTGGTAGATATAGACCATGGTAAAAAAAGGTTATCTATACAATCTCTGGTTGGGGTAAGAATTAGAGTTACTGCATGGCGGCTAACATCTTCAGTCATTATCTCGGTCTAGGTCTTACAGGAATAATGGTTATATCTCAATGGTGTACCCGTGGGTATCATAGTTTCTTATCAATTATGATATGGGGTTTAACATACTACTTCTTGGATGGAAGAACATACATAGATTTATGGGGTGGTTGGTCTTCAGAAACTTAGTCTGGCAAGACAAGGTATTTTAAGGGGGCGAACATATTACTTCTCGGATGGAAGAACATACATAGATTTATGGGGGCGGTTGGTCTTCAGAAACTTAGTCTGGCAAGACAAGGTTTTTTTAGGGGGTTACATATTACTTCTCTGATGGAAGAACATACATAGATTTATGGCAGTCTGAACTGGTTGGCATTGGCTCAACCTAGGGACAGGGCATGGGTGTATTAAATGAATGTGTATTCATGTTCATCATCATGTAGGTAGAGTCTGGCGGGTAAGAGGTGTAGGACACGAAGCAAAATAGAGTAGTGTGGACTGTGGATATGAAGGAGGTGATTGAAAGACGTATAACAATTGTGGAAAAGTAAATGGAAGAGATGAACACAATGGCGGATAAAGATAACTAACCTAAGGATTGAATACATAGATTCATGGCTGTCTGAACTGGTTGGCATTGGCTCAACCTAGGGACAGGGCATGGGTGTTTTAACCTGGGAGGAACATACATAGATTTATGGGGCGATTGGTCTTTAGAAACTTAGTCTGGCAAGACAAGGTATTTTAGGGTATGTTGATATTGACATCCTAACTTAGGGACAGAACATGGGTGTATTAACTTAAGGTGTATTTATGTTCATTCTCATGTAGGTAGATGTGTAGGACACGAGGGTAGTGTATACGTGAGGTGTGGGAAAGGTCAGTGTTTTAGAAGGGGTAGGCAGGTGTGGTTTGGAGCTGCTTAGCCCTGCGGGCTTGGGCCTGTCTGAACTGGTTGGCCCGGTCACCTGGTCCTTTCGTTCTGTGGGCCTTTCTTTCGGGTGTTTCTGTGTGGTGTTCGCTCGTGGCTTCTGTGGTGGGCCTCTCGTTCTGGGGCATTTTAGTTAGGTTAGGTTAGGTTAGGTTAGGTTAGGTTAATCTAATCTAATATAATAGTTGTACATTTGAGGGGCGGGGCCAAGGACACTCACAGAGCTGCCTCCAGCGCCTCCCCTATACACCCTACTTGCAAAGGAATGTTGGTTACATTAAGTTACATATACTGAACACGACAACGGTATATCATTGCTGTGATAATACTACACTAACACAATGCAATTAACATATTATTATCTTAATACATAATAAGGTTGGCAGGAAAAATAATATGGAATTTGAAATCTAAATGAGTAATTATCAGACTGAGTGAATAATTTCACCTTCGACCAAGACAAAGGATGTCGTATAATTTCGTAGTTACATATAAGAAACTGGGCTTAAAAATTGTCTCAAAACTTATCTTAAATACTTCACAATTCATTTCAACTCACCTTCAACAGAAGGTTTTATCTAAACACAACACAAAAGGAAATGTATACTGAGTTAAGCTAAATATTTCCCCTTAGTCCGCCCGAGGCTGGCGACTGGGAGGGAATGACGCTGGCACTCTCGGCTCTAGGCTCTGTAGGACTCGGGCGGACTAAGGGGAAATAGTTAGCTTAACTCAGTATACATTTAAACATTATACAGTATAAACGTCCTTTGTCATAACAATAACCATACCTTGATTAAATGAGCTCCTCAACTTACTTAGAGTCTAATAAAACTTTCAAAGGATAATTGAATTACTTTTATATGATGTAAACGAATTTCAGGCACAAACATATGTTAACTATTACTTACGATATCCTCGGTAAGACTATAGTTTTTAAGTTGGATCTAGGACTCATAAATTTCGACCTGTCAAACCCCCTTGAGGTGGGCACTTGTGCTAAGGCCTCAGAATCAGGGTGTCACACTAGAGACTCGGTACAAGCAATTATTAGGCCAAATATCAGCATTATACTAGATTCACAAAGTTAAAGTTATGCTTTGCAATTAACTTTATACACCTGGAAGTGGCCAAAACAAGTAAATATCATTCTAATTTCAAAACAACATTGCTCCGATTGTGACACCCCTTTTCTAAACTTAATATAACAATACCAAACAATTATATTTAATATGTAAAGTTAGAATAATGACCCTCGTACCTATGAGACACCATTGGGCCTTTTTAATTATTTCTTTTTAGTCATTACAATTTAATATATGTCAACTGATATCTTAATCACGATAATAACATAATACCGAACATTTCAACTAATCTCAACACTGACTGGGTCATTATTGGGCTTAAAGTGAGTGAACAGTAAAAGTCTTGGTGTAAATATTGCCAAAATCAAGCCTAGTCAATTTAGACCCCTTACACCTCTATATTTTCTCCAAGCCCACGGCTCGTCATTGCAAGGGAAATCAATAGCGTTTCGGATGGACAACTTAATTGCGGTCCATTGCATTCAGAAACAAGGTTCAGTGAGGTCACGAGAGTTGCTAGTAGTGTCAGAACAGATTTTTGCTCTAGCCGAATCGCTGAGCATTCATCTGCATGCTTCATACCTCCCAGGCGTGTCGAACGTCTGGGCGGATACGCTGTCCCGGCGACGGAGCACTTTAGTAGAATATAGGCTCTCAAACAGACCATCTTTGACAAGATGATTGCCAAGCCTTACCGTCCACAAGTGGATCTGTTCGCATCCGAGGAGACTCACAAGCTACCTCTCTTCCTGACCCGCCAAGGGGTAACTCCGGCGGGGGGACCAGATGCGTTATTAGAGGACTGGAACAAGTGGAACTCAATCTATCTATTTCCTCCACCAGATTCTGCTCTAATGTGCAGGGTAATTCACAAACTAAGAGGTTACCGGGGCTTAGTCTCGATGATCACGCCGTTATGGCCGGCTCAGGTGTGGAACCACCAGTTGAACAAATGGTGCAAGGACCCGGTGTCACTCCCGGTTTCCGCATTCCACTTTGAAATTATTGGCAACCTTCAGACCTCGTTCAATTTTGCCTTCTGGACATTTACAATGCCAAATGGCTAGCTCAGTATGGGGAAAGTGTCACTATAGTAAAATTATGAACCAATATACTTTATCTACCAGGAGGCAATATCAATCACATTGGAAAGCTTTTACGAACTGGATTGTAGAGTCAGGGCAAACCGATGCCTCAGGAGCCCTGGTCTTCAAATACTTAGATTATTAAATTTTATTTGAGCAGAAGCGTTTGTCCGTTGTTACGTTAAAAAATCACTTATCTGCTATCAGATTCTTTGATCTCACTGGTCTCTTGATACCGCAGGCGGAGGAGAAAGGGTTTATGAGGGCGTGTTTCAGGCTCCACCCACCACCACGTCAGCTCATGCCACCCTGGTCACTTGACAAGGCTTTATCTTTGCTTCAATCGCGCAAATATAATAATGCGCCGGATTTTGATTCATCACTTATAAAGGCTGTGTTCCTGATGGCTTTAGCTACAGGAAATAGGGTCTCTGAGCTGGCGGCGATGAGCAACGAACCTAATTGCCTTAGGTTTGGGAGACTGGGCGACAAGGTCCAGATCGTGCCGTCCCCCACTTTTATTGCTAAGAATGAGCACTCTGATCATGTATTCTCAGAATTTTCTGTTCCGGGGTTAAAACGCGGACACACTCATCATATTTTATGTCCAGTGGAGGCCTTAGTTAAGTTTATGAGGGCAGCTCACCCGCGACAACCAGGCTTCCTGTGGGTGAACCAGGCAGGTACAGTGCACCCCCAGTAAATGCGCCTATATGGGCTGCAAAATGCGCCGCATTTACGGAATCCGCATATTGTGGAGTTAATAAGCAATGGGAATAAATGCATATATGGTCAGACAGCCCCTCCGAACTAACCCCTTTTTAGCCTACCATACACCCAATAACCCTTCCAATAACCATTTCTGAAAGAAAGATACACTTTACATTAGAAATATCAAATAAAACAACAAATAAAACACCATTTACCTTAGATAGAGGACTGCTGGTCAAGTGGCTGTACCAAAGATGTAGTGTTTGGGGGCAAAAACATGACCTTAACATTGGCATGAATGCGTTACCGGTCCCAACCCGCCATCTATCGGCCGCATTTTCGGTAGGCGACACTCTGTAATATGGCGGGAAATACGTATTTCCCCTTGAATCAAAACGGCCAAACCGCATATACAGAATTTCGAGCCGCATTTACAGAGTCCTTAGCACTTAAAGAGAGGGGCCCGACTGAAGTCTGTATCTAAAAAGCAGCAAGTTAGGAGCATTATTAAGGCTTTTAAAGGGTTAAAATCGAGTGCAAATGGCCGGGAGCGCAGCAGGCCACACAGCCGACACCCAGGGCTTACCGCCGCCCAATGACTCACGCTCCCTCTGTTCTCGAGAGGCCGGCAGTGTAGCCAGTAGTGAGTGTAGCTGGAAAAAATATGCCGCTATACGCTAAACTCCCATGTTGGTGGTACCACTGCATCAAAACGACGAGTGCTACGTAGCTCGTTCTGGTCTCATTTTGAAGCTTGTAGTGCCTATTTTTTTGCTGAATACATTTTTTTTCATGCAGATACTTGATTGATCATTCAGGAGGGCCTGAATATGCCTAAAATAGCCCAAAACCCCCCGCTAGACGAGGGTTAAAATATATTATTTCTGGTTAGCCACTGCATATAGGGAATCTGCATTTACTGAAGGCGCATTTAGTGGGGGAGCACTGTAATCGTGTTACTAGGAGAAAATTGGCTTCTCTGTTAGTAGACGTTATTAAAGAAAGTAGTCCCGGTGTAGTGGGCAGGGCCCACGACATCAGAAAGTGGGCCATCTCTCTTAGATTTTCACAAAATTTCTCTATAGACGACATTGCCAACACTCAATTGTGGGCATCAAACCATACTTTCCTAACACGATACCTGTCGGTCGCTCTGGACAAGCCAAAACGTACCCGTGTAGCTTTACGACAGAAGGTCTCGTGGGCTCTGTGCTATTATTATTAAGGTTAAGGCGTGAACAAAGGGGGGGAGGGGGGCGTGCTGACAAGCCCAAAGCCCCACAGACGCCTTCCGCTGGAATTTGTGATAAATCACGAGCTGTGATCGAACTGATATGACGGTTCAAAAAAATTATTTTTTTATTTTTTAAGAAATCTATCATAGTTGCAACTATATAGGATTACTAGAATGTACAAACATATATATGCTTTTAAGTTTAGAACAATATTCCAAAGAGTTTATAGTTCTAGTTAGGGACACAAGGATGTTCCCAGTTTATCATATATAGATCTTATGGTAAAAGATCTGGTCTTGAGCAAGCAGACTTTCTTCGAAGTCACGCCCTGCTTGCAATCTTTCATATTTTTATACTATTTATTGTCTGTATACAATAAAAAACTTCAAAATTTTATAAGACTTATTTTTGTCCTGAGGATAGGGTATTGTCACGAATATCCCCCTCCAGTCTTGGTACTCAGGCAATATCGTCAATGATGAAGGGGCCACTATAAAATTATAGGTTTGATTCCCGGAGGGAAGTAATGAAAACCTAATATTTAGTAGGGCCCCGTAATCATTGACGATGCATGGCCCTCCCCTCCATCCCCTTCCCATTCGTTGATCTCTATTAAGTCGATATATCAGTGAAGGAAGTTATGGCCGCAAGGGAGCCTGTGCCTGGGTGCTGCGCACAAGAAATCCATGCATGGAAAGCCATAATATAACAGATATTAAGTTAAAAAAAAAAAAATCTGTAGGGTACCCAATCATAAGGACGATTCCATAAGAGAATTAAGCGTGCACTTATGAGAGTACTCCCTGACCCTTCCGCGTGGGAGATTCAAAACTGCTGCTGCGGGTGTTGAAGGGAGACTATTATATTAATAGGCAATATTGTCAATGATTACGGGGCCCTACTAAATATTAGGTTTTCATTATTTCCCTCCGGGAATCAACCCTATAATTTTATGTTGGTAGATAGAGAGGAAGGTTGGTAAGGGAAAATGGCTTGTTGCCTAGCATGGCTAATTTGGCTAGAAGGACGATTATATGACTCGATGGGGGGGTATTGAGGGAGTTGATGGGGAATTTGCATAAAGAGTTCCTCATTATATTCAAGCACTGAGGTGGGTGAGGTTATCTCGAGAGTTGAGGGCGCGTTTTCTGGCTTGCTTCTCACTCGCTGTTGTTGAGGTTGGTCCTGGGTCCTGGAGGACCTGGGTTGCAGCGGTTGACTCCGTATGGTAGCAATGCGGCAAGTGTTGTGGGAGTTGCTGCTTGAAGACGAGAGCAGGTGGGTAGATGTTATTGGCTTTTGATGGCCAGACCCCGTCATCTCAGGAATACTGAGTGCGATATGTGTGGGCACCCAAATGAAAACCTTATAATCATTTTATTTTGTGGTGTCCATCTTATGTAGAAGCAAAATCCGCTGAACCATATTACTCCAACAACCATATAATATATAGAAGAAGAAAATAGGTTAGTAGATGAACTCTTATTCAGAAATAATAACATCCATAGGACTAAAAATATCATATACAGGTTTTGGAGGAAGAGACAAATATATAGGAACAATGCAGCTGTAGCTAGATTAGTGTAGATAAGAGGATGTTAGACTAAAGTTAAGTAAAACCCACACAACAAGAAAGAAGAAACCAAGAAGGAGAATACAATCACTAATTAAGAAGGGGACAATATGCATTTTAGGTCACGTATGGGATATAATTCTCTAAGTGTTTTCTATAGCTTTCTCTTACAGTATTAGTCACCTCAATATATGTCCTAATTGCGGCAAATTAAATTATTTTTCCTTAGACTTTGTGGGTTAAATAAGGGTGGAAGGAAAAATGGTGGCCATCTTGGATCAGTAGAGAACTAATGTTTTTCACTTATCCTCGTATTTTTAGTATTGTTTCACCTTCTGTATCAATGCTAACCCAGCAGGGGTCTGGGGGCGGCAGCCCCCAGGTTAGGTTAGGTTGTTAGGTTATAGGGTATATAATGACAAAATATGGTTTTCGTTGAGGCATGTTTTAATATTGCTATATAATGGGTAAAATGCATTTGCAGAAGGAAAAATACCTTAAAACACACTAATCAATGAAGGAACTGATGAGAAAAAGGATTATAGGCCTAATACAAAAAACACATACGTGACCTAAAATGCATATTGACCGAAGAAGGAAATCAAGGAGACACCAGAAGAAAGAAGAACACATCAAATTTTGAAAATGGTTCTAATGAAGTGAAATAAGCACGACACAAAGAAGATAACTATAGAAAGAAAAAAGGGAGGCGCCATTGTAAAGGCCTATAACTTCCCGCAGATCAACTGAACTAATACAACCGGTGCTTTTCATAATCTACATCAACGATATGCCTGGGTGTGTACAGTCGGACATATATTTGTTTGCTGATGATACCAAGATTTACAGAGGAATTAACAAGGAAGAAGACAGGGATATTCTCCAAGATGATCTGAACTCGTTGCAAGAATGGTCTAGAAAATGGTTAATGCCATTCCACCCCGAGAAGTGCAAACATATGAAGATACATGGTGGCCATAGACAAACAAGAGATACGCAATACCAAATGCAGGAGGGAGATGAAGGTACTATTGCAGTGGTGAGAACCCTTAAAGAGAAAGACCTTGGAGTGACAACTGATGAGAGACTTACGTTCGAAAAACACATCCAGGAGAATGTACTGTAAATAAGGCCAACAGAATTATGGGGATGATACGGAGGACTTTCGAATACTTGAATGTGCCAACATTTAGGACTCTCTTTAACCCCTTATTGGTGGCGCTCGACTTAAGTCGTGCACCAATTTGCAGCAAGTTAGGAGCATTATTATGGCTTTTAAAGGGTTAAAATCGAGTGCAAATGGCCGGGAGTGCAGCGGGCCACACGTCCGACTCCCAGGGCCTACCGCCGCACACTGACTCACCCTCCCTGTGTTCTCGAGAGGCCGGCAGTGTAGCCAGTAGTGAGTATAGCTGGGAAAAATATACCGCTATATGCTAAACTCCCATGTTCGTGGCACCACTGCATTAGAACCACGAGTGCTACGTAGCTCGTTCTGGTCTCATTTTGAAGCTTTTAGCGCCTAGTTTTTTGCTGAATAAATTTCTTTTCATGCAGATACTTGATTGATCATTCAGGAGGGCCTGAATATGCCCAAATGAGCCCAAAACACCCCGCTAAAGAAGGGTTAAAGCTATTGTATGCCCCTACCTGGAGTATGCTCAGTCGGTCTGGGCACCACACAAAAAGAAAGACATCAGAACGGTGGAAAATGTACTGCGAAGAGCCTCCAAGATGGTGCCAGGACTCGGAAGTCTCAGTTATGAAGAACAGCTTAGAAGACTGGATCTACCAACGATGGTGTACCGAAGACTATGTGGTGATATGATTGAAGTTTACAAGATTATGAACCAGAGAGATGACCCAGAAATCAACATCAAGTTTCGAATGAGGGAAGGCCCAACACGGGGTAACAGCTTGAAGTTCTTCAAACCAAGATATCGAACAATGCTTCGCCAGAATATATTCCATCTGAGAGTGATAAATGTGTGGAATAGTCTTCCCAGGAGAGTAGTACAAGCTCACACTGTAAAATCATTTGAACGGAGACTCGATAAGTTTTGGGCAAATCAGAGTATCAAATATAACTTTGAAGAGAGCCTTGTACTAGCGGTCACGCCTGATCCGGATCTGTCAGAGGACGATTCGGACATAGAGGTCTGACCACGTCGGTAGTGATCTGGACATAAAGGTCATACCGACCTGCGTCCAGTATCTACGTAAGGTTACGTAAGGTAAGGGAGATGGTCTGTGGCAGGGTTAATTGGGCCTCATCCCTTAACTACTACAAAACAAAACAAAAATCCTGTGTAGGCTAGCTAAGTCTGTAAGAGAGTTAGTATTTAAAGCTAAGACATTGGTTATTATATAACTAATAGGCCCTATAGGTTATATTGGTCAATATACAGGAGGCGCTACAATATAGGTAGCAAAATTATAATGGTAGTTTTGGGTTCCTATCATCATATGCTTCATTTCTATATACTTTTTATCCCTGGGAAAAAAAAAAAAAAATCTTGGGATTTTTCATTTATTTTCTTGGGATTTTTTGTTTTGGTCATTAACCTAACCAAAAAACCTAACCTAACCTAACCTAGTAGCCCCCAAATACATTTAGGTTAGGTTAGGTTAGGTTTTTTGGTTAGGTTAATACAAAAAATAAAAACAAAATCCAAGAAAAAAATAAAAAACCCAAGATTTTTTGTTTTTTTCCCGGGGATAAAAAGTATATAGAAATGAAGCATATGATGATAGGAACCCAAAACTACCATTATAATTTTGCTACCTATATTGTAGCGCCTCCTGTATATTGACCGTTATATTCAACGACACTAGTGCAGCGTTATGAGAAACAATTTTTTAGGGAAAATAGGCACCAATAGATTCGCCACCTATTTTTCTCCATAGGCCTAGGCCTAGTCCGCATGGAGGATTTTCGTTAGGCTATCAACAAATTGAAAAATACCCACTTCAGACAAATACACCAAAAATCTAAGTCAAAGCGGGGGTGTGGGGGCGGCAGCCCCCCACCTATAATATTAGGATAGGTTACTTACTTGTTACTTGGTGTGGAGTTTCTCAGCCGCGCTCCGTCACTAGATGTGACGCTCGTCGCAGCTGCCCTTTAAACCATCTAGCACTTGTAGTCTTGTCTCACAGTGCCATCTTCTAAGTCATAACACTCCCTGAACAAATGTGTTTTTAGTGACTTTTTAAAGGCCTTTATGTTCGCACACCTTTTCACATTAACTGGTAGATTATTATAAAGTCTCGGTGCACTCTTTTCGAAGGCCCTAAATCCAAATTCATGATTGCACCGTGGCTCATTCAATTGATGCAGCACGTTGCCATGTCTCAGCATCATATCAGTGCCAACATTGAAGTCTTCCAATAAGTCTCGCACATATTCCGGCTTTCCAAAGTTCAAAGCTTGATACACTAGGCTATAACACACAGTTTGAATATGATCCTCGCTTTCACCGGCAGCCAATGCAGGTCAATTAATGCCGGTGTTATACTCGCACGGAATGGTAAACTCTTTATTAATCTTGCTGCTCTATTCATTATAAGTTGTAGTTTTCGTAGCAAGTAATTTGGTAGTCGATAATATAGAGAATTACAATAGTCTAATTTACTAATTACATGATTGTAATCATGTTAGGTTAGGTTAGGCTAGGGCTAGGCCTAGGCTAATGGGAAAATATTAAGGAAACTACCCACCAGTTAGGCCTAGGCTAGGCCTATTTTCATTATTATTTTGTTTAGTTTTAGTTTATTTGCATCAATAGGCCTAGGCCTATAGTGATTGACATTAGTTTCAACCTCTGCAAAAATCGTTTTCCCCTTTATCCAACGATCTTAAGACACAGCGCCCGATAGTGGGGAGGGCTATGACTATGAGCCTATGAAGATCTGGGAAAATGTGGGGTTAAAGACATAAAAAGGCGATAGGCCTAGGCTAGCCTAGGCCTACTGGCTTTTATGATGAAAGTTGGCTTGGGTTTTGTTATTTTTCAACTTGAGAAAACCCCAAAATGAAAAAAACAGAGCCAAGTTTTGGCAAAAGTTGGCTCGGATTTTAAGATTTTTCAGCTGCATAAGACAGTAGGCTAGGCTAAGTGCAAAAAAGAAGTTGGCTCGGGTTTTCTTGTTTTTCAAATTTCAACGGTTCAACCTAACCTAACCAAGCGCTCCTCAATTATAGTATCAACATGTCTGACCTAGCGGGGTGGCGTCTGTGGGAAACCCTGGATAAATATCGTTACAGGTTCTAGGTTCTGTAGGCCTATCTCCCTTAATAAAATATTTCGAGGGTTGACACTTACTTTAACATTGAGTATAGGTTAGGCTAGCCTATAGGATATTACATCCTAAATGAAATTTTAAAAATCTGTGAAAATTCTTGGGTTGCTTAGGCTATAGCCTAGGCCTATAATAGAAGTTACTGTGGGACACGTAATATGTTGAAGGGGGAGCTCTGCCCCCTCTAAACATCCGTCACTTATGTCATCATAATCTGTTGTACTTCATAGGTGGTCCAATTAAGGAAAAAGTGAATTAACAGACGAAATTAGGCCGCAAATTACAATAACATAGCAGGCCGCCGTTTATGGGAGACTTTTTACACATCATTTTCAATGTTAATTTGCTCCCTTAATCGATTTTTCGAAATTTTCAAACTTACATAGGCTTAGGCCTAAAAATGAAGTACAGTTTATAGGGATTCCAACATGCATTTCAAAATTGTCATGAAAATTGGTGGGTGGTTTGCTTAATATATAGGCTACTGGCTAATGTCCTTTCAAAGGGGTATAGCCTAGGCTAGTAAACACTATATGATAGCCTATACCCGGTCAGAGGTAAGAAGAAGAGTCCTGCAGTAGTCTCCTTGAATGCTACCCTAATATAATATAAAGGCTTGGTAAATATCCTGTTTTACACCGGGGACGATTTTTACAAGTAGGCCTAGCCTATTTTTTATTTTTTTCCTTGTTTTTGGGTTTTTTAGGGGTGTTTTTTTATGAACCCCATCGGAAAATGCAAAAAAATTAGCCTAACCTAACCTGTCTCGCCGACGGTCTAAACCCAGCTCGCTGCTCACGTTCCCTGTTTATGGGTGCGCAATGGTCTAAACCCAGCTCACGTTCCCCGTTTATATTTTTTTAAGAGATTTAGGGATTTTTGTATAATGAATTTCCGACAGGATGGACATATAGGCCTATGGCAATGAAGTACATGACCTAACTAACATATTTGTCTAAATAGCCTATATCGATGGTTTCGACCCGGTGTAAAACTGGATAAATTCCAAAGGCTTTTAGCCTTCTATTATTCATAAATCACAATGGCCGTGACAAATCTGAAAATCTTGGTGGATGATAGCCTAGGCCGGCTAAGTCCCAGTTGTTTGTCAAGGCTAAGTTGTAATTTTCAAATCAGGAATCAGTAGGCTAGGCTACTTAGTGAAGTTAGTGAGGCAATATTTTAATCAACATTGCCTCTTGACATTAATTCACGCAATGGTCCTTTCTTGTGTTGATTAGGCTATTGTAATGTATTGTGGATTGGTCTCCCAAATTGTCTAGGCTATTAACCCTTGTCTAGCGGGGTGTTTTGGCCTATTTTGGGCATATTCAGGCCCTCCTGAATGATCAATCAAGTATCTGCATGAAAAGAAATGTATTCAGCAAAAAACTAGGCGCTA
Source organism: Paralithodes platypus (assembly GCA_032716605.1). Classification (NCBI taxonomy): domain Eukaryota; kingdom Metazoa; phylum Arthropoda; class Malacostraca; order Decapoda; family Lithodidae; genus Paralithodes; species Paralithodes platypus. The sequence continues at coordinate 18,222,906 of CM064493.1, read as the reverse complement.
AAATCTTCAAAATGAAACCAGAACGAGCTACGTAGCACTCGTGGTTCTCATGCAGTGGTGCCACCAACATGGGAGTTTAGCGTATAGCGGCATATTTTTTCCCACTACGCTTACTACTGGTAACACTGCCGGCCTCTCAAGAATAGAGGGAGCGTGAGTCAGTGGGTGGCGGTAAGCCCTGGGTGTCGGACGTGTGACCTGCTGCGCTCCCGGCCATTTGCACTCGATTTTAACCCTTTAAAAGCCTTAATAATGCTCCTAACTTGCTGCAAATTGGTGCACGACTTAAGTCGAGCGCCGCTCTTTAACCCTTGTCTAGCGGGGTGTTTTGGGCTCATTTCGGCATATTCAGGCCCTTCTGCATGATAAATCAAGCATCTGCATGAAAAAAAAATTATTTAGCAAAAAACTAGGCACTAAAAGCTTCAAAATGAGACCAGAACGAGCTACGTAGCACTCGTGGTTCTCTTGTAGTGATGCCACGAACATGGGAGTTTAGCATATATCGGTATATTTTTCCCAGCTATGCTCACTACTGGCTACACTGCCGGCCTCTCGAGAACACAGGGAACATGAGTTAATGGGCGGCGGTAAGCCCTGGGTGTCGGCTGTCTGGCCCGCTGTGCTCCCGGCCATTTGCACTCGATTTTAACCCTTTAAAAGCCTTAATAATGCTCCTAACTTGCTGCAAATTGGTGCACGACTTAAGTCGAGCGCCGCCAATAAGGGGTTAAGGGTTAAAGAAGGTTGTCCGTATTAAATAGGGCGGCAAGGCTAATTTTAAAACTACCCCCTTGGACCTCCACTACCTCATCTCTAATTGAATTGCACTGGCTGCCAGTAAATGCCAGGATAGAATTTAAAGTAGCTTAGGCCCTATGTCATGACTTCAAGATTCTGAAATTTGACGAACCAAAGTATCTGGCTCACTGGCTTAACTACTGAGGCATCCGTTGGCACACTCAGGTTCAGCAGTGCTGAATGTAGAATTCGGGCGTACCGCCAGCCTTGTTTACACAACGCAGAGTGGCATCGGACGCTCGCCATCATGTTCCCGTCTATTTTGACTTCCTTTGGATACAATATTATGTTGAGGGGGGGCTTTGCCCCCCCCCCCCCCATGACATATTGTCATCATCATATATATTACCAGCAGGGGGTAAATAACCAAAAAAAAATCGCCGTCTAAGTAAATGCGAACTTAGCCACGACGATCGACAAGTGTAAACATGACGGTGGCGGCGTCGGACGCTTGCAATCGTGTTCCCGTCTATTTTGAATGCCATTGGATACAATAATATGTTGAGGGGGGGGGCTTTGCCCCCCCTCACCCCTCATGACATATTGTCATCATCATATATATTGCCAGCAGCGGGCAAATAAACGAAAAAAATCTCTGTCAAAATAGATGCGAAGTTAACCGCGGCGATCGCCCTATGTAAACATGATGACCGTACGCCCGGAAACTACATCCATCCCGTGCGAAGTGATGATGATCCTTTGTGTCTTGATGAACCTGCAGCCATACACCAGTCATCATTCTCTGATTGTATGTTCTACGTGGCCCCTATATTATATAATAAACTACTGTGTTTGCATCGAGGTCCTTTTAAATTAGTGTCTCAAGCGCTAGTGAATTCCTGTGTTTTGGAAGAACGGGCGCTTTTGAAAAAGAAAAAAAAAATTATAATTGCCCCCTTGCTGGTAATATATAAGATGATGACAATAAGTCGTGGGGGGTGAGCATGGTGAGGAGGTAAAAGCTCCCCTCAACCTATTATTGTATCCCATGGCCGGTAACAAAACAATTAACCCAACAGCTGGCTATGGGATTATACAATAATGGGTTGAGGAGGGCTTTCAAGGCTTTGCTCCCCTCACCACCCATACCAATAACTTGTTATTATCATCATATACAGTTGTTGTTGTTGTTGTTGTTCCCTAAGCTGCCTGGCCGAACAGCCCCGAGTCCCTGAGAAAGGCCATGGCCACGATCGGGCTTTCCCACAGAGCTCTCATTGAGTGTAGATTGTGTTGTTGGCGTAAGTGGTTGTGTGAAATGCAGTCTTCTATGATGTGTTTAATGGTATGGGGTGCTGTGTTACATCCCGGGCAGGCGTCGACAACGGAGTCATCCAGTCTCTTCTGATAGCTCAGGAGAGCTGGATGGTGTCCGCATCTCAGCCTGGCCAGGTGGACTCATATACAGTATATACAGTGGATCATATACAGTATATTACAGTACCAGCTGGGGGCAAATAACAGTTGGCCGTGGGATAATTTCGTGAAAAAAGCAGTAAAATTTATCGCGAACGTAACTGCGAGCGTGCTACTTATGAAAACAACATTACCGTACGCACGCTAACACAATCCTTACCAATATTTTGTATCGTCTAAATAACTTTGTTTCTATCTTAAGTTATTTCATTTTGGTGTTTTGCCTTGCTTTGCTAACCCTACATTCCATACTATCATATAACTAACTGTCTCACTCACCCTTTCATCATTCACCTCACATCCCTCACACAACTCATCATCCCCTTTCTACCTCTGTGTGTAGCTGTTTACCAGGAAGGCTCCTGCCCTAGCCTGGAAAAGGAGCTTTACCCCATTAATATCGTTGTATTTCGTAAAAAGGCTCTCTACGTGGTCTATCCTTAACCCTATACAATTTTGACAATTTCTTCTTTTCTAATCCCCTTCTCCATTCAAACAGTTCCCTCTGATCCACAACTATTTGATGCCCCTTTCCATTTCCACTCTCACTCAATCAAATCTTATCATCCTCAAGGACCCAAGTCTTGTACAGTATTATACCTGATATATGGCAAGGAGTGATTTGAGCCTTCTTTTGCACTGTCTACACCATCCTACCTGGTTATTCACCCACTTATTAATTCTCTTGGGCCATCTCTCCTCATCCATTTCATTGAGCCATAGTGTATACTTTTAATTTGCCTTTTCCACTCTCTCTCTACACATCTCTTATGGCTTCATCTGCCACCTACCTCTCAGCCCCTAGTGCCATTCATCCAACCTTATTTTGAGTCACTTCCACCCTATTTAGCTCCTTATCACTACTCTAGATAGCTTCTTGTCCATACATAATACAGTACTTTCCGTCCATAATCCATCTATTCTTGCCTGATACCTTGATCCCCAAGGGAGTGGCCATGAATCAATTACCTCCATACACCTCTGTCATCTGTTAGACAGCACTCGACACCACTTTCACTCATGTACCTCTCAATTCCTTTCCTCTACCTCACTCTGGTTTCTCTCCCCCTCTCTGCCTTTCCACCTCACTCTTATACACTCTTTTAGTCTTTGTCTCACTATACTTAACTCCTTCACCACTATTACATAATTTTCATCATATTCTGGTTACCATTAGACAATTTTCTTTACTTTATAGTCTACCTATATGACTCAGATGGGTAAATACAATCTCAATAAACCCTCTCAGTAACATAGGCATAGGTCGTTCTTATACTGCATAAACTCATCTAATTTTAGCCAGAATTAGAGGTAAAAAGGCATCATTGTGCTGAAGGGGTTAATATCATTTGACCTATCGATACATCTGTCATACTTGTGTATTTTATTCATGATTCTGTTTTTTATATAATATCTATCTATCTATCTATTGCCTGACGCCGTGATCCCCGAAGGGGTGGCCACGAACGAACCGCCCCCATGCACCTCTGTCCCCAGTCAGTCGACGCCCCTCCCCCCAACCAGCACCGCCATGTACTTCCTCACTCCATCCTTCCACCTCATATTCGGTCAATAATATATAATACCGGTACAGTATACAGTATTATTAAAAATGATCAAGGAAGGGTAGTTCTGATATGTATATCTAAAATATTTCTCTCTGTTTCAGATAATCAAGTTAGATAGATGACAAAACGAGCAAGACACAGATATTTGGATTCTGAATAGAGTATGAACAGCATATATGCCGCAGGCTCTCTTTTACATCCAGCCGTGATTTTGAGAATTTTACACCATAAGCTACCATGTAATATTCTGGCTATTCAAAAGAGTTTTATGAAAGGAATGTCTTAGTGCTAACTAAGTGATATACTGATACTAAATACTGTAACTATTAATGATATTTTGAAAATAGTATAGGCCTAGTGTATTGTATAGAATGGAATAACACTAGGCTACCAATATCTAATTTTATTGTTTGATTCTTGCAAATACTTTCTCAACAGATTAAAATCATCCAAATGATTGCCGATGTAAAATTAATGATGGATAAACAGTTTAGCATTGGCTTATGCAGTGCCTTTCTTTAATCTATACCTATGCTAATTACCTTCATAATGATAGTATCCTATTTAGAAAGTATCCCAACTGTACTATCAGTCATTAATGTTGCCCTTTAATCATACAGTATAGCACATACAAAGAGATGTGATGATTCTTGTTAAACTGTTAATAACTATACCATCTTTGTTAAAAGGCGAAGAAAAAAAGGTCCTGCATTGATGTAGAGAAAGTGAACAAAATGGACAACTGTACAAGGTGTTACCGTGAAATGGGGTGAATTCATAATTTTATTGGTAAAAAGTGTTAATGTTGTATGTCATACAGATAAGTAAGGAAAAATCTGTTTGCATGTGCTTCTCCATAATGATTTTTATAAATTACTGAGCACTCTTTTTCCCAGCTACATATTGATGTCAAAATTATATTTAACTAAGAGACGCTCTACACACAGTTACAGTACGGCTTGAAACGCCAAATATAAAGTCCAAATTCACCCCCGGTTTACGGTACCGTAAGTTATACAAAGATGACAAAAAATATATTGACATATACAGTACAGTAAAAAATCCTGTGATCTGGCTATGAGAGGACTTGGGTTTGATGGATTATTGGATGTCCTAGAAAACGACAGATATAGCCGTAGGGTGTCGAACAAGAGACTATTCACTCCCAAGGCAAAAACAGAATCCATTCATCTTAGTTAATATTATTAGATATACAGAGTTCATTATGCTCTATAGGTACCTGTATGACCCTTGGAAGGGATTAAATAGCCAAAACAATGTTAACTTAATTCAAATGTTTCTGTATTTCCTCTCCCACTTAACCCCTTGTGTACCGGTGATGTACTTTTCACTTAATTTTGGCTACTAATTGACTATTTTATACAGCTTAGAAAGGATGTCTAACAATTAAAAAGCTATAGACTACCGGTATCTCAATTTATCCTTTTAGCTACTATATATCCTTCATAGGCTATACAAAATCGTCTAAATCTAGCTGAAATCAAATACAAAAGACGACACCGGTACAGAAGGGGTTAATCCAGTCCCAAACAACATTGCCCCGGTTTGACACCTCATTTGGTCCCCTTTCTCCCTCGTGTTTAGTCCCATTATTTTTTAGATTTTTAAACGTTCGGTCCATTTGTTTGGCGATTTTATGACCTTTCGTCACATTTCGTTGTAAATTTTAAGACCTATTGTGCCATTTAGGTGTCGATTTTCTCCTGGCGAGCCTGTAATTGTAAGAGGAATCGGCCTTCGGCCGGGACATTTTTCTACCGAAAAATGTATAAATTTATCTGGAGGGGGGTCTAGGGGACGTTTTTCTAAGTTTGAGGGATGTCTAGCAAGGAAACTAAAAATGTATGAATGAATGAATTTATAGGCTAAAAAAGCAGTCGGTGTCCCCTTAACAGATATAAATCTTGTGAATGCAGCAAGAAAATTTGCCCAGACGGAGGACAAAATGTTATTTTGCAAGGTATACATAGAATGAAAATATAAACATACTGTATATGTATACTGGTTGGAAAGAAGTGTGTAATAAATTGAAAGTTGTGCAAGTGACAATGTGACAGGTGAAAATCAAAGAAACATGAAACAATATGATGAAACTTAGAGAGTACAGTACCGCATGCATGAACTGACAGGTGCATGTGAAACACGAACAGATAATATGAAACAAGCGAAGTTACAGAACCTACACAGAATGCAAGTAAAATTATAGAATATACTGTATAATGAATACAAATAGCTTAAAAGAACCTGCAGATAATATAGACAAATTAACAGATACTTTAGAGAGTGCAAACAGACTAACAGTGCTTACTAATATTTCACACAAACAAATTGAAACTATGGAACATACAAAAATGCAAACAGAATCTGCCATTACAGAGAATACAAAAATGCAGATAGAATCTAAAGATACTATGAATAAACAAATTAAAAGTAAAGAGGATACAAGTAGACAAAGTCAAGCTACCGGTACAACAGAATTAGCAGAGAATACAGAACCAACAGACATTTCAAGTACATTAACAGAACCTCAAGTAAATACAGATAAACTAACAGAACCAGCAGACAATACAAGTACATTATTAGAACCTCAAGTAAATACAGACAAACTAACAGAACCACCAGACAATACAAATTCATTAACAGAACCTCAAGTCACTACAAATAAACTAACAGAAAATATAGACAATAAAAACAAACTAAAAGAATCAAAGCTAGCAGAAAATGCAAACAGACCAACACTAGCTATAGAGAGTACAACCCAACCAACAGAAACTTACATGAATACAAGCAAACTAAATGAAGTTACAGATAATACAAAGACACTAGCAAACCCAACGGATCAATCAGGAGTCGCGATATTCCTGTGCCTCGTCTGCAGTAAAGAGTTTCCGACCAAGCGTGGGTTAAACCGACATACCACCACCCACTCCACCACCAAGAACCATGCCTGCGACCTGTGCCCCAAACGATTCGCCCGACGCAGCCATCTCACTACCCACAAGGAGACACACGCGCAGGAGAAGCGGTTCGCGTGCCCGGAATGTCCCAAGAGCTACACACACCAGAACACGCTCACCACGCATATGCTGGTACACAAGGGCAAGGGGGACTTTCGCTGCGATATCTGCCAAAAGGTCTTCCCTCTAAAAGGCTCGCTAGTCAGACACATACGGGCACACTCCGAGGGGAAGACCCATAAATGCAACATCTGTTCCAAGTCTTTCACGCAGAGAAGCAACTTAAAGCAGCACCTATTAATCCACAGCCAGGAGAAGACCCTAGATTGTGATGTCTGCGGCCGTCGTTTTGCACACCAAAGGAGCTTGGCCGGCCATCTAGTCACCCACTCAGGGGATAAGCATGCCTGCAACCAGTGCACCAAGCAGTTCTCCAGCAAGTCGGCTCTGGAGTACCACAAGCGCCATCACAACCAGGAGAAACAGTATGCCTGTGATTGTGGCCGCAGGTTTGTCCACAAGCGCAGCCTCCAGGAACACAAGTTAACCCACGAAGCCACAGCCACCCACCATAAGTGTGAAGAATGTGGGCAGGAATTTACCCACCCTAATAGCCTCAAGACTCACCAGCTGATTCATATTGGAATCAAAAAATTCAAATGTGATGTCTGTGAGAGGAGTTTCTTGAGGAAAGGGGACCTGAGGAGCCACATCACTGTACACCACAGTACCTAGTAGGGTAGCTTAGCCATTTAAAAACAAATATACACAAAGATTAGAAAAGATAAATTACCAAATGTAACAACTGTACTGTACCTATTTTGCACATTTTACACTAAATGTATAAATCTATGTCTACTTACCATATTTTGTATCAATTGTACATAATAATTTGACCACTGCATACACATTGGTTACATCTACCTTATATGTTGGTCAAGACCACCATTTAACTACATTTATAATCTATAATCACATCTTTTGAATCCAACATGTTTACCTGGCAATAAAATGAAAATTAACTTTTGCATCTTTATAATAAAGTGATAATTTGTCATGTGGATATTGTTTCACAATTAAATATCTCATTCTTAATATTCAAGAGAATTACCATTTCATAGAGCTTGAATAGGTGTATTTAATCCTGTAAAGAGCTGATAATATGCTACAGTATGGTCAAAGATCCAAGCAAGAAATTGTCCTATCCCTATCTGGATTACAAAGCTGTGGATTATTTGAATAATACAATAGGATATATTGTCATTTATGATAACAAACAATTGATATGAAGCAGTGATGTAGTACTTTCTTTTTTATGCAATTAAGCATCACAAATGGCAGCTAGGAGATTAAATTTCCCACCCATTTTTGATGAAAAGTAAGAACAGAAGAAACTGGAAATCTGCAAGAAACCTATGAGGCAGTTACTTTCACACTAATTTACCTAAGGCTAACTTTGAATACATTCCCCAGCCATAACCTACTGTATATTGGTACAGTAGATATGATTTTGTTTTAATGTAGCCTAGATAACAAAACAGTGGCATATATATATATTATTATATAAAATTGAGGTGATGGAAATCATTTTGTTTTTATCTCCTATGAATATGTTCTTCAAAAAAGACATACCGGTATACACAAGTACAGTACACATGGCATATACTTGTGAGGGGGGAGATTATAGAGAGGGCATTGATGGATGATGACAACTGACAAGGGAAAGATTGTGTAGATTGCTGGATGTTAATGTGCTGAAAGGCGAGGCGAAGGGTATGTCTGATCATTATCTGGTGGAGGAAAAGCTGAGAGCGAGTTAAAGGAGAATGCGAGACAAGCGTGAAGTAAGAGAGGTAATAAAAGTTAGTGAGTTAGAGAAAAGTACAAAAGAGAGCGAGTACAAGGAAAGACTAAATGAAAAATGGATGGAATTATTGTGTTACCTCCATCAACAGACTTTACTCCTAAACTCAATTAATGAAATCAACAAATACATGTGGCAGTCCAGGGAGAGCTGGAAGAGATAGAACTAGAGGATGAATGGAAACAGTTTAAGGAAGGAGTGAAAGCAAGCACAGATGAAGTATGTGGTTAAAGGAAAGTAGGTGTCAGAGGTATCAGGAAGGGAAGCTAGTGGTGGAATGATACAGTGAGAAAGGCATTTGAGCAGAAGAGATGGTGGTTTAACCACGGTTTTATAGGATGGTAGTGTTGAAGTGTTGAGGTATGGGAGAGAGGCGAAACGGAAGATTAGAGAATCGAAGAAATGGGCAAATGAAAGGTGGGGTCAAAGATTGAGTGATAATTTTGACGAACGAAAGATGTTCTGGAAGGAGGTAAATAGAGTAAGGAAAGGAGAACAAAAGAGGGAAGAGTCGGTGAAAGATACAAATAGAGAGTTATTAGGGGAAGGTGTGCAAGAGAGGAAAAGATATGTTGAGTATTTTTAATCTTTGCTAAATGTAAGAGATGGAAGAGAGGCAGTGGTTGATGGAGGTTACCCAGGTGGCAGGGAATGAATTACAGGATTGGGAAGAATGAGGTGAAAGAAGCAGTGAGATAAATGAGAGTGGGTAAAGCAGAAGGTATGGATGGTATTGTAGTGGAGTGTATTAAGAAGGGAGAGATGTGATAATAGATTGGCTGATGAGACTATTACATTTTTGCTTTGTTGCATCAATCCTACCATTAGATTGGAGAAGTACATGTATTGTGCCTTTGTACAGTTGGCCAAATAAGTTGTGTCGCCGCTCGTATTACGTTTTACTCGCTGTGTGCTGTATTAACGCTTTCACGCTTATGACGCGATTTTGAGCCTATTAGGGATACTTTAAAGCCTTTGTTACCATCAGGGGTATTTAGAAACCTTTAGTTTAGTTACTTCAACCTCTGTAGTTGTCTTTGAGTTACTTGTGGGCAGAAAACTAATTTTGGAGAGGTAATTATAAGAGTGAGAGAACTCTATTTCTTATTGCTAATCTGGCAACCTCTGCGTCATAAAAGCGTGAAAGAGTTAATGTCTGTCAGATAATGAATAGGGAGGTAAAGATAGGAAAATATTTTTATATCTCACTCAAAACTATGAAATAAAGCTTAGATAGTGCCGATACCAATTATTGATCAAAATATACAGCTGGGTCCCAGACTATGCGAGATTTGGTGGATGAACGAGGTCGCATAGAACGAACTCGTATAAATTGAAACGTATCTTATGGGAAATAATTAATTTGGTGGATGGACAATCTCGAGTTTAGGGGTTCAACTTCATATTACCTATCAAAAACAACACTAACTGACACATATTCAAAACAATACATAATATAAATAAAGGTAAGCCATAATTAAATAATAATAAGTTATTGTTTACTCACATTAAGTTAGGGGTCTCCGAGGCAAACTCAGAGCGGGGGGCAAAAAATATGGCTGACTACCCCCTCCCACCCGGTACCCAAGCGGCGCAGAAGCTGGCTGTGACGTCACTGCGCATGACGTATCTTGCACATTTAGATTTCTCCACGGATTTGCTTACCTTTATTTCGGCGCTCCACACACTTCGAACGGTATTCGCACAGTTTGGAATTATTAAATTCATATTTTTGGTGCTCGTATAGATCGAACACGCATAGATGGGGACCCAACTGTAATTGATGCCGCAACATCACTTATTTGGGCAACTGTACAAGGGGAAGGGAGGCAGGTATTAGTTTATTTATCAGTTGTTGGAAAGCTGTATGGCATGGTGTTGATAAGAGAGGATAATAACCCCCCTACTACTACGCCCCTTGATGAGGTTGGGGGGGCTTCGGGGCCGGCAACTGGGACATGATGGGGGGAGGGTCTGGGAGTTTTCCCTTTCCTTCTCGCCTCAAGCTTTTGTCATTGGCTTGACTAATTTTGCATAGTTTTTCATTCCTCTGTCTATGTTTTTCCCCTTCTGTTCTTATTTTGGCCCATTCGGTTGTCCTTGGGCAGCCTATATCACATGCCTCCCTGCCCTGGCTAGGTAGTAGGCTCCTGACCTGATTTGTCTCTTCGGTTGCTGATGCGGCCGAGCTGACATGATTCCCTTCAGTAGTGCATATTTTTTGCATCTCGCTGTGATTTTTTTCTACTTTAGTCCTGATTTCATTCTTCGTCCTTGATCACTTCTTGGTTGGTGCTGCAGTGTAGCAGTTCTTGCCTCATCTTTCGGCCTTGCCCTATTAGAGCTCTTCTATGGAGCTCATGTGGTCCGGCTGAACTGATGAAATGTCAAGAAATGTCTGCGTGTCTGTGACTTCCTAGATTTGTTCACCTCCTGCTCTTCCTTATCTATCTTTACTTGATTAGTTGTCCATCTTGATCTATTCCTTCAGGCCAGCCTTATGAGACTTCTTTTGTGGAATCAGTGGTCTGATTAAACTAATTTTATATAAAAAAAAGGATAATAAAGGGTATAGAAGGAGCAATAGGAGAAGAGCAGTGTGGTTTTAGGAGGGGAAGAGGGTGTGTGGATCAGATTTTTGCAGTAAGACAGCTATGCAAGAAGTATTTAGAGAAAATTAAGGAGATTTTTTGGGCTTGTATGGATTTGGAAAAAGAATATGATCATGTGGATCGTGAAGCAATGTGGAAGGTGCTAAGGTTATATGGAATTGGAGGAATTTTGTTAAGAGCAGTTAAGAGTTTTTATGAAGAGAGCAGAGCGTGTTAGATTAGGAAATGAGTTGAGTGAATGGACTGAGGTAAATGTAGGTTTGCGACAGATAATGTCACCGTGCTTTGCGCAGTGGCAGTATCGTAACCAATAGGGTCTTGCTGAGTACCGTGGATATTGCATTGTCACTGCTATAAGCTAAAAAACAGTGTGCAAAATTGGTTAAAGTTTTTGCACCACACACATCTGCCATCCTGTGCGTGGTCTCTCCACGCATCTCGGTTGGGCTACCCCCAAAGGGTAGCCAAGTCGATCCCCACCTGCCCGCGGTGACCTTGCAGACACCACTTTCCATTGTTTTCTTTTCCATTTTAATTTTTTTCCATTGTGGTGGCACTGACGGGGACGGCGCTACCTGGGGTCTGTCCCAGGTAGTTATTTTCACGTTTTTTTAAAACTAGGGTTTTCTTTTATTTTTAATCAGATACAAAATACAGGTGTTTTTGTTTTTAATTATTGGTTACTTCCACTGAAATGGCAGCGGGCAAGCAGAGTTGTAGTTGTGGGAAGGTTGTGGGCAAGGCCAAATCGCTGGGCTGCTACTCGTGTGGTACCTATTTTCATGTTAACTGTATAAATGTTGATGATGAGGACCTCAGAGTACTTGCAAAGAAGAAACCTGGATTTAAATGGCATTGCACTGTTTGCGATACCACCCCCCTGGCTGCAAAGGATGCAGCAATTAGTCAGCAGACCTTGGATGACCTGACGGCTGCCCTAGTTGGTGAAGTGAAGACTGCCATTGTAAACGAAGTGAAGGGTGCCCTTGCTGCGGTGGCCGTGGAGATAGAGAGTATTGGTAACAGAATGGATATCCTTGAGACTAAAGTTGCTGCCCCCGAGTTTGCCAAGATAGTTCAGCAAACATTTGAAGAGACCAAAAAGGAGCCGACCAAACGCACCACTGAGGTGGTAGATGGTGGAAAGAAAAAACTGTCTGGGACCATCAGGTCCTGGTAGTGAAGCCAAAAGACCGATCCTCCGAGCCAGTAAGCCCACCAGATACAAAGGCAATCGAGACTGCTTTGGCTTCGGTTCTGGTTAACAAGTTAACTAGAACTGATTCAGGTGTACTGGTGGTACGACTTCCATCCAAGAAAGCCAAAGAAGATGCAGGAAGGGCCATCAATCAGTGTTTGGGGGTGGACAGTGCCTTCAGTGTCTCCGAACCAAAGAAGATGATGCCAAAAATGACTCTGGTAGGCATTGCTAATGACGCTGAGGATAATGAGATCATTCCCAGCATCCTCAACAAGAACCCAAGAATAAAGTCCCTGGTCGACGATGGCTTAGCTATGAATTTGCTATTCACTAAGCAAAAGAGTGATGCACACACAAAGACTGCGGTAGTAAAAATGTCACCTGAAATACGCTCTTCCATTGTGGATGATGGCAATTCTGTGTATGTTGGACTTGTGAGATGTCGTGCATACGATCGCTTCTGGGTAACACAATGTTACCATTGCCAGGGCTTTGGTCATACCAGTGACAGGTGTTGTCGGAAAAATGAGGATCCAAAATGCAACTTCTGTACCGGTACTCATAACTCAAAAGACTGCACCAACAAGACTTCCCCCAAATGTATAAATTGTATGAGCTCCACATCAGTTACGGAGCCGCCAAATCATTTCGCCTCAAGTAGAAATTGTCCTTTAATGACAGCTCAGAGAAATAAAGTTATTGAGAACACCAATTTTGTAGGTTCAAAAAACTGAAAAATGCACATGGGAGCCGGTTGAAACTGGGTCTGTTGAATGTTCGTTCCTTGCGTAACAAAATGGATCATATTTGCGAGATCTTGGATGAACGTAACCTTGATGTATTATGTCTCACTGAGACCTGGTTGTTCGAGTCAGATCTGAATATTATCCAGGCGGCATTGCCTAAAACCCATTCCATAATAAATGTTCCTAGGCCTAGGGGAGATCATCCGGGTGGTGGAGTGGCAGTTGTCTACTCCACATCTCTGGTGAATATCTTGCAAATAAGCCATAACCCAGCCCCTCTTTATTATGAACTGTTGGAAGTGGAAATAAAACCCCATCAACAAATTCTAAGAATGGCAGTTGTCTATAGGCCTGGCCATCGTGGCACAGATAGGGGTTTTATGGAAGAGTTTGGGCAGTTTCTCGAGGAATTTTCTGCTAAAACCGGAAGACTTTTGATATGTGGAGATTTTAATTACTGGGTTGACAGCCCTCATCTGAAGCCATTCTCTCCTGAGTTCCTTGAGTTGACTGATCAGAACAATTTTGTAAACCATGTGTCCCACCCAACTCATATCTTAGGACACACCCTTGACTTGGTTTTCTCTCCTGTGGGTTGTGGTGGTGTTCTGGATGTTGATGTTGAGAATGCTGACCCTAATACCTCTGATCATGCTTTGATTACTTTCAGCTTTGATTTCCCTAAGCCACTCACACATGAAAAAGTAATCAGATTTAGAAATTATAAAAATACAGACCAAAATTTGGCTAGCAGTGAAGTAAAACAGTACTTGGGAAGTATTGATACTTCCAACCTTACTTCAGATGAGCTGGTGGAGGTACATGGAAATGCACTTAAATTAGTGTTCGATCATCACTGTCCAGAAGTAGAGAAGAAAATCATAGTACGAGATGATTCACCCTGGTATAGCACTCGAGTTAAATTTCTTAGAAGAGCGCGTAGAAGAGCTGAACGTGAATGGCGGAAAAATAAAACAGACTCTACATGGTTGCAATATCTGTCAGCCAGAAGAGCTGTGGTCCACAAAATCAAAGATGAAAAGAAAGTGTATTATCAGGGAAAAGTTGACTCGTGTGGTAACGACCAGAGGAGGTTGGCTTCAATTGTAAACAGTTTACTTGGAAAAACAAGAGTCAGCTTAAGACCTTCTGTACCCGATGCCGAGTTGGCTGCCAACTTTGTGGCATTTTTTGCTGGCAAGATAACTCGCATAAGACAGGAACTGGCTGATGCTTCTGTTGGTGAAGAACTTTCAGTTGTACTCCAACCCCGACACATTCCTAATAATGTCCTCTCATCCTTTCACTCAGTAGAGGTGGACATGATCTCGTCCTACATAAGAAACCTCAATAAAACATTTTGCCCGTTGGATCCCATAAATGTTTCCAAGCTACCAAGAGTCTATGATCACACAGTTGAGTTTATTTCCAAAATAATTAATAAGTGCTTCTCTGAAGGTAGCTTCCCACATTCTGAAAAGCATGCACTACTCCGACCTACTCTAAAGAAACCTGGACTTGATGTTGAGAACATGTTGAACTATCGTCCTGTCTCCAACCTGTCCTTCATATCAAAGATATTAGAGCGTGCAATACTTGACCAATTACAACCACTACTTCAGCAGAATGAAACTATCCCAATTTTTCAGTCTGCTTACCGACAGCATCATTCAATTGAAACAGCATTGATTAGAGTACATAATGATCTAGTTGAGAACATTTGTAATGGTGTGGCCTCACTATTGGTCTTGCTTGATCTCTCTGCGGCCTTTGACACAGTGGATCACGAGTTGTTATTGAGTGATCTTTATGATTGTGGTGTGCGTGACTCCGCTCTCTTGCTTCTTGGGTCGTACTTGTCAGGTAGATCCCAGAGTGTGATGGTAAATCAAGTGGTCTCGGACTCGACACCCCTGCAGTATGGTGTTCCGCAGGGATCAGTTTTAGGTCCTATCCTATTTATAATTTATATTAGCAGTTTGTCTCTTCTGCTTTGTGCACATAATGTCACCTTTCACTTTTATGCAGATGACACCCAGATTTTATGTGAGAATCACAAATATAGTTGATATACGGAGTAAGATGGAATTGTTGATGTCTGATATCAAGAAGTGGATGAGAGCGAGAAAACTTAAACTAAATGATGGTAAAACTGATATTCTCATCATCCGAGGAAATAGAAGAGCTGATGATATAGTAGGTGCCCTCTCCATCAATGTGGGTGGATCTCAGCTGCGACCGGCCAACTCTGTTCGAAATCTGGGTGTATATGTGAACTCCCGATTAGATTTCAAAGAGCATGTAAACCAGATAGTTAAAAGTTGTTACTTGCACATCAGAAATCTCTATTTGGTGAAGCCGTTTATAACCAGACGTTGCCTCCTGACGTTGGTTCACTCATTGGTCTTCTCTCGTGTTGATTATTGCAATGCCCTGTTGGTGGGTCTTCCAAATTATATTTTGAAGAAAGTTCAGTCTGTTCTTAACAGGGCCGCAAGACTAATTTTTGGTGTTCCACCTAGAACTCCTACTACATCTCTTCACATAGAACTGCACTGGCTGCCAGTAAGAGCAAGAATAGAATTTAAGTTGTGTTTGGTGACTTTTAAGGTTCTCAAATTTGGTGAGCCTAGGTACCTTGCGGAGCTGCTCAGGCGCCCACCGGCACACCATGGTGTAGTTGTGCGTCATGACAATGACCCTTTTCGTCTTGATGAACCAAGGGCTTTCCAGCAGTCTTCTTTCTTTGAGAGGTCATTCTCCTACATGACTCCGAGGTTGTATAACAGGTTGCCGCTGTCCATGAGACAACTGAGTTCTGTTGAATGCTTCAAGAGACAACTTAAGACTTTTCTCTTTGAGAGAAGCTATGATCTTGAGAGAGGTGTCATGACAGATGGCTATAGAGTTTAGGCTATTTTGCCACTGCTAGTGATTGTTAAATGTGTGTTGTATATAAGCCTTCTTTTGATGCATTGATTTTTGTTCTTTTTTCTTTCTCTTTTCGAGCGCTAGTGAATTCTTCGGAAAAATTGGCGCTTATGAGAAATAAGTAACATGCTTATTATTATTATTATTATTATTATTAATGTATATATTGATGGTGTGGTGAGAGGAAGGTGGTGATTGGGAGTTGAATCAGTTGCTATTTGCTGATGACAGCATTGGTGGTGGATTCTGAGTAGCTGCAGCGAGTAGTTAAAGAGTTTGATGTGGTATGCAGGAGGAGGAAGCTGAGAGTGAATGTCAATAAAAGTAAAGTGATGGTGTGTAATACAGTATAGATGCTAGTAGGGTAAATCTAAATGTACGCCTGGATGGGGAAATGCTGGAATAAATGGGAGTGTTTTAAATGTCTAGGAGTGATAAGCAGGGATGCAGGTGTGGAAATAAAGGTAAGACAGAGAGTGTGTGAAGGAAGGAAAGTTTTCGGAGCAATGGGAAGTACCGTATGTGGAAGGTGAGAATCTCGGAAAAAGTGCAATGTATCAAGGAATAGTACTCAAAAGTGATGTATGGAGCTGAGACATGGGGTCTGAAGGCACAAGAGAAAAGAAGGTTGGATGTGATGGAGATGAGATGCTTGAGAAGTATGTGTGGAGTAATGCGTAGAGACAGATTGAGGAATGAAGAGGTACGTACGAGAGTGAAACAACAGGAAACTTTATCGGCCAGAGTGGAAAGAAGGGAGCTATTCTGGTACAGTATGGACATGTTGAACGAATGGGAGATGAAAGGCTTACAAAGATAATATACGAGTCAGAAACAAAGGGAAATAAATTGAGAGGAAGACCTCGGATGAGATGGTGTATTAAAAGCGTTGGAAAATAGAGAGATGACTGAAGAACAGGAAAGAGAAGTGGTAATGAATAGGAATGAAAAGAGAATGCTTGTGAATAGATCAATGATAACGCGGTCACAGGGAGAGGGGGTTGTGCGCCAGTTGTAATAGATAATAGTCCGTCAGGTGCCTGGCACGGGGAGTCACTGTATGCTGTGAAGGGCCATGCCTGGAAGTAAGGTGGGCGGGCTTCGCTGCGTGTCTGCCTGCTGAGACTGAAACCTCACCGGGAGGTCTGGGACAGGGGGATTGCTGGAGTAATCAAAGAGAACGAGTGGCGACGGGCTCCTCGTTGCCGCTAGGAAAGTGGCGAACACAACCTTAGGTTAGGTGAGGTGAGGTAAGTGGGTGGAGGAAACTTATGGTGAATGTCAATAAAAGTAAAGTGATAGTGCGTAATAGAGGTGCTCGTTGGATAAATATAAATGTACGGCTTGATGGGGAATTACTGGAACAAGTGGAGTGTTTTCAATATCTTGGATAAGTGATAAGCAGGGACACAGAGATGGAAATGGAGGTAAGACAGAGAGTATGTGAAGGAAGGAAGCAATGGGAAGTATGTGGAAGGTGAGAAATTTCGGAATGAAAGCTAAAACTGCAATATATCAAGGGATAGTTGTACCAACAGTGATGTATGGGGCTGAGACATGGGCTCTGAAGACACAAGACAGAAGAAAGTTGGATGTGATGGAGATGAACTGCTTCAGTAGTACTGTATGTGTAGAGACAGATTGAGGAATTAAACAGATACATAGGAGAGTGGGACAGCAAGAACCCTTGTCGGCCAGAGTGGACAGAAGGGTGCTGTGCTGGTATGAATATGTGTTGAGTGAATGGGAGATGAAAGGCTTACAAATTGAGTATATGAATCAGATACAAGGGGAGGTAGAGGGATAGGAAGACCTCGGTTGAGATGGAGAGATAGTGTAGTAAAGGCATTGGAAGGTAGAGAGATGACTGCAGAACGGGTAAGAGAAGTGGTAATGAATAGGAATGAATGGAGACTGCTTGTGAATAGATGAGTGATAACGCGGTCGTTGGGAGAGGGCGTCGGGCGCCAGTTGGACTAGATAATAGTCCGTCAGGCACCTGCCCCATGGAGGTGTATATGAAGGGTCATGCCTGAATGTGAGGTGGGCGGGCATTGTGGTGTGCTCCGCTGAGTGTCTGCCTACTGAGACTGGAACCTCTCCGGGAGGTCTGGGGCCGGGGGAGTGCTGGAGGCCCTTAGTGATCCTTGGTCTCTAGGTCTTCTGGGCGACCTAGATGATTGAGAATTTGTATTTTGCTTTTTTTATGTTATATTGTGTTGTCCCTGTTCGGGCTCTGTCTCGAGTCGGCCACCCCCAGCTATGGGGTATGTGCCTGAGTATTTACATACATACATTTATTTATTTTATTTTTTCTGTTCGAGCTCTGTCTTGAGTCGGCCACCCGCCTCAATAAGAACTAGGTTATCTGAGTAAAGCAGTTCCAAAGGAGACCCTGTTCTATAATCCCAGATAATGCCTCCAGAACTATAGGAAAGAGGAAGGGGCCCAGGTAGACTCCAACACTAACTGTAAACTCCTTACCTTTCACCCACACTGCCGTTTGTGAGTTCTTGTACACATTATCATGTACTGTATCATTAAGTTAAAATGTAAAACTTGCAAAACAAACAAACCAAAACAGGGACTGCACAACGTAAAGACAAAAGAACTTATCAAAATCACTATATGGAAATAACGCTTTGAAGATTTAGCAAAATATTATGAAATAAAAAAACACGTAACCCCCACACACCAGCCACTCCTTTACGCCAGTATAAATATATAACGTCTCTTCTGTGTAAAGAGGAATATAATAAGTATTCTTTGTCATAGTGTGGTAAAGAACTGACAAAAAATGGCGGGTACATGAAAGAAAATAATACACCATGTACTATATCATGGTTTATAAAAGCAAATAATACAATATTTAAGCAAACATGATTGTATGATAGATCCAATATATATTTTGCATGCATATAATTCTGTCTAATATAATAATTTTATCGTAATACTGTACAATACATTACAGCAACTTGGAATGGTACTGCTTACTCGGAAAGAGAGAGAGAGAGAGTACAGTTTCCAAGGCATGAACCTGGGACAAATTCTGTGGAGAGGTGGCTGTATTTAACCTCCATATCAGGTTTATGTTCAGTAAATAAATGATCTTATGTACTTTAAACAACATTGTTACAAAAAGGAAAACTTATAAACACACCTTCACACTATATCCTGAACTTATTAACCCCTTCTGTACCGGTGATGTACTGTACTTTTCATTATATTCTGGCAACTATTAGACGATTTTGTACAGCTTAGGATGGCCGTCTACTCATTAAAAGGCAACAGACTATCTCAATTAATCCTTTTAGCTACCATATATCCTTCCTAAGCTTCATAATACCGTCTAAAAGTAGGTGAAATCAAATATAAAAGACGTCGCCGGTAAAGAAGGGGTTAACCTTATTAGGTGCAGGGCGGGCCAATTTAGATCCTCCCAGTTTTACTCCATTAGCTTGGAGATTTTAAGACGTTTCATCGCATTAGTTTGGCGATTATATGATGCTTCAACCCAATAAGGTGTCGATTTTCCCTGGGCGAGCGTTAGCGACCCCGCAATTTGTGAGAAATCGGCCTTTGGCCGGGACATTTTTCTACCGAAAAATGTCCCGGCCAAAGGCCGATTTCTCACAAATTGCGGGCTCGCTAACGCTCGCCCAGGGAAAATCGACACCTTATTGGGTTGAAGCATCATATAATCGCCAAACTAATGCGATGAAACGTCTTAAAATCTCCAAGCTAATGGAGTAAAACTGGGAGGATCTAAATTGGCCCGCCCTGCACCTAATAAGGTTAACCCCTTCTTTACCGGCGACGTCTTTTATATTTGATTTCACCTACTTTTAGACGGTATTATGAAGCTTAGGAAGGATATATGGTAGCTAAAAGGATTAATTGAGATAGTCCGAAAAATGTACACATTTAGCTTGAAGGGGGTCTGGGGATTTTTTTTTTAGTTTGAAGAGGCGTTTTCCCAAGTCTAGCGGGTAAACTAAAAACACATTGTTCGAAAATGGCTAAAACAATTAAAACCTCAATAATAATGAAACAAAATACCATAACCCCCAAGACGTTGCACCAGATAGTGTTAAGCTGTGAGAGCATTACAGTACATCTCGTCACTCCTTCACAGCACTTATCCCGGGTTTATATCTTGACAACTGTGCAGTATTATCTTCAATTGACCACTTGTCAGTATCAGGCTATAAGGAAGTTGGATCCGTAAACATTGATATCAAACACAAATTCAATAATAATGTAAGTTTCTGAAGGATGAAAAGTATTATGAATTTGGTTTAATATATGTACAGTACAGTACAGTACTGTTTTTTTTTTTTTTTTTTTTTTTTTTAAATAGAACCATATCTTCGCTGCTAATTCTGCTAAACATCGATATAAAAAATTCCAACTTCCTTATAGCCTGAAACTTGCAAGTGTTAAATTTCACATGAGAGCTTTTGCTGTCAATTTTCCATCTTCAAAAAATTTCCGGCAAATTTCTGGTATGGTTTGTCTTGGTATTGGAAACTAAACTAAAGATAAAAAAATAAATGTGACAGAATTATCTAAAAAGTTTACCCTATAAGATGCCAGACCAGTGTTGACAATAAAGGTGAGAACAATTTTGCTCATGAGATACAAACTTAAAAAGAGCCCTAGAATGTTGCCAACGTTAACAAATATATAAAATAAACAGAAAATGTGTCCACGTCACTCCGGCTCTTGAAGGTTCATTAAAGGTCTCAGGATTTTTCTCTGACAATACAAAATATACAGTACTTGTTCATACTTCATAATGTACTAATAAATCAAGAATACAAATGTAGATAAAACAATATTTGTTCACACTTCATTCAGTACTAATTAAATCAGAATACAGTCCATCCTCCAAATATGCAAGTTTGAAAAATGCGATCCTTGAAATTTGCGAGGGGGGGGGGGGGTGTCAAAATTGGAAAAAATATAATATTCCACATTTGCGAGGTCGATTTCACATGTGCGAACCACCCTGTAGAATTATAAGGGAAATCTACCATTTCCTCTTAATTTGCGACCCCCTAATCCACATTTGCGAGGAAGAAGCGGCGGATGATAGTCGAGGTGGCTGTGTTGGCTAAGGAGGACGAGCGGGGTGGGGGAGAGAGAGGCGGAGAGGCCCAGTAAGGGTGCCTAGCTAGCCTCGGAACCCAAACGTCAAGCCAATTAAGCCAACAATTTATTTAAGGTAACTGACGCATCCTTTTAATATTTTCTTATCATATACAACTATTTATATTTCTATTTCTAATATGTTTCGAGTTTAAACATTCGCTTGAGTCGGGTCGAAGAAAATTGATAATGGTAGCACTTTAGTAAACCAGCGGTAAACAAAGCCACACGCGTATCGTTTCGGCCAAGATTACTCGGTTTATATGTTTATTATGAAATATAATTTAGTATTATGGTAAGTTGGCTACCTACTATTATGTTTATAAGATAGAATAAGTACTGTAATGATAAGTAAATTATTGTAAGCCTATATCGGAGATGTCGGTCACTCTGAATCTAGGCGCTTCAAATCGCAATGTTTTGAAAGTCATAAACAACTTTACTTTATTTATTTATATATCCCATGGCCTGTCCGGGAATTGGCGAGGTTCGGATAATGACAGGTCTCATATGGAGGATATTACTGTATGTATAAATGTGTCCCACAACCGATATAAACATATCTATGCTTTATTTATTTACAATTCATACCAATATTCAACATAACTAGGGTATACAGTAGACCGAATATATATAAGTAAATTTCATACCACAGGCTGTAGTGCGGTTCGTAGAGCACTCACCTGCAAACCAAGAGGTCGAGGGTTCGAGGCTCGAGCCAACTGGTGTTTGTTATTTGCAGACGGCAGTGCTGTGGTGGACGGCACAGTCTAGCAACATATACTGTATAACATACCTGTGAGAGCAATATATCTTAATGCTCATCCACAGTACTCGTCATGCCATGTCTTGGCATCTGTATAAATGCCAAGACATGAACCTGGGACAAGTGCTGCAGAGTTCTCGCTGCATTTTACCATCAAATCAAGTTGTATGTACAGTATGTATGTATGTACATACTCAGGCAGGCACATACCCCATAGCTGGGGGTGGCCGACTTGAGACAGAGCACAAACAGGGACAACATAACACAACACAAATAACAAAATACAAAGTCACACACATCTAGGTCGCCCAGGAGAAGACCCAGAGACCAGGGATCGGATCACTAAGGGTACTCCAGCAGTCCCCCGGCCTCAGACCTCCCGGAGAAGTTCCGGTCCAGCGGAGAACACCACAGTGCCCGCCCACCATGCATCCAGGCATGACCCTTCATATATACCGGCTCCCCGGGCCAGGCGCTTGACCCCCTCCGAAACGACCGCGCCTTCACCCATCCATCCACCAGCCCTCTCCATTCATTCCTACCTACCACCACCCCTCTTCCCCGATCCACAAGGTGCAGCTTAGGGAATATGAGGGCCACCTGGGTGAGGAATTCAGAGTAATTAATGAGGTAAAAAAATGAGTGGACGAGGGTGGAGAGTGCAAAGGTGGTAGCCCTTGAAGAAATTGTGAAGGAGCAGAAGGAAGAGAGAGAAAAGGAAAAGAAAGAGTTTGAAAACAATGTAGTGCAAGTTTTAAAGAAGAAAGAGAAGGTAGTGAGAGAGACAATAGATAGAGGTAAATGTTTAATCATTTTTGGAGATGTAGAAGAGCACCTGGCAGATATGAAGGCAAGAAATGAAAGTGATGAAAAGAAAGTTGAGGGGATACTGGAGTGCTTAGATCAGTGGTTCTTAACCTTTTTAGCACCGCGCCCCCCTTTGGTCAGGACTGTATTCATGATGCCTCACCATGCCTCTGATGCCTAGATTTTTTTTTTTTTTTTTTTTTTTTAATCCATTCCATATGGATGTTTAAGACGCAATATACTGTAAAAAGGCCGAACAAGTAAGCAATCTGCATGCAAGGATTAAAACTGATTAATGGTTTTATGTCAACACTACATATGGTTGGTCGGAATGACGGTTGCCATTTTTTCCTATCAAAGTTTCTTATTTATATACAGTATATATTTGCGATTACCCTGTATGCATTTGAATGGCCTAGCCCTATTTTGAACTTTGATTACCCCACGCCCCCCAGGTTAAGAACCACTGGCTTAGATGATGGTCATGGATGGGTGAAAGAAGTGGAGGAGGTGAGAAGATTAGGAAAGTATAAGAAGGGCGAGATGAGACCACTAAGAGTAGAACTTAAGTCTAGGTCAACGGCAGAAGCAGTAGCCAATGTAAGCTGGAAATTAAATTCGACAGAGCTGAAGCATATAATAAGGGTAAAAAAGGACCTAAGTGTAGAAGAACGAGAACAGTTAAGGGAACTACAAGCTAAGGCTGATGAAGAGAATGGAAAGTTGTCTGAAGAGCAAAAGAAGAAATTTTTTGGAGAATATGGGAAGGGCAATTAAGGAAGTGGTACATCAGGAGCCACCAAGAACCGAAAGTAAGAGGAGTGATAGTAAAAGAGGCAGAGAGACAAGTACCAAGTCGAAGCAAGGAGTCGGAGCGAGAGATAATGCAGGGAGCAGGGGACCGGAGAGAGTCAGGACATGGTGGAGAAGGTGGAACAGGGGGAGATTGTGGAGGGGGGGGGGGGGGGGGAGAATAGAACTAGCAGGGAATGTGGAGTTAGGTCAGGGAAGGGATGGAGGAGGAGGTGAACCTGGTAGGAGGCAGAGAGGGAAGAGAAACAAGGAGGATTTCAATATACTGGGCTACTACACTAATATAGATGGAATAAACAGTAAAAAGGTAGAGTTAGATGATATATTAAAAAAGGATCAACCACAGATAGTCTGTTTGACGGAGACAAAGCTGAACCAGGACTTTGACAGCAATATAGTGTTTAGTGAAGGATATAATGTTTATAGATGTGATAGAAAGGGAAAAAGGGGAGGTGGAGTGGCAGTATTAGTTAAGAACCCTATGACAGCAAAGCAAGTGGAGTTAAATAATGACAAGGCAGAAATAATGGTAGTTGAACTCAATGATATAGAAGGAAAAAAGCTAGACATAGCAGTAGTTTACATGCCACCAAAGACCAGAGCATAGAGGGAGTTTGAGGAGATGGTCGAGGATATGATTCAGTCGTTGAGAAGATTGCTTTTAAGAAAGAATAGATTGATCTTGGTGGGAGATTTCAACTGTGGTGAGGTTAATTGGGAATCGGGAGATGCAGGGCCAAATCAGAGATCCTGGGGAAGTCGGCTATTAGAGTTGGTTACGGAGAATGTACTTGCACAACATGTGAAGGAGAATACTAGAATGAGGGGTAATAACGAACCTTCTAAACTCGATCTGATTTTTACAAAAGATCCTCACGAAATTAGTGATATAAACTATCTATGTCCTGTAGGCAAAAGTGATCACCTATTACTGAAATGGAAGTTGATCTCGAGTAATGCCAATAGATTAGACAATTGCTATATAAATGACAGACTAAATTATAGTAATGCTGATTATGTATCCTTGAAAAGATATTTAGAGGGAGTAGATTGGGATCTTATTTTGAAGGAACAAGATGTACAAGGTAAATATAGTAGATTCCTCGTAATTTATAGAGAAGGAACCAATCTGTTTGTCCCAAGATATAAAACTGGAAATTTTACTAAGCAGAAAGAATGGTTTAATTTGAAATGCAAAAGAGCTTTGGGTAGGCGTGATGCAGCTTGGGCTAGATTAAGAAGAAGGAACACTGAGAGTAATCGGAATAAATATAAACAGGAGAGGAATAGATATGTTAACATAATTAGGCAAGTTAAAATTAACTATGAGAAGAACATAGTAAATAAATGTGAAAGTGACTCTAAATTGTTTTATAAATATATAAACAGTAAGTTGAAGTAAAGAAACAAATTACAGTACTAAATTAAGAGTAGATGCTAGGACGTATGAAAGTGTATCGGACATGTGCGAGGTAATGAATAACAAATAGGGGTCGGTTTTTAGTAGAGATTAAAGTTTTGACGAACCACAGGCGGGAGTACTGGAGAGTGGTCTTAGCAAGATTGAAATAACTAGAGATGAGCTGTTATCTGCGATGAGAGGACTTGAAGTAAGGAAAGCTATGGGACCGGATGAAGTGTCTGCCTGGGTTTTAAAGGAGTGTGCAGAGCAATTAGTGGAGCCAGTGAGGGATATAATTCAAGCTTCCTTAGATAAAGGACAGGTTCCTGTTGAATGGAAAAGAGCTAATATAATTCCAATATACAAGAATGGAAGCCCTGAGGACCCTTTAAACTATAGATAGATAGAATAGATAGATAGACTTACTATATTGTATGCAAGATTTGTGAAAAGCTAATTAGGAAGAGATGGATGAAAATGTTGGAGAGAAAGAAGATAATAACCCCAAAGCAATTTGGATTCAGAGAAGGGACATCTTGTGTTACCAGTCTGCTATGTTACTACAGTAGGGTGATAGATGTACTGCAAGAAAGAGGTGGATGGGTGGACTGCGTCTACTTAGACCTTTCCAAAGCATTCGATAAGGTACCACATAAGAGATTGTTATCTAAGCTTGAGACGATAGGATGTGTCAGGGGGAGTTTTCTGAAATGGATGGAGAGCTATTTAACAGATAGGGAAATGAGGACCAACATTAGAGGAACTTACTCATCGTGGCGTAAAGTTGAGTGGTGTGCCGCAGGGATCTGTGTTGGCACCTCTCATGTTCCTTATGTACGTGAATGACCTGCCGATAGGCATAAACTCCTACATGTCAATGTTTGCAGATGACGTATAAATTATGAGACAAATAACAAATAAAACAAGGAGCTGCAAGGGAATTTAGATAAAATATACAAATGGAGCACCAAGTGTAAAATGAAATTTAATATAAGTAAATGTCATGTGTCAAATATGGGAAGTGTGAATAGACCAAATTGGGAGTACAGGATGGGATATAATATAATTAGCAAGGCCGAAAAAGAAAAGGATTTAGGGTTGATTATACAAGATAACTTGTCGCCAGAGAAACATATTAACAAGCTCTTTAGCGGAATGTATGCAATGGCCGAGAATATGAAAGTTGCTCTGAACTACTTGGATGAGAACATGTTAGCGAAGATTATAAAAAGTATGATTAGACCAAGATTGGAGTATGCAGCAGTGGTGTGGTCCCCGCATCTTAAGAAGCATATTCACAAGTTAGAAAGAATCCAGAGAGCAGTTACTAGATTGGTTCCAAGTCTCAGAGAACTGCCATATGAAGGGAGGCTAGAAAAATTAAATCTACCGAGTCTAAAAGAGAGGAGAGAGAGGGGAGACATGATAATGTTGTACAAATGCATCCGAGGGCTGGATAGGGAGGATATAATAATTATGGATACAGGAATAACTAGAGGCCACAGCTACAAAGTAAAAAGACCTACCTGCAAGAACGATATCAGGAAGTTTAGGTTCCCCCCATAGATGCATTGACAAATGGAATAGGCTGGAGGAGGAGGTGGTAGGGGCAAGGAACATCCATATTTTCAAGAAAAAATTGGATGAAAGTAGACTGAGAGATGGGACAACACGAGCTTAGCTCAACTCCTGTAAACTACAATTAGGTAAAAAGGGCGGGTGGCCAACCCCGAAAAGGGTTGAAATAGGGGAGCTATCCCCCCGCCAAAGGTGGCTTTCTAGGGCCTTTCCTAGCTGATGCTGAGAGGATTGGGTTCTAGTCATGTGGTGATGGGCTGGTCTATCAGAGTGAGAACTGAGCAATCTCTGCCATACCCATAGCTTACTCTGACTGTTCCTTTTACTTATATATTTTCTAGATCTCAAGTGACGGCGTCTCTTCCGTGGATTGACCTCCCAATCTACCAAGATTGGAAGCCAAAGCGTCACATTTTTCCCTTGCCCCTCAACTTTCTCTTCATAATTGCTGAGGGGCACAGGGCCCTGGGTGGGGCTTTGGTTTCCCGGGCATTTCCGCACCCTCCTCAGCTCCCCGCCATGGAGTGGCTTCGGTCACCCAGGCTTTATTGTGGTCGGCGGGTAGGGTTCTGTGGGGGCGCTCGTTTATGGCCTTGGCCTTGCTCGGGGCCTTGGGGCTGTTCGGCCAGGCAGCATGGGGAACAACAACAACAACAAGAACAATTAGGTAAATACAGTCATTCCTCTATCTTCCAACACTTGTACCACACACTCTCTCCATCTCAATGGAGGTCCTTCCACTCCTCTACCTCCCCTTGTATCTGACTAACATAATCTCTTTGCAAGCCTCTCATCTTCCATTCGCTCAACATGTCTATACCAACACAGCACCCTTCTGGCCACTCTGGCCGACAAAAGTTCCTGCTATCCCACTCTCCTACGTATCTCTTCATTCCTCGATCTGTCTCTACGAATCACAAAAGAGGCAGCCCTTGACAAGGTTGCCTGAAAAGCCGCCATTTAGAATGTGAGACTGTAACCACACTCTCTGTGAACAAAAGGGTCTTTAAACTTTTATGTACAGTGGCCCCTCGTGTTTGGCGATTTAATTAGTCTAGCCAAACCAGCGCCAAAAGTGTATTTCGCCAAACGCGAATAGTACTTTAAATGGTAAAATTATTCATTAGTCTTTGACGAGGCCCGAGTTCACCCTTTTGACCTCCATTTTCGTACTTTAACTGCTTAAAAGCAAAGACATTATACATGAAACATTAACAGCAATAAAAAAGACAATAGATAATAGATAACAGATTTGATTTACCATGAATTATTTAGAGTTAGGCCTGGTGAGACAAGTGAGTGTGGTGGTTGTGGACGCTTGCGGGCGGTGCATTCTGGGCCGACGTCAGCATTCTCGCCAAAAGTGCATTTGAAGCGCCAAATTCGGATTCTGGTACCATATCCAACCTATCGCCAATACTGTGTTTCGCCAAGCTGAAACTCGCCAAACGAGAGGGACCACTGTATGTATGTACTGTACTCGTAAGCCATTGTCACAGAAATCATTTTTGTAGCGAATTGTATTATGAGCCGTGGAATATGAATTTAGTTATTCAACAAAATTTCATATATATACAGTATATACTTTTCAGTTAAACTTGTATAATTCGACATGATGTGCCAACAGATATGTTTGAAACTAATCGCCACAAAAAGTGCCAATATGACACCAGCGTCCACCAAGAAAATTAAATTAAATCTATCATATACACTGCATACTGTAATGTACAGTAAGACAAATATTTTACCTACAAATAGAAAGCATTAATAATAAGGCACCAATGACAGGGAAAGAAGAGCATTATTCATATCCTAATTACAATAAACTCAGGCCATAGCTTTAACCCGATGGATTTCAGTTTTTACTATTGGGTCAGGTGAACTATCATTACAGTATGGCTCACAAAATTTCCAGCTGGCTCAGGGCTACTTTTATTTATTATTTCATCTATATATCTATCTATTGCCAGACACCTTGACCCCCAAGGAGGGGCTGGCTTGTTTTGGGAGTGTGTTGCTAATGCCCAACTGACCATTGTAGTGCATAGTGTGTGGGGTGTGCATGGGAGGTGTTATCATACCGTTGGAATGGTTGTGGTTGTGTGTGAATGTAGTCTGTAACTAGTGTAATAAGCTCAATCATGCTGATTACGTGTTAGCATTCATGGTGCAATTATGATACTGGTCTACTGCATCTCTGATGTCCACCACTGCAGAAAGGGGTTGGGAGGCCATGGGGGTGAGTGTCATATTATAATGTAAAACTTGCAAAATAAACAAACCAAAACTGGGACGACACAAGATAAATGCAAACGAACTAATCAAAATATATAACAAGTAACCCAGTGTAGGATTGTTCACCAGGCATCCCACGTACAACTTTGTAATGCTACTGCATACTCTACACCCGTTATTATAGCTATTAGAAAAACGAAATAGACTTAATTTATCCATTGATTTCTTAATTTCCATTTTTGCATTTCTCCTATCAATATCATTATTTTTATTTTTATTTTATTTATTTTGTTTAGCCCCAGCCGCCGTAATTCCCGAGAAGGGGTGGCCATGAAGATTAGGCGTTTGTCACAAATTGCTAGGTCAAGTTGCCCGGGCTTGACATCTACCAATAACATTTTGACAGTGATGATTTGATCAGCCGACCCTTTGATCGGCTGCTGATAAATAAATAAATATGGAAAGGAGAAATGCAAAAATAGAAATTAAGAAATCAATGGATAGATTAAATCTTGTTTGCCATTACTCTACTTAAATTATTCAAATAATATACATAAGAGTATCATTGGGCAAGTTGGAATTCTTGCCGGGTATACAGTAGTCCCTCGAATTTTGCGTCTTTCAAATTTGCGAAATTTCGATTTTGCGAACGGGACCCAAGATTTGACCTTTTTTGCGGGACTTGATATGTGCGATATTACTTGAGTTTTGCGGGTGGCGCCAAATGATACAGGGTTTCCGCACTAGTTTTCGGGGGGCAGGGGTAGCAGGGTCGTGACATCGGGCCGCCCTGCGGCCCATTGTTTACTGTTTATAAATTCTCCCACGCTCCTATATGTTCTCACGCTCTCGCATAATCGACTTCCTTGGGCAAAATTGAAGTGTTACCTGTGCCCTGGGTCCCCTGAATCTGTATTTCTGTGTTTTTCTTTATTGTAGGATGTATAATTAAGTGTATGTGTCATAATGTGTGTACAAACAAGGACGAAAATCACCAAAAAATAGGCCCTCAATGAAGAGATGTCGACCATATTCAATTAATCCCATAAGGTTAGTTATTTGAAATTTGCGATTTTGAATTTTGCGGGCTGCAATGTCGACCATATTCTCGTAAAATTCGAGGGAGTACTGTATATTCAAAAGCCTCAAATCCATTATCTCCTCTGGTCTGTGCGAGGTGATTAAAAACTTGAATGCGTAAACACCTTTAGTCCTCCTGCCCTCAGTCTCACCTCCAATATTATAATGCAGTTATTTAGACATACAGTACAAGCTTTCAATAGCCATGGTTTACAGTTCACTCAGAGCAAAAGTAAGATACAGTCAGGTCGCCCAATACGCGATTCCACAATTCGCGAAAACCCTAATACACGAGTTACCCCTCGAAAATAACCAAAAACATTAATTACGCGAGGTGGTACCACAATACCCGAATCGAGAGCTAAGAAGGGGCCAAATCCGCTATTCCCCCTTGATTCGCGAGCACGGTCTACGTTTTGCGAGGCCCAGGCGACGCAGTAGCCGTCTGCGCAGGCCTCGTGGCCTGGGCTATACGCCTGCCTTCCCTCCCTCCCTCCCTCCCTCCCACAGTCCCGCTCATAGCCGCGCGGAGTGACCAAACGTTTGTAGTGCCTGCCTAGCCTATCTACTACTAATTTTAAGGTAAGGTTTCATATTTTTATTCATTGTTGTTCTTATATATAAGATATAGACTGTACTGTAGAGCCAAAAATTTCGAAAATAGGGCCAAAAATTTCGAAAATTGAGAGATGTCACCCATATCTAATTATTCCTATTTAAAGTTAGTTCCACAATACGCGAATTCGCAATATGCGATGCCTAGTGTCACCCCTATTCTCGCGTATTGGGGGTCCTGACTGTACTATGACTTTTCACTGTTCAATTAAAATGTAAAACTTGCAAACTAAAAAAAACAAAACTTGGACAAAGACAATATGAAGACAAAATAACTTTTCAAAATCGGTATGTGGAAACAACGCTTACTAAAATAAAATTTATGAAATAAAAGAACACAATCCACCACATAGGGTGTACATTACTACATGAGCAAATTAAACTTCCATGGTACTGTATTCTGAATAACTGCCACCTCTATGTGAAAGATCTACCATACAAATTATTATACAAATATTGTCACTTATTATTAGTTAGTGGACGGGACACTTTTCTTTGTGAACCCTGTAGACTCCAAGAAAGCAACCATAGCTTAGAGAACGCCAAGAGATCTCTGTGTGAGGTTTCCTGGAGGCCAGGATCAGGATACTCAAAACATTTATAACGCCTTATCTCCTGATCATCGCATCATAAACGTTGATATCGTAAGTCTAGCGCCTTTAATATTTGAAAAAAGCAAATGTTGATTGGGTATTATAACTTATAATAGTGTAGTTTTCCCGAGTGTGAGGAAGTTATGACAATCTAATCATGGAATATGCTGTTAATTAATTTGTCTGTTATGCCTCTCACCTCACTATAACTTATGGCATCTATGGGTATTCAAACTCTGCTTGAGAAAACCTCCAGGCCCGGTCCAAGGACCAGGCTCACCCCTGAGGTCGCATCCCCAAAGGCAAATTTATTGTATGCATGTATGTAAATACACAGGCACATACCCAATAGTTGGGGGTGGTTGACTTGAGACAGAGCCCGAACAGGGACAACACAAACAAAAAAATTTGTTTGCCAGAGGCCGTAATTCCCGAGGAAGGGTGGCCATGAACATTAGCCGTTGTCACGAATCACTAGGCCAAGTTGCCCGGGCTTGACATCTACCAATAACATTTTAACAGTGCGGGCTTGATCCGCCGACCATTTGATCAGCAACCGACGCTCTACTGAGTATGCCACGGCTCGTGGAATCCTCTACCGAACCTTAGCCGTTTCTGCCTGTCTGTTTAACTCTCCTACTTTTTTTTCTTAGGGCATGGGGCTAGGATTCCTCCTCCATTTGAAAAATTCACCTATTAGACGAGACAGAGTAAGGGGCAAGGGAACGCGAAAGTGGTCCTGGACCATAAGAATTATAACTTTAAATGTTGTTTCTGTTCAGGCTCTGTCTCGAGTCGGCCATCCCCAGCTATGGGATATGTGCCTAAGTATGTACATACATACATACATACTGTCCATAGTCAAGGGCGATTTCAACCAAACAAAAAAAGTATCCTCAATTGTAATTAAAAAGTCCCCATCCCAGCACTACCTTACCACCTCTAGAATTTATGTGGGAATATTTGGAACACCTTGCTCCCAGATACAGGTAGCCAGCAGATCTGTATAGCTAAGATAACCTGGGCTATTATGTCAACCCATCATGCCCTAATTCTCACATCTAATTCAAATCTACCATAATTCACATTACAGTACTGTACTGTACTCAAATAGTGCTTTCAAGTACTTTGGGAGCGCATACATGTGAAACAAATTATAAGATATATTATTATATTGGCATCTGGTGGATAGTTCAGAAGTTCAAATAGTGTAATAGATAAACAAGCTTCAACTGCTATTTGCTCCAGATTACTTCCATAGATGGTTCCCAGATAACTCAACCAGTAGATCTCGACCAGTTCCAAAAAAAAAGAGACTTAACCTAACCTAACAACACTGGATAAATTGGTACTGGTTGAGAGCTACTTGGTACTTGTTGTTTCCCAGGCTATCTGGCCGAGCAGCCCCAAAGTCCCAAGCAAGGCCAAGGCCATAACCAAGCGCCCCCATAGAACCCTCCCAGCTTTACCACTAAGAAAGCCCAAGTGACCGAAGCCGCTCCCAGGCGAGGAGTTACTGGTTGAGAGCTACTGGTTCAAATGGGCTACTGGTTGATTTGTTTGTTTGGCCATACAGATATAAGTATGCAGTACAACATAAGGTACAGTATACAATATATTGTTTGGTACGGCCAAATTTTATAGTTCGTTGAAAAACCTTGGGTAATTGTATAAAATCGAAGGATAGTATAAAAATACATCATCATCATCAATTCATCATGTGTAAAATCAAGAGAAGAGCAAAATTAAATTTAGAACATAAGATTGCAACCACATTCTCTGTGTACGAAACAGTCCTTAAACTTATACTGTATGCATGAATGTATACTGTATATGTAAAATCAAGAGAAAACATTTACTTGGGACTGTATTCCTACGACATTGAAACAAATATAATACAAAAATAAAGGATTCCAAGAAAGAGTGCTAGGAATTTTAAAATGTATAGTCTTTCATTAAGGTAGTTAGTGAACTAATAAATTTGGCTGTACTGTATATACAATAGAAATCAAATAAAAGTGTAAATACTTAAGTAGCCTATAGTGAAACCTCACCCAATCGTACCCCGCCGATCCGGAAACCCGCAACTTCCGGACTAGCAATTCAATTCAATTGTTTAACATCTCAGGTACAATTTATTATTTTAAGATAACTTCATTTAGCTTACTGCACTGAATACTTGCTGTACACCATCTTCAGTTTGCAGGAAATTAGTTTGGTCAAGGCAATGTGCTCACAGGTCCAACATATGTACCTGAAATAGAAAATTTAAATTAATTTAATAATAATAATAATAATAATAATATATTTGTACCAATACAGTACTCTATACAAGTACTGTACTGGTATATTTTAATACCTGAGCCATAATCTGCTTAATTTTTTTCTTTCTTAAAGAGACAATGGATAGAAGAAAGGAAAACAAAAAGGTCCATCTGTCTAAAGGCATCCTCCATTCCTAAAATTTTTGTAACAACTGAATTTAAACTCTCGTAGGTTGTAAGTTTGTGGAAAGTAACTCAAGAGGAAGTGAATTCCAGGAAGTATTAGTTCTGGGGATAAATTAATTCTGATAAGAGGAAGTTCTACATTGTGGAGGAGGGAGTATGAATTCATGGGCATTTCCAGCTGCCCTTGACCTGCAGTTGACATATCAATTATTTAATTGGCCAATATATCTGAAGCGCCTTCCTTGAGCGAGTTTCAAACTCTTAACATATTCTAGGGAGTCAGCTAGCCAGTCAGACGCTCTACCACCAACCAATATAAAAATTACCTCTGTTGAGCTAGTAGTAAATAGTACAATTTACCAGAACGCCCTGAACTTCCAAAACTGACTAATTCCTTGAACGTGACGATAGTGCGTTGTTATATGTACAATTAGTTTGCTTGAAAAACAGATTAAATTGCTCATGTAATGATGTACAGTTGGCCGAATAAGTCATGGTTACCATTAGACAAATTTCTATAGCTTCTAATCTACTTTCAGGACCTAAAGCGGTAAATATGATCTCAATAAACCCTACTTAAACTGCATACATAATTACCTTCCGAATAAAAAATCACAAAAAATTAGCGGTTTGAGCTGTTTTCGCTATGTGTAACTCTGCAATGGTGCGGGAGAAGACTCTCTCGCACGTCAGAGCATGCCAAGCCATGGTAGGCGACAGATGAAGGGGTTCCATGCTGCCAGCACTCGCTTGCCTCACTCCCATGACACATAATAACCGGATTTTGGTGTCCGTCTGGTGACGGGCACCGCAGCAAAGGTGTCAAACTACATAAAATAATCGAATTTAGCCAAAAAAATATATAAAGGTGTCATCGTACTGAGGTGGTTAACAAATTTGTAGCTCCAGCATAATTTTTAACTCTTTAGCTTTCCATTTTTTTTTTTTTTTTTTTTTATTATCGAAGGTTTTGATTATTTTAACAATTTCTAGGCATTTTTTTTTATTTATTTGACCCCTAGGTCCAAAAATATTTCCAGACCCTCTTTCATGAGAAATTTCAGGATTGCTATCGCTCGCCAGAAAAAAAGACACTTGAATAGAGAAAAACATCTACCGGTATACTGTAATTGACAAAATAATGGGAAAAAACGTGTCATAATTGCGGCGTCTCACCTTAACAAAGCGGGCATAGAAGGTCTTCTGCAGCCCCGTCACTTCCTTCATCGCCTCGATGCTCTTCAGTTCTCCGTAAAGTTGTCTGGGGACGCACCAAACAAATCAATTAAACAATTAAAATTAGTATCACACAGGTAATGCTGTACTTTAACACAGCAGTTAAGTTGTTGTTGTTGTTGTTGTTCCCTAAGCTGCCTGGCCGAACAGCCCCGAGTCCCTGAGAAAGGCCATGGCCACGATCGGGCTTTCCCACAGAGCTCTCATTGAGTGTAGATTGTGTTGTTGGCGTAAGTGGCTGTGTGAACTGCAGTCTTCTATGATGTGTTTAATGGTATGGGGTGCTGTGTTACATCCCGGGCAGGCGTCGACAACCGAGTCATCCAGTCTCTTCTGATAGCTCAGGAGAGCTGGATGGTGTCCGCATCTCAGCCTGGCCAGGTGGACTCTGTCCTCGTGAGGAAGGGAGGATTCGGAAGGATGGATTTCGGGAGGTCGTGCATGCAGCTGCGTGTTGTCTGTGAGTGAGTGGATGGATCGGTGAGAGATATGAGTATGGATGTGCTTCTGGAAGTTGGTTCGGGGTGGGCAGGGAGGGAGAGAGGACAATAATTGTGTGTGATACCGTGTGCTGGGTGTTGTTTTGATATTTCTTGGTGTCTGTGGGTGTGTTGCCATGTAGTTTAGTGGGTGGTCTTGGTTTGTGGAGGCTGCTGCCAGGAATTGAGTGCCTCTCATGTCCAGATGGTCTTTGACTTTGAGGATTTTGGTTTCTTGATGTAGGTGATCTGTGGGTGCAGTAGCTGTGCAGCCTGTAATGATCTTCAGGGCTTTGTTTTGAATAGTCTGTAAGGTCTTATGATGTGTTTCAGCTAGGTTAGAAGCCCAGGCTGGGCATGCGTATTCCATCACTGATCTTATGTATTGTTTATATACTGTGGTGGTAGTTTCTTTGTTGTGTCCAAATTTTGTGTGAGCAAGTGACCTGAGGGCGTTAAGTCTGGGTGTCAGTTTCTTTTTAATGTTTGTGGTGTGCTGTTTGAATGTCATATGAGTATCATATGTTACTCCTAGGATTTTGGGTGTGTGTGTATGTGTTAGGGGTGTGTTGTTTATGGTGAGTTGAGGGATGTATTCGTGTTCTCCTGTCCAACTTGTGAGCAGGGTTGCGGTGGATTTGGCTGGGGCTAGATTAAGTCTGTTTGTAGTGCACCAGCCATGTAGTATGTTGAGATAGGGTTGAAGGAGATCTGTTGCTCTTTTTGGGTCATGGTGTGTGCATGTGAGTGTTATGTCATCTGCATAGGAGGCTAAGTTTATTTGGGGCGTATTGGGTGTAGTTATATCGTGCATGTACAGATTGAAGAGTGCGGGCGATAGGACGGATCCTTGTGGGACTCCGTTTGGAAAGTTTCTGATTTTAGATGACTGACCGGCAAAAGATACGTGTGCACATTTGCCTGCTAGGAAGTTGGCCAGCCACCTTTTTGTGTTGTTGTGCATGTTTGTGTTGTAGATTTTGTTTGTTAGGTTGTGGCGGGGGATGGCATCGAAGGCTTTACTAATGTCGAGTGTGGCTAATAGTGATCTGTGTGGTGGTCTAGCTGAATTGATGCCGTCGAAAGCTCTTTGTGTAAGGTCTGTGAGAAGAGTGTTTGTGGAGTGCAGTGGCCTAAAGCCATGTTGTGTTGGAGCTAGGCGTAGGTCAGGTGTAATTAGTTGTAATACTAGGCGTTCCATGACTTTGGAGGGGGAGCAAAGGAGTGTGATGGGGCGGTGCGAGGAGGGTAGCGTGGGGTCTTTGTTGGGTTTGGGGAATGTGATGATACCATGCTTCCAAATGTCTGGTATTGTGTTGTGTGAATAGCTGTAGTTTGATATGTTAGTGAGTGCTTGTATGCCTTGTGGTCCCAGGTGTCTGAGGTGTATGTTGCTTATGTTGTCTAGGCCACAGGCGGGTGAGTGCTTGAGATTGTTGATGATATGCTTTGTCTGGTGATTGGTGAAGGGTGTATAGTCAGGGTCTGTGGGGAATTGTCTCTTACGTCGGATGACACGTAGGTCGTCTTTGTGAGGTTTTAGGTGGCTGACATGTGAGAAGTGATTGATGAGAGTGTTTGCTTGTTGTTTACAGTAGAGTCTGTTGTTGTGATTGCAGCATGTGATTGTGTTGTGTTGCTGTTGGAAAGTGTGATGCTGTTTAGTGTTTTGTAGAGTTTTTTGAGGTTTGTTTTGTGATCAAGTGTTTGTAGGAAGTTATCCCAATTTAGTTTTTGTTGTTCTTGTATTTTGTTGTTAGTTTGGGTGTTGAGTGCTTGAATTTGTTGTGTGATGTCTTGTGTGTGGGGTGCTGGGGAGTGTTTCAGTATTGTCTGATGAGGTTTTGAATTTCTGGTGTGAAGTTGGGGTTGTGTCTTTTTCTGTTACCTCTTGGAATGTGTTTCTTGTCAGCGTTTTGGATAGTTTTATTGAGTATGTGTACAGCATTGTTGATGTTTTTGATGGGTGTACTGTTTAGAGTTGTGAAGTGTTGTTCTGTCTCATTTGTGAATGCTTCCCAGTTAGCTCTTTTATAATTGGTGTGTGTGTGTTTGTAGCTAGCAGTTAAGTTAAAACCCTCGGCTCCACCACTACATTACCATTCCTAAGAATCCTAATAGATCGCTGGGAACAGAACAATGCTCCCAACTACAGGGCCATATATCCTTACTGATGTCACGGGCTACACTGTCATCCACTCTGATGTGATGCTGGAAAGTGCAACTGGTTACTGACCCAATACATTTTCAAACAAAGATGCATTCTCTGACCAAAACATTAGCCACAGAATGTGGATGATGGACGGCCCTACCTACCAAGATCAATTCTGGAACTTAGTACAATTCTGGTATTTAGTAAAATTTACCAGAACGTCCCGTACTTCCCAAATTTACTAATTCCTTGAACATGACGATAGTGCATTGTTATATGCGCGATTAGAGTGCTTGGGAACCAGATTAACTTGCTCATGTAGTGATGTACACCCTATGTGGTGGATTGTGTTCTTTTATTTCAAAATTTTATTTTATTAAGCGTTATTTCCACATAGCGATTTTGATTAGTTCCTTTGCGTTTATCTTGTGTCGTCCCAGTTTTGGTTTGTTTATTTTGCAAGTTTTACATTATAACTACAGTACAGTACATACAGAATTTTGTGAACCACTCAGTAGCCTAATTCCTCACTTAAAGTTTTAGTTATATTCCTGAAATCAAGACTTTGACAAGCAATCATTTTTATGCAGTTTTTCTAGTGTTTATGCAATATGTTAGTCTTGTATACAACTTCAAAAAGAAGCATAACAGCTTTAAGTTAATTTTGTTCCCCAAATAAGTTCCAATGTACACTCACGCGTACTAAAAGTTGCTCAGGGGTGGGTCCTACCCTCCACTACTCCACCCTGGGCAGGTGGAAGGGGGGAGTCGGGTCCAAGTCTACCTCCACCTTCCACTCCCAAACTATCCCAAATCCCCCACCTTTCTACTTTAGCTGGCAGTTAGTGATTAGTGACGATTGTTCTCATGTATTATGAATTATTGTTAAACCATCATTGCACATGTCTACAATGGTCAACATTGAATATATACTAGGAATTCATTAATACAATATACTGTATAATTGCATTATCAAAATGAGTCTCTTTACACAACGTGGGTTACAAGAATCTCGGCTGTAGTGGTCTTCTTCTTCTGCCTCTGCCTCTGCCTCTGCCTCTCTCTCTCTCTCTCTCTCTCTCTCTCTTAACCCGGGAACTGAGGGAAGACTCTTAAGAGTTCCCCCGGCGGACTGCGGGAAGACTCTTAAGAGTAAGGCTATTAAAAAATACATTTAACCCTCCAGCCCTGGAGGCTATAGCTCGCGACTGTGCTGCGGTACCGGGTGTTTTGACGATCTTTGGGCTATGTTAACTACTCTGTAAGTCAATGAATATGGCATGTAATGTTGTGAATAAAAAGGAATAATGTTCCACAAACCTTCCTCTGTCGAATGGCGTTGAGTAGAGGTCTCTAGCCCCTCTGGTTGCGTAATGGTGAGCGCGGGAAGACGAGTGCTTTTCGGCGGCAAATTCTTCCCGCGCTCGGACGCGTCGCCCCGGCCATGGCTACGACGCACCTAGCCGCTCGTCGCGCCAAAGTATTTATCTCCCTTAGACGATTTTAGTGTTTGATATTGAGAATGTGATGTTTATTTGATATTTTTATAGTTATTTTGAGGCCAATTATATAAAATATGTTTATTATGGTATCACTGTCACTGATATTGCTAATTTTCACTCGATACCGTACATTTTATTAGTAATTGAGGTAGGTTATTGTTGTATTAGGCACTGATTATTCGTTATCACAGGTGTTTATTATACTTTGGCTATCAAATATTAGGTCTTGTGTCACTTTCACTTTGACAAATATGCTTTAGAGAGTGTCACTGTCACTGATAATGCTAATTTTCACTCGATACCGTACATTTTATTAGTAATTGAGGTAGGTTATTGTTGTATTAGGCACTGATTATTCGTTATCACAGGTGTTTATTATACTTTGGCCATCAAATATTAGGTCTTGTGTCACTTTCACTTTGACAAATATGCTTTAGAGATTGTCACTGTCACTGATAATGCTCATTTTCACTCGATACCGTACATTTTATTAGTAATTGAGGTAGGTTATTGTTGTATTAGGCACTGATTATTCGTTATCACAGGTGTTTATTATACTTTGGCCATCAAATATTAGGTCTTGTGTCACTTTCACTTAGTTATAGGATTTGTAAACGTTTTATATACAATTTATTGTCTTTTTTCACTGATTTATATATTTCTATAGGTTCTAATCATATGAATGTCACTTGGTATATACATATGTGTCACTTTCACATATTATTATGGTGTAATTGTATTTGTATCAATTTTCTCATAATACAGTAAAAGTCCGTTAATCCGACGACCGATGATTAGAATCTCCCAATAGTCCGAATTTTTCAATTTGAGGCCAAATCCGAATTCACCCGATGGTCCGAATTTCAAGAAGTCCCAAAGTCCCCTTTTTGAGGCATTAGGCCACTCAAATGACACATAATGGAGCACACACATCATATGTTCATGAATTCACTTTAAAAGTTTACCATCGTCATTGTAGCCTATTACCTACTTCAAAACATTCAGATTAATGGTCAAAGGAAGCTACTGATATAAACGTAAACATCTTCTTCTTCTTCTTCTTCCACATCGTCTGCTAGAGAGTTTGTTTTGCTCTTGAACGCATCCTTGGGACGCTCCGATGCGCTACTGACTTGCACCGCATTTTCTGCAAGCGCATTCAGTCTTGAGCTTGAAAACGCACCTTTGTACGTATTAGTCTTGAGCTTGAAAACGCACCTTTGGACGTTCCGATACGCTACTATTTATAGTTCAGTGATCGGAGCGTCCCAAGGGTGCTTTCAAGACAAGACAAGGGTGCTTTCAATACAATATAATATAACAGAGCACATCACAAAAGGAAAATCACAAAATTAAAATTACAAGAACCTCTCAGGGAAGTGCCGTTGTTAAGGCATTACTTCCCGAACCACATCTGATCTGATCTGATCTTCAAGAGCAAGACAAACTCGCTAGTAGACACGAAGAAGACGTTTATAGCAGCAGATTCCTTTGACCATTAATCTGAATATTTTGAAGTAGGTAATAGGCTACAATGACAATGGTAAACTTTTGAAGTGATTTCATGAACATATGATATGTGTGTGTGCACCATTGTGTCATTTGGGTGGCCTAATGCCTCAATGTTTTCGTCATACACAGGTTCATAGGGGTAAAGTCCGATAATCCGAAAAATCCACTAATCCGAACGAGGGCCGGTCCGCTGCCCTTCGGATTAACGGAAGTTTGCTGTACATGACTTTTGTATTACAATAAATTGGTTTTCTTCCACTTTTTGCCTATATATAATTATAGTGTACATATTGTCATTTTATTTGGCAATTTCAGTATGATTATTAGAACTCCAGCTTGGAGTGGTAATCAAAGAAGCACTCTAAAGCACAGAGTGCCACCTTGCACTCCACACACTCCATGGTTGACTTTTTACCTGACCTCGGCCTCACCCTGCTGTTGTAGCAGACATGGCACCGCTTCTGCTGCATTCTTCCTGATTCATTCTGAGGCAGGGAACCAAGCCTGTGCCTAATCAAGTATTGAGCACACTGCAAGCGGTCAATAACGGCGGGCCCAGGATGTGCCACTGCCCTCTGTGGCGTAGCATACTTCTCCAGGAGCTCCGTCAACACCTGCTTTTGGAACCTCCGCAGGCTATTGAACTTCATGGGTGTGTTCACATTCCGAAGCTTGTATATATTGTAGGCATTCAGAACTGACATGTCCACCATATGCAGAAAGAACTTTTTGTACCATCTGCACGAGGTACGCAGGCAGTCAATGAAGCCTATCTGCATGTCGGACTTGTCCACCAGCCTCATGTTGATGTTGTAGTCCAGGACAGCATCGGGCTTGGTCCCCCTGGCCTGGGTGCGGCGATCCACCTTGCCAGTCTCCACCATTTCCCCCTTGTGGATGGTGGTCAGGAGGTTGACCTTCCGCTGGTCGTGCCAGTGGATAGCCAGAATGGGCCCCGACTTCTTCTTGAACACATCACCTTTTTTGGTCTTTGGAGGGAAAGGTGGCATGCCCTTCCTTTTCCCTCGTACTGTGCCTACAGTCCCCGTCTTGCGCTCA
Organism: Paralithodes platypus; assembly: GCA_032716605.1. Taxonomy (NCBI): domain Eukaryota; kingdom Metazoa; phylum Arthropoda; class Malacostraca; order Decapoda; family Lithodidae; genus Paralithodes; species Paralithodes platypus. Next base: position 18,181,359 of record CM064493.1, on the reverse strand, counting down.
TGCAGGTACTGTGAGAGAGTGGGGGACGTGTAATATTTGTCCGTGTAGAGGACGTGATTCTTATGAAAGTAGCGGTCCATCATGGCTTGCACCACTGCTCCGCCAAAGCCAATGAGGGGTCCACAAGCAAGTCCCCTTCCTTCCCGCTGTAGACCAGGAAGTCCAGGACATAGCCAGTTTGGCAGTCGCACAGCACAAAGAATTTTATGCCAAAGCGATGTCTTTTTGAGGGGATGTACTGCCGGAATTTGAGTTTTCCCCGGAACAGCACAAGAGACTCGTCAATGACGACCTTGCGGAAGGACTTGAAGTAGGAGGTGAAGCGTTCTCGCATCATCTCGTACAACGTCCTAATCTTCCACAGCTTGTCACCGAGGTGGACGTCGGTGTTGGTGACAAGATGGAGCGCTGCGAGGATATCAAGGTACCGGTCGCGAGACATATATTTCCCGAAGGCAGGGGTGGATATCAGATCATTGGTGATCCAATAGTCAGGCAACCTATGCTTCTTGACATGAGGCATTAGCATGGTGAGTGCCAGGAACACCATGAACTCTTTATGAGTCTCTGGGGTCCACTGCCTCATGTGGCCCTTGGTCACCTTGCCCAAAAAGTGGACCTGGAATTGGTGCTGCTTATTTGTCTCTTTGACAACATAGCCTACCACCTCCTCATCAAAGAAGGCCTCAAATAGTTTGTGTGGTGGAGCATTGGGGCCTGCAGGAAAATTGGGGGTAATGACTGAACCCTCCAGTACCTCATCAAAAGCTGGCACATCAGGGTTGTATCCATCCCCATCAACTACGTCTTGCCACTGAAAAACGTAGAATGGGTCTTGTCTACGCTGACGAGGAGCTCCAGCTGGTGGCCCAGCACGCCCACGGCCAACTCGGGAGGCGCGCGCCCTAGGGCGGCGAGGGCGTCGGCCAGGGCGGCGGCCAGCACGACGCCGGGCCAAGCGGATGGGTCGAGGGTCGTCGATGTTCATATAGTCATCGTCAGAGTGGTCATCTTGCCCTGACGGTGGACCTATGTAATCAAGGCCAGAGTCTTCAGAGAGGTGCCCTTCATCATCAGTGGCCTCCACATAATCTGGCGGGGAACCAGTGATGCGTGGGCGGCGTGCGGGTGGGCGAGGTGGGGAAGGAGTGGCAGGTGAGGCTGTGTCCCCCCGAGGTCCTGGGCTCCTTGGCCTGCGACGAGTGACAGAAAGCAATGTTTCACTGTCACTAGGCCCAGGTATTGGTGATGCGAGCTCAAAGACTTCTTCAGGAAGACATGTTGAAGGCGGGAGAGGTGGGGAGGACCGTGGGGAAAGTTGCGGGGGCGTATGGCTGGGGCCGGCAGGGGTGGACGCCGTGGGAGCCTCGAACAAAACTCTCTTACTTTTCTTAATTTTTTTGGTATATTTCCTGCCTTTCCCCTTTTCGGCAGCAGTATGTCTCCTGTCGGGGGACCTAGGAGGCAAATAGGCCGAAAGTGGGGGGTCCTCAACCCTTGGCAGTGGTGGGGGTGGTGGGGAAGAATGCGGGGCATCCGGGTCATCTTGGGTGGCGTGGGTAGATAAGGGAGACAATGGCGGCGAGAAGGGTCACCACGCTCACCCTCACTCACAGCCTCATCCTCACCAAGTAATTTGGCTTGTTCCCTAGCTGCCGCGGCCGCCTTCTCAAGTATTTTCTGCTTATATAAGTGTAGCTTGAAAGGCGATTTACCTGGGGAAGGGCTTGGCGTCGTGTCACTTATGCGAAATTTGGTGAGTGACCTTGAACTCTCCCATTCACTCACTCTCTCAAGTTCACTGTCTTTAGGTAAACCAGCTTCCTCAACAACTGGTACATCACCTTCATCACTCTCATCACTGTCATGTTCTCTCGCAAATCCCAGGAATTGCTCTTCTTTCTCACTCTCATGGCCATAATCACTCGACTTATAATTACTGGAGTCGTCACTGACTATATCATCAACAATATACTTGGCATCAGCACGCTCATATAGTCTCAATACCTCCGGGAGATAACACATTTAGGCGATGGCGTCGGGGTAAGGCGCGACGAACTAGCACGGGCGTCGTAGGAAGCACGGTATCGGACACAGCGGAATCACTATTTGGCGTACTGTCCATGATGGCGTCGGGGTAGATACTTTTGCTGTGGCGTAGTTTACGCCTGGTGGCGCCACCTACCCTCCCACGATACCAAAAATATACGCGCGGCATTCGAAAGCACTCACGCAAGCAATGGGCGTTCAAGAGCCCTTCCGGGTTGCGCGGGCCGAGTTTGTTATGGGCGTTCAAGAGCCCTTCCGGGGTGGAGGGGTTAAAACACCCCAATTTTTTTTTTTTTTTTTTTTTATTGCCCCTGGGCCATGCCAAATATCACTCCTCCACCTCCCCTCCTTCCCCACTTTCCTCACCTCCTTCAGTTATCACATATTTTCCCTGTTATTCCCTTATTCTGTGGTATATTTTCGTGCTAACATTAGCGAGTTGCAAGCAGGGCATTGTCATCACTGTTAGCAAGCGAGTGCAAGAGAGAGAGAGAGAGAGAGAGAGAGAGAGAGAGAGAGAGAGAGAGAGAGAGAGAGAGGAGAGAGAGAGAGAGAGAGAGAGAGAGAGAGAGAGAGAGAGAGAGAGAGAGAGAGAGAGAGAGAGAGAGAGAGAGAGAGAGAGAGAGAGAGAGAGAGAGAGAGAGAGAGAGAGAGAGAGAGATAGAGAGAGAGAGAGAGAGAGAGAGAGAGAGAGAGAGAGAGAGAGAGAGAGAGAGAGAGAGTATCGATCGACAGTCTCTCTCCAGACGTGGGGAAAAGTGGTGGGAAGGGAGGTTGCCTCAGCCATACATTATGTAACTCCCGGCCTGTATCGCCAATTTTGACCATCCAAACGCTGTTTCCACTTGTTTTATTGTTGTAACAGGTTAATACCTTTATAATCAACCTATAATAGGCGCATATGGATAAGTATTAATGCTATTTATGGTAAAATAACGATGTTAGTGATGGGAACAGCTCAAATACGTCAGCACGGAAGTGTGGTGTCTCATACCCCCCATGCGCACTTCAGAGGTTAATTAACACGCAGACTACGAGGTCAGTTCATTCAAGTTTTTAAAATATAGCAAAATGTTTAGTCTCAATATGAATACAATACGTAACCATGGCTGGCAGTTAGAATTGAACGGTTCAGAACTAGTATCTATGGAAACTGTTTCCCATTTATGATCTGTTCTACCTGGAACAAACTTTCCTCAGAAGTTGTAAAAAAGTCCTCAGTTGAGCAGTTCAAAATGACAGTAATAGTATTTTGCATAGCCTAGTCTGTAAGGAGTGTAGTGCACTGACAAATGTTTCTCCTTCCACTTCGAATATTTCCCCGTAATGGACCGCAAGGTCTTCGAGATACTAACTATTCCTTGTAACTCCTTGTAACTTTCTCATAGCACAAGCTTTCTACAACCACGATTTAACGGGTCTGAATGTGGTATATTTCCCTTCATTAGTGTGTGCGTGATGAATGTTGCCTGCATTCGATACACATAGAGGAGAGTTGATGGTAAAACTGTCTATTAATCCTATTAATTATGTGGGGGTTTGTAGAGGTGAGAGGCTGGGAACACAGATGGAGACAGAGAAGGGGGAAGTGAGAAGGCGAGCCCTGCTACTTAAGGGCTTTATATTCAAACTTTACTAAAATTTAACACCGACTTTGATAGTAATTTGTATCGAGTTCTACATATAATTGATTGATAGGCCACATATAATGAAATGCAGACCATTTATAGTATGTTTGGTATTGAAGACATGGGAGAAACTGATTGAAATGATAGACGAAACAATCAATAACAGTCGCAACACTATTCCAGCCAATCTTTGCCTTTAGTCATTTCCCGTTATGATATAAAAGCCCGACTGTGTAAGTAATTTGAGAACCTAGGAGTAGATCGTAGAGGGCACATTGATGTGTATTGCAATAATGGTGAACATAACCAGAATACTGTTTGAGATTGGATTTAATTATGGTATTATTAAATTGAAATCACATAGAAAGTAGTGCAATGAGAGAGAGACACACACACACACACGCAGAGAGAGAGAGAGAGAGAGAGAGAGAGAGAGAGAGAGAGAGAGAGAGAGAGAGAGAGAGAGAGAGAGAGAGAGAGCGAGAGCGAGAGAGAAGATGACCACTACAGCTAGGATTTGTGTAACCCACGTTGTGTATAGAATCTCAATTTGAGAATACAAAGTTACAGTATATTTTATTAATAAATGTTATATGTCGGCCATTGTAAGCATGTGCAAAGATGGGTTAACAATAACTTACACTACATGAGAGCAATCGTCTCCAATCACTAACTGCCAGCTAGAGAAGGAAGGTGAGGGAGTTGGGGATAGTTTGGGGGTGGAAGGTGGGGATAGACTTGGACCTGACTCCCCCCTTTTACTTGCCCAGGGTGGAGTAGGGGAAGGAAGGACCCAACCCTGAGCAACTTTTAGTACGTGTGAGTGTACAGTACAGTACTGTAATAGTGATGAAAATAAAGATGAAGAGACTTAACCCTCTCTGACATATGACGCGATTTTGAGCCTATTAGGGATACTTTTAAGCCTTTGTTACCATCAGGGGTATTTAGAAACCTTTAGTTTAGTTACTTCAACCTCTGCAGTTGTCTTTGAGTTATCTGTGGGCAGAAAACTAATTTTTGAGAGGTAATTATAAGAGTGAGAGAACTCTATTTCTTATTGCTAATCTGGCAACCTCTGCGTCATATGAGCGTGAAAGGGTTAAGGAGACCCACCTCGCCTTTTTTCTCTTTCTCTCCCTCTCTTGTATCCAGGTGTATCCATGCCCCATTGTTTTTTTTAGTTTACCCCCATCCAGGTGCCAATATTCTCCTGGCGAGCGGTAGCGAGCCAGCATATATATACTGTATTTTCGTTTTGACAGCAAGCCAAATTTGTAAATTTTTCGATAGAAAAATTTCTCCGGCAAAGCCGGATTTCTCCATACAATGCTGGCTCGCCATCACTCGCCAGGAAGATATCGACACCTGGATGAGGATAAATGTCTTAAAACAGTTGGCTGAATGAGGCCAAATGGATTCAAGCCAGGGAAAGAGAGAAAAGGAGAGAAAGAGAAAATGAGCGAAGTGGGCTCCCTTAACCCGGGAGCTGCGGGGAGACTCATAAGAGTTCCCCCGGCGCACTGCGGGGAGACTCTTATGAGTGAGTGAAAAAAAAATAATCAACTTTTGACAAAAAAAAAAAAAAAAAAAAAAAAAAACAAAAAAAAAAAAAAAAAAAAAAAAAAAAACAATAATTTGGCCCCTGGGCCATGCAAAATCTCAGTCCTCTACCTCCCCTCCTTCCCCACTTTCCTCCTCTCCTTCAGTTATCACCTATTTTCCCTGTTATTCCCTTATTCTGAGGTATATTTTCGTGCTAACATTAGCGAGTTGCAAGCAGGGTGTTGTCATCACTGATGGCAAGCGAGTGCAAGAGAGAGAGAGAGAGTATCGATCGACTGTGTCTCAGTGGCCTTGGGGGAAATTGGCGGGAAAGCAGATTGCCTCACCCATACATTATACAACTCGCGGGCTATATCTCCGATTTTGACCATCCAAACGCTGTTTTCACTTGTTTTATTGTTGTTTCAGGTTAATACCTTTATAATCAACCCATAATAGGCGCATATGGATAAGTATTAATGCTATTAATGGCACAATGAATATTTTAGTGACGGAAACACCTCAAATACACAGGGGGACGTTTCCAATTACCCCCATGCGCACTTCAGAGGTTAAGGACAGTAATGTAGTGCCATATCTGCAATATTATTTCTATTGCATTTTTTCTTTTTAAGGATTCCATATACCGGTACATTCAGAGGATCGTTTGGGATTAGGCTACTCAAAATACAGTAATTCAGACTGCCAATAAACAAAGATAAACACATACACTTTCACATAAACACACTATCTCTATACCTGTGTCTCATCAGTATGTTTGTACTGTATATGTGGCCGACTCGAGACAGAGCCCGAACAGAAACAACATTTATAGTACCAGTTCTTAGGGTCCCGGTCCCGGACACTTTCGCATTCCCTCGCCCCTTAAGCCGGTATCACACGAGAGCTTTTATAGTTAAACATTTTCTGGCAATATTTCTGGAATATTTGGCACTGGTATCGGAAACTAGATTGAGGGTTGTTGTTGTTGTTGTTGTTTTTCCTCAGGCTGCCTGGCCGAACAGCCCCAAGGCCCCGAGCAAGGCCAAGGCCATAACCGAGCGCCCCAACAGAACCCTCCCTGCCTACCACAATAAAGCCTGGGTGACCGAAGCTACTCCATGGCGGGGAGCTGAGGAGGGTGCGGAAACACCCGGGAAACCAAAGCCCCACCCAGGGCCCTGTGCCCCTCAGCAATTATGAAACGAAAGTTGAGGGGCAAAGGGAAAATGTGACGCTTTGGCTTCCAATCTACCAACCTTTGGGTTGGCAGATTGGGAGGTCAAATGTACAAATTTAGCTTGCTGTCAAAACAAAAATATAAATATGCTGGCTCGCTACCGCTCGCCAGGAGAATATTGACACCTGGATTGGGGTAAACATCTTAAAACTGTCTTCGTGGTGCGATGTATAAGGTGTTGATTTTCGGTGTGAGCATCCTGGGTTCGAGTCCACGGAATGCCACATGTGTTTGTAAATTTCATTAATCGATTTTAGGAGTATGGTTGGTTGTTGGAAGGAACATAATAACAGTAGGCTGAATGGGGCCAAATGGATACAAGCCAAAGAGAGAGGGAGAGAAAGAGAAAAAAAAGTGAGGTGGGCTCCCTTTAAGTGCAAGAAAAGACTATGCCCTACATATCCAACTGTGTGTCTTTAGGCGGGTCACCGGCTTTTTTTTATCTTTCTCTCTCTTTCTCTGGCTTGAATCCATTCGGCCCCATTCAGCCAACTCTTGCAAACCGTCCTGGTGGTGTAATGGTTAAGGTGGCAACAATCTGTATGTGATAACCCGGGTTCGAATCCCGGTGGATCATATATACTTTAATTAATTTCATTGGGGGTGTTTGGTGTTGTGGTGAAATTAATAAAATATAGATTAAGATGTTTATCCCCATCCAGGTGTCGATTTCATCCTGGCGAGCGATAGCGAGCCAGCATTGTATGGAGAAATCCGGCTTTGCCGGAGAAATTTTTCTATTTAAAAATGTACAAATTTAGCTTGCTGTAAAAAAAAAATATATATATATGCTGGCTCGCTACCTTACCTTTTGATACCTTTTGATGTGTTCGCCACTCTTCTAGCGGCACCAAGGAGCGCGACGCCCCTCGTTATGGGTGGTGATTTGGTGCAGTAGACTGTTTTAAGCGACAGCTCGCTCCCTTGCGAGGATGGGCTCGTTTGGCACTTTTTGCAGTTCGACTCTAGGGCTCTCTTGAAGTTGTCTAACGAGATGTCCCTCATGTCTCTTACTCGCCGTGGGAGTTTGTTGAAGAGACATGGGCCTCTGTGTGATAACCAGCCCTCTCGCAGAGAGCCCATAGCACCCCTGTTATTCATCCGGGGGATTTTGCATTCCCAGCCTCTCCTATCACTGAATTTCATGACTATCGGAGTATGTAGGTTTGGTACTAAACCCTCTGCGATTTTCCATGTGTATATTATTAGGTAACGTTCTCTTCTACGTTCCAGTGAGTACAGATTCAGTGCTCTTAAACGCTCCCAATAGTGTAGCTGTTTTATCGAACTTATATGTGAAGTGAACCGCTAGCTAGGAAAGTATTGACACCTGGACGGGGGTAAACGTCTTAAAACAGTAGGCTGAATAGGGCCGAATGGATACAAACCAAAGAGAGAGAGAGAGAAAGAGAAAAAAATTGAGGTGGGGTCCCTTAACCTAAGAAGTGCGCGTGGGGGTAATTAGAAACGTCCCCCTGTGCTGACGTATTTGAGCTGTTTTCATCACTAAAATATTCATTTTACCATAATTAGCATTAATACTTATCCATACACACCTATTATGGGTTGATTATAAAGGTATTAACCTGAAACAACAATAAAACGAGTGAAAACAGCGTTTGGATGGTCAAAATCGGAGATACAGGCCGCGAGTTATATAATGTATGGGTGAGGCAACCTGCTTTCCCGCCAATTTCCCCCAAGGCCACTGAGACACAGTCGATCGATACTCTCTCTCTCTCTCTTGCACTCGCTTGCTAACAGAGATGACAATGCCCTGCTTGCAACTCGCTAATGTTAGCACGAAAATATACCTCAGAATAAGGGAATAACAGGGAAAATAGGTGATAACTGAAGGAGGGGAGGAAAGTGGGAAGGAGGGGAGGTAGAAGAGTGATATTTTGCATGGCCCAGGGGAAAAAAAAAAAAAAAAAAAAAAAAAAAAAAAATCGATGTTTAACCCGTGCAGCCCCGGCTAGTTTTGTAATGTTTGCGCACCAGAACCCGGACGGTTTTCAAAAAATTGTTTTATTCCAGAAACAATAGCAAATGGGTTAGGAATGAAGGAAAAACCACGAAAAACCGCTCAAAAAGCTTAAAAAATGGTCTTACAGAGCCCCCGAAAACGGATTTTACAAGAGTAAAAAATTGAAGGCAATTATCCCAAAAAAACAGGTTATTGCGCGCTTGCACGCACGTGGACTTTGAGAGTTTTCAACCAACAGCACGGTTGCGTGGGATACGTACACAGTTCCCATACAAATCTGAGCCCTCTTGAGTGGCTACACCCGAGGTTACGGTCGGCGCAATTAGGGTGACGCGCCAGGCGCGTCTCTGGGGCTGTGCGTTACATACATCGCCGACGCGTCAGGCGCGTCGCTGGGGCTGTACGGGTTAAAGTTGATTTTTTTTTTCTGACTCTTAAGAGTCTTCCCGCAGTCCGCCGGGGGAACTCTTAAGTCTTCCCGCAGTTCCCGGGTTAAAAGGCGACCAAAATGGAGGGATGACATAAGTATGGAGCTACAGTCATCCTATACAGTAATGTTTTGTTATGGCACTGTCTTGGTAAAAAAAAAAAAAAAAAAAAAAAAAACAAGGAAACAAAAAATAATAGGAAAGATGGGGATTGGGCCTGAGTAAATACAGTGGTGCACCAACTTTCGCGGCCAATAGGGACCGCCGAAAGTGGCGCGAAAGTGCGATTAGCGAAAGTTGGGGCATTGAGGTAATGGGAATTAATTTAATAGGGACCGGGCATGTACGAAAACTCACTCCCAAGTTGAACAAACCTAGGCAACCAATGACAAAGAATTGCTATACACCAACGAAAACTGGAATTGGTACACTTACTTACAGGTACTCAATATTTTAATGAGTCTATAGTGCTGATTAGCAAGGCATAATAATGAATTACAGTTCTTATACTTTTTCTGAACCACCGCCATAGGCCTATGCAATGTTTTGGTAGAGTTCAGTTAGCGAACTTAGCGTTACGGTACGATACTGATGCTCCAACCGTATATGATACTATGAGGCGCATTTTGGCTCGAGCCAAAACTCAAGCAAAAATGCGCCTATAATTTGAACCAAGACATCAGTTTCAGTTAAGGCCACTAGATGGCATCATGGCGCCGCTTGAACCCAAAACAGTGCATTTGCAAATGGCGCCTATAGCGGTGGCACAGGTTAACCTTATAACCTTATGTCTAAGCATTGTAACCTATTATAATGCTTTGCTAATCAGTATTATAGACTCATTAAAGTATTGAATATCTGTAAGTAAGTGTACCAATTCCAGTTTTAGTTGGTTTAGCAATTCTGGGTCATTGGGTGACTAGGCTAGGTACGTTCAACATGAGTAGGCCTATTTGTAAGTACAAATAATTGTATTGAGTATTTGTAAGTATGTGTATTGATTAGTTATAGTTATTGGGTGACTATATACTGGTATTGGGTCGTGTTTCGACACAAACATTTATTTTTCCTCTACCGAATCCTCTTGCTTGTGGCTGAATAGGCCTTCATTTTCGAAGCTCGGGCGCGAAAATGCGAGTTTTTACCGCCAAACTCAAATCGGCGGGATATTTAGACACTGCCGCGAAAGTGCGATCCGCGAATCGAGATGTAGCGAAAGTTGGTGCACCACTGTAGATAGATAGATAGACTGTCTTGTAGCACTGTTGAGGCTGATGTGGTTGCAGATACAGCATGGGGACTTTGTTGAGTCTTGCTGAGGCACTATGCTAACATCAGCCACAGTAATGACATGATGGGGCAGTGTTATAGCAGGACTTTATTCATAATGAATTACACTCAAACTACTGTAGTGGGATTCGTTAGTTATCGCTCACGGTTTTGTTTTTATCATAAGCTATAGTCTATTCGCTGTAAGTAGGCGAGAAATCATGACTTCTAACCTCTGTAACTAAAAAACGACTAGAGTAATCGAGCTATTATTTCTACCATTTGGGAAGTCAGTCAAGGAATAAATGTGGAAATTTACAGCCAATTTGCCCTAGCCCTTTTTGAGTTACAGAGGATAGAGGTCATGATTTCTCGCCTACTTACAGCGAATAGACAGAAGTATTCCTGTTGAAGTATTCCTGACCACAACTACCTACTTAGCCCCACTTATTGAAACATTCGCCGCGCTTCTAGTGGCACCGAGGATCGCACCGCTCCTCTCTCACACAGACATTCTTCCTCCTTTAAACACATTAGAATACTCACTCCCTCATATGTATAGACAAACACTGCTCTTTTTTGCACACACAGGCAGATTTGTTAGTAGTCTTGGCAAATCCAACGTCAAGGCTATTAACCTAATTGCAATGACGACTTGTCTATTTTAACTGCTATGTCGTCATTCCAACCGCGGTTAAAAAGAAAACGTCTAGAGTCTACTCCTTATCTTGCTCTAGGAGACGTTGTACATTAACCAAAACTACCACCGAAGGTGAAAAAAGTATAGAAGAGAAGAAAAAGGGGTTTACATTAGTTACCGCTCAAGGCCCATCCCGTGTTCCGTCATGCGCAGATCCCTGTCGAACGTGCGCATGAGCGACCCTCTCTTGTCATAATTTTTTCACGCGTCGCCATTGTTGAGTCCGCTTTTGTTGTGCTCCTTCAATTCACCCTGTTTTAGGTTCGTTTCGGCTTTTCTGGCCTTCTTTTTGTTAGACAGATGTTACGTGATCTAGGGCACACGTAAATGGGCTCCTCAGTGTGTTTAATGGAGACGCGTGTGGAAATAGCTACCGAAGGTACGGGGGCGCCTGGCGTTCCTCGTGTGTGTTTTTCATTCCTTTCTCTTTTCATATTCTTTTTTCCTGTTAGTCTGGGCATAGTTTAGCTTTTAGCTTATTTTAGCCTAGCTTGTTTCTCATTCAGGAATTGCTATGCCCTATGAGTTTTCATATTTTCATAGCCTAGGTGTACAGTTGGTTCACGATCTGAGATTTCGTGGTGGCGGTGCTGTTTGTAGGGTTTGTGTCGGCCGCATTATTAGCGTTATTCCCGAGTCCCCCCTTTCGAGCCTTCACTGTGTCTCAAGGGCCTGGGCGCTTGGTGGTTCGTGATATCCAGGGGTACCCCACGGGGGCCTCTCCCTCACACCACAGGGTTTTTCGCCCCTGACACATTCTCTCCTCACGGCTAGGCCACCCTTTTTCTCGCCAGTTTCATTTACTGGTTTTTGTGTTCCCTTACTGTTTTCACCTCCATCCTTTCATTCCCTTTTGCCCAATCCTGGGGTACCCTACGGGGGCCCCTGTTTGTGCCAAACCACCCTTCCTGCCACTTCTCCTCATGGGCTTTGCTCTATCTCTGTGGGTGGGGTGGTTCCTGGGGGATGTGCCTCCTCTCCCCTGGTGTGTCTTCCTTGCCTCTCCCTTGCCCGGTTGAGTCAGGATATTATCAAGGAAGACACTGCTCAGCTTGATGGCCATCGTCGCTTGGAGTCATAAGGAGTTGACGCTTTTTTCTGGGCCTGTTTTGGTATTCCCTAGACGCTCCTCTCGCTTTTTCGGCGCCGGACCATCTCAGCCGGTCCCGCAAATTTGCGGAGTGCTCGATTCGGTCCACGGACGTTTCGGCTCCCCGCAAATTTGCGGAGATCGCTGGGGGTCTCGCGGTGAGGCGGGAGGGTTGTGTCGGTACGGTTATGCCTCCATTGGCCCGCAAATTTGCGGTTATAGTTGGCTTTCACTGTGACCCTTTTTTGTGTCATCTTGTTGCCTGATACTACAGTATATTGGTGTATGCACTTTCCTGGTGTTATGGACCCTGCATGTGAGGTGTTGAGTGGTGGTTAACACTTTCTCCATCTTTGCAGGTTCTGCTTGTGCTCTTCCGCCTCACCCGCCCTCCTCACCTCCATCGGTGCTCCCGGTTTAGAGTGAGTACGACTTCCAGTTTGCATGTGTGTTCCTGTTTACCCATGCTCATTCCCTGGTTTTTATTGGACATTATCTTCACTTACTCCGTCAACGTGCTGCTTATGGTGTGTGTTCTTCCGTTGCAGGTGGGATGCCTTGCTTTCGCCAGGGCTGTGGCTCCCCGTGCTTGGAATGCCACAGGTCCTGCTTACGCCACTCTCAATGTGTGTCCTCTACGGCCTACCTCCCTGCTTTGTGTGGCCCGTGTATGGACCTGGTGGATGTGGTGGACCATCACCCTGGTTCCTCTGACGCGGCAGTGGCCTCTGCGTCCCTTCAGTCTGTGTGGGCGGTGGGCTCCCACCACATTAGGACTGTGGGCCACCGTTCCCCGGCCTTTGTTGACGACCGGATACGCGTCGCCCTGGGCATCCCTGACCCGTCTGGAGGCCGTTTACCTGGCCCTCTCCCTGCTCGGGCCCTCCTCCCTGAGTCCCGTGGTCGGTCGTCACATCGTCGGGTGGATCCCCAGCTCCGTCCACGCTCTCGCTCTCCTCGTCGCCCGTCCTCTACTGCCCCTCCTCGTCCTCCTGATCACCTTGACTCCGCCGTTCGCCCTCGTCATGGTTCTCGCCCTGAGGCCGGGGTTAGCGTCTCTGCCCCTGTACGCCCTCCCCTGGCCTCTCCGGATAGGGGCTCTACTACCTTACGCCCGCTTCCCCTGCACAAAAGACGTCCTCTTCATTTGTCCTCTACGCGCGCGGATGTTCATGCTGTAGCTGGCCCTCTGCTCCCTCCTTCTACTCTGTCCAGGAGGGTCCGCCAGGATGTAGTTGCTTCTCCTCCTACTTCTCCTGCTTCGGTGCCTCTTCTTCCTTCTCGGTCTCGTCCCAAGGTGGAGGTTCCTCCCTCCTCCGCCTCGGTGTCGGGCCGCCCTGTTCTCTCAGCCCCGGGGATCCTTGCTCTGTTTCCCCCCGCGGCTCCTTCTGACCTCCTTTCACCCGGCCAGCCTTCCACTCCCGTCATCCTGCTCCTCTTCCTTCTTCTATCCCTGATCTTCGCTTGCCGGCTCCCCGTGAGGGTACCCCGCCGCTTGACTCGGTAGAGTATAGCGAGGTTTCAGGGTCCCCTTTCTCGGGGGCTGACGTGTCGCTGGAAGAGGGGGATGGTGATGTTTCCCCCTCGGGCGTTAGTGATCGGGGACGAGACCCTCAGGACCGCCACGGCCGTCGTCGCTCGCCTTCTTTGGGCCGCGACGCTGCTGTTTCGTGTCGTGGGTCTCGCTCTCGCTCACGCTCGCCCCTGCGGGCCGAACTATCTTCGGGGGGGTCGCCTCTCTCGGATCGATTTTCGGCTATGCAGGGGTGGGTTGTGTCACACTTCGACGCGCGCTTGGAGGCGATGCAAGAATCCCTCTTATCGCGCTTCTTGGCGGTGACACAACCTCAGCGCCTCACCCAACCTACCCCTGCTTTGGTCCCGCTCCCCTCTGCGGTGGACCACATTCCTTCTCGCCCTGCTTCTCCGCCTGCCCGGTCGTCGGCTAGTACTGCTCCTGCCCTGGCTCAGGTGGTTGCCCCTGCTGTCTCCCATGCGGGGGTTCTCCGTCTGCTAGGGCAGGGTCCGCGCTTGCCCCCCATCCAGAAGGCCAAGGTCCCGTCGCGGACTATGCCGCTCCTCTATGGCTCCTTGGCTGTTTGGAAGGGGGTGCAGGCCTCCCACCCGGAGCGTGCTACCGACTTCCCGTCAGGTGAGAGGGCCCTACCTTCGGACTGGTCGGTCCAAATTAATGACAAAATGCAGTTCAGGGCGATCAGGGTGGATGGTCAGGTGGCCGACGTGGAGGTGCGGGCTTACCCGACACGGACTGACCTTCAGTACTTTTCGGTGAAGCCCAAGCCCCCGTCTGCTCCTCGAACTAAGCTCTGGTCAGACTTCAGCCGCCAGGACATCCTTCAGGATGTTCAGTCCCTGGCTGTGTTAACGGGACTGTCCTCCTATGGGACGGGTTTGTGCGACGACGGTAAGCCTGGCTTAGCCGTCGTGCTCGATAATCCTCTCCCATTGGAGGCCTGGTTTGCTGAGGCCTTAGACTTTGCGAACCGTTCCGTCGACAGATCTGTTTCAGTCCCTCCCCCAGAGTCGTCACTGCTTTTGCCTCCTCTGGTATCTGTCGGCGGATTGGATGGCAAGTTCTGGTCCTGGATTAGCGCACCCAAACTTGAAATTTGTGCTATTGCTAACCCGTTCTTCTCCCACCCAGATAAGTCCTCTGTCGACAGGGATTTTACCTTGCGGCAGAGGGTGGCGAACTTATTGTCTTGTCTTCTAGGTTCCCTCCAGACGTCTGTTCACCACCTGCGACTTATCGAGGCGACTGCACCTGGCGATCTTCGCGAGGGTTTGGACCACGTTCGGCGGATCCACCTTCAGCTCGCGGTGTCTTTGGTTCCCGAGCTGAAGGCGGTTTTGTGCGAGGCAACTCGACAACGCCAGACAGTAAGGTCCTCGTTCTGCCGGAAGGCCCCTTTGGATATTCGTCAGGGTTTGTTATACTCTGAGCTATATACATCGGGGCTTTTTGCGCAGGATGCTTGGGAACGCTACGCTTCTCTGTCAGCGGACCCTGCTTACGACACGCAAAGACGCGCTGTGTCGCGACCAGGGTCTTCGCAGTCCCGTCCTTCTGCCGGTCCCCTTCGGGGTGCTGCCGCCAATGCTGCCGCCAAGAAAGGGCGCAGGAAAGGGAAGTTGCCGGCCAGAGCGTCGGTTCCGCCTCGCACTTCTGCTCCTGCTCCCTTTCATCCCCGCCGAGAAGGGGCTGGCCAGCCTTCCACTTCCGGCCGCACTTTGACGGGGTCAGACGCACGACGGACAGGGGATGGGGTGACCCGCCCTTTTCGGCGAGGTGGGGGGGTAGGGGTGGTCAACGTGGCTCTTATGACCGCAGGGACCGTACCGGGGGACCCTCCACGTCAAAAAATGTGTAGGTTCTCCAGGTCGGTCTCCTCCTTGTTCTCCTTCTCGCCTCGCAGAAAGGGTCGCTCACCTCATCTCGGGGGCTCCCACAGGTTATTTTCGCCCTTGCGCCCTTCGGTGGCCGCGAGGGACGTGGGGGCGGAAGATTGCACGGAGGGGTCTAACCTGGAGATGGAAGTCCAGACCCCCACTCAGCTCTTGTCAACGAAGCCGGCCTGTCTCTTCGGAGGTGGCCGACGTGATTACATCCATGCACGAGCAGGGAATCGTCAAGGAGGTGAAAGCCGGTCAACCGGTTTTCCTCTCCCGTGTTTTTCTGGTACCGAAGAAGGACTGCGACGCGATGCGACCGGTGGTGGATCTGTCGGCCCTCAACGGGCACATCGTGAACACACGGTTTCGGATGCTGACGGTGCACCAGGTACGACTGGCCCTGCGACCTCTGTCGTGGGTAGTGTCGCTGGACCTCAAGGATGCGTATTGGCACGTTCCTATCCATCCTCGTTTCCAGCGATTCTTGGCCGTTCAGACTTCCGATCGTGTGTTCATGTTCGACAGACTTCCCTTCGGTCTCAACATCGCGCCGCGGATCTTCTCGAAACTGGTGAAGCAGGCTCTGGATCCTCTCCTTAGGAGCGGCCTCCAGATCCTGTTTTACTTGGACGACTGGTTGATAGTTTCAGACACCCTAGAACAGTGCATCCACGACACCCTCACAGTAGTTCGACACATCACACAGTTAGGGTTCAAAGTCAATATTCCCAAGTCCCGCCTGACCCCGTCGCGTGTCGTGACGTGGGTAGGTCTCGAATGGGATCTGTCCAACGCTACGGTAACCCAGAGTCAGCCAAACGCGGTGAAACTTCGCAGGAAGGTCTTCGCCGTGTTGCACTCGGTCTCCCTCACGAGGAGGATCTGGGACTCGTTAGTGGGTTCACTGAATTGGGCTGCTCTGACCATTCCCTTAGGGAGGCTCAGGCTGCGCCGCCTAATCCTCATGGGCAACAAGGTGTTTCCGTTGGCCCCTATGGATCGGCTCATGCCGATCCCGCGTACCATTCACAGACACTTAGGACACTGGGTTGCTCGGGGCACGCTCTCTGCGGCTGTGCCCTGGACCTCCCCCCGCCGACGATCTGGGTGGATACGGATGCGTCGAGCGAGGTAGGGTGGGGTTACTAATCCAACCTGGGACATCAACATCACGGCAGATGGGTGGGACACACACACCTACACATCAATGCCCTCGAACTGTTGGTTCCCTTGTTCTTCCTGCGGGACCACGCGCTGGCCCTTCAGGGCCAGTCGGTGGCCTTCCGGATGGACAATCAGACAGCTGTCCACTGTATCCAAAAGCAGGGGTCCTCCAGGTCTTTGACTCTGTTGGGGATCTCCGAGAAGTTGTTCTTCCTCGCGAACCGACACAACATCTCCCTGCACGCCTCCTACCTGCCCGGGACTGCCAACCTGTGGGCGGACGCCCTGTCGAGAGGACAGGGCGTTCTTGTAGAATGGGCGATGAAACAGACTGTATTCGACGACCTCGCGGCTTCCTGGGGTGTTCCGGAGGTCGACTTGTTCGCATCGAAGGAGACGCGCAAGTTGCCTCGGTACCTATCCCTCCGGACTCGTACTCCGGAGGGGGGTCCGGACGCTTTCATGGAAGACTGGAGCAGGTGGCAGTCGATATACATATTTCCGCCACCAGACGCACTGTTGATGTGCAAAGTCCTCGCGAGGCTGCGGCTGTACCGCGGCAGAGTCTGGCTCATAGCTCCTCTGTGGCCGGCCCAGGCTTGGTACTCCCAGTTGAAGCGGTGGTGCCCGAGTCCGGTCCCTCTCCCTCTCTCACACTTCCACTTGAGCCAGGTTGGAGACCTACGGACCTCGTTGGCCTTCGCATCGTGGATGTTCGTGAGGCACGGTGGCTCCCAGTCCACGGACGGGACCTGACTGACTTCCTGAAGCGTTCATGGACGTCTTCGACTTGGGGGACTTACGAGTCCCACTGGAGGTCTTTTACTAGGTGGATACAGGACACTCGCCAGACTGTTAGCTCTCCTTCCCTCGTCCTACACTACTTGTTTCACCTCTTCCGTACACGTCGCTTTCAAGTCAACACTATACGTAACCACTTGTCTGCCATCCGGGAGGTCTTTGAGTCCGTCACTGGGCTGGTCGTTCCACCGAAGGAGCTGGATTCCTTCATGAAGGCTGCCTTCAGGGAGCGACCGCCTCCGCGCCAGATCCCTCCTCAGTGGGATCTGGGGCGTGCTCTGGACCTTCTGGCTTCACACACATATACACGGGATACTACACCGGTTCAGTTGCTGGAGCGTACACTCTTCCTTGTCGCTCTGGCCACTGGAGATAGGGTGTCTGAACTAGCTGCCATGTCGCGGTCCCAGGAATGCATGCGCTTCTCCCCGTCCTTGAATGTCGTCACGTTAGCCCCCTCCCCTCATTTTGTTGCCAAGAATGAGAGAGAGACCCACGTTTTCAAGCCTTTCACCATCCAGGCTTTAAAGCGTGGGCATACTCACCATGTGTTGTGCCCGGTGCAGGCCTTGCACTCCTATGTTGAGTCTGTGGCTCCGACTTCGGGTACTGCTGTGTGGGTGTCTCCTCGGACTGGTAGGAGGCTCTCGAAGGTACAGATAGGACGCCACATTTGTCGGGTCATTCGTGCCAGTAACCCTGCTTGTCGGGGTTCTGCGCACGATGTGCGGTCCTTTGCTGCCTCCTTACGGTTCCTGCAGACTCGTTCGTTGCCTGACGTCGCCTCGGCGGGTTTGTGGTCTTCTGTCCATACCTTCGTCTCCTCCTACCTCTCCATGTCCATTGTTCGACCCCCTCGGCCTGTGATAGCTCTCGGGAGTCGTGTTTCCTAGGGCTCTCGCGAAGTTGCCTGGTCTTCCCCCCTAGTCACTCTTTCTTTTACTTTGTTTTCTTTAGAAAAGGGGGGGAGGGAAGTACGGGTTTGCAACACTGGATTGCAAGTTTGGGATTATGTTATATGTATACAGTACATAAGTGTTTTTGCCTCATTGAAAATTGTGTTTTATTTTTGTGATCCATGTTTTTGTTCGTTTTGGAAGAAAAGGGATTTTGTGTACAGTACTTTTTGGTTTAAGACAAGTCTATGGTTTTGCATTACTATGAATGACGGGCACGTGTTAAAACTGC
Organism: Paralithodes platypus; assembly: GCA_032716605.1. Classification (NCBI taxonomy): domain Eukaryota; kingdom Metazoa; phylum Arthropoda; class Malacostraca; order Decapoda; family Lithodidae; genus Paralithodes; species Paralithodes platypus. The sequence continues at coordinate 18,162,856 of CM064493.1, read as the reverse complement.
TCTTTTTAGCTACTCCTCAGTTTTTCACTCTTTTATTAAACTCTCTTGTTTAAATTGTGTTTCTTTGTCATTCATAATTTTGTCTTATGCATTGTTTTTTTTGGTATGTTGGGCTTGGATGTCCTCCTCCTATTTGTTATGCAGCCTTGACGTTGGATTTGCCAAGACTACTAACAAATTGGGAGGTTTGACGTACCTCCCAACCTACCAAATAGGAAAACCTACTATTTGGTAGTAGTCTTGGAAAATCCAACGTACATAATACCCTCCCTCACGCCGGACCCCTGCCCATCCGTGTTCTTCTGCTGACGTGAGATGTGATGACAAGAGAGGGTCGCTCATGCGCACGTTCGACAGGGATCTGCGCATGACGGAACACGGGATGGGCCTTGAGCGGTAACTAAGGTAAACCCCTTTTTCTTCTCTTCTATACTTTTTTCACCTTCGGTGGTAGTTTTGGTTAATGTACAACGTCTCCTAGAGCAAGATAAGGAGTAGACTCTAGACGTTTTCTTTTTAACCGCGGTTGGAATGACGACATAGCAGTCAAAATAGACAAGTCGTCATTGCAATTAGGTTAATAGCCTTGACGTTGGATTTTCCAAGACTACTACCAAATAGTAGGTTTTCCTATTTGGTAGGTTGGGAGGTACGTCAAACCTCCCATTATCACCCCCCCACACACTTTCTCTCTCTCACACAACACAAATACTGTACAATATCTTTCTATATTGTACCTGGATCTCATCAGTATCATAGCTGTTTTGGGTCCAATGGCAGGCAGCTTCTGAAGCTCACGTAGACTGCCCTGGCTCAGCACACGCAGGATGTTCTGAGGGAGGAAGACATTATTCAACATCTGAGAGACATTATTACATAGCAGATACAGCTAAGTCGTGACAAAGGAGTTCCCTCCTGTATCCCCTATTTAATCAGGAGAGAAACCATGTCTTTTGGTAATAAGTAACACCCCGTTCTTAACACTAATTATCAATTACAAACCCCAATGTACTTGAATAAACTAATGAAAGCATATTGTCCTCCCGGGATTCGAACTCAGGATACCACACCCAGAACATAAGCATCTAAACCATTACCGTTGATAGTTATATCAACGGCAAAACAAAAATAAAGGACAAAATAACAAAGCTTAGGGTAGAGGGTCAATTATATGAAGACACAGTGGGTATGTGTGAAATTATGAATGATACATTAACATCCGTGTTTGTGGAGGAGGATGACTATGTAGAACCTGTGGTGGAATTGAACGAGATACAGGGACTAGAGTCGATAGAAGTCAACCAGGATGAACTAAAATCATTGTTGGAAGAATTGGACATGAGAAAATCTATGGGCCCAGATAACATTGCTGGATGGGTATTAAGAGAATGTTCTGAACAACTAGTGAGACCTATTTTTAATATTGTTCAACACTCATTAAACAAGGGGGAACTTCCCTTAGAATGGAAACAAGCAAATAAAACTCCAATATATAAAAGTGGAAATAAAGAAGACCCGCTAAATTATCGACCGGTATCCTTAACGAGTGTTATATGCAAGCTTTGTGAAACGATTATTAGAAAAAGATGGGTGGGTATATTGGAGGAGAGGGAAATCATTTCAAGCAAGCTGTTCGGGTTCAGAAAAGGTCATTCGTGTACCACAAATTTGTTGAGTTACTATGATATGGTAATTGACATTGTACAAGGGAGGGAGGGGTGGGTAGATTGTATTTACTTAGATTTCAAGAAGGCATTTGATAAGGTGCCTCATAAGAGATTGTTGTGGAAGCTCAGGACTGTGGGGCGGGTTGAGGGAGTATTATTAAAGTGGATGGAAAACTATTTAATTGGGAGGGAAATGCGAACAGTAATAAAAGGAAAATTCTCCTCGTGGAAAAGGGTAAAAAGCGGAGTGCCTCAAGGATCGGTGTTGGCCCCAATCATGTTTTTGGTTTTCATCAATGACCTTCAAATGGGAATAGGCTCATATATATCTATGTTTGCTGATGATGCAAAATTAATGAAGCATATTACAAGTAGGAGTAGTTGTGAACAATTACAGAGAGACCTAGATAAATTATATGAGTGGAGTCAAACTTGGAAAATGGAATTCAACACGAGTAAGTGTCAGGTTCTTGAGATGGGAAAAAGTAAATATAGACCTTCTTGGGATATAAAATAGGAGATGAAATCATTAGTAAAGCTGGGAAAGCAAAAGACCTAGGGGTAGTTATGGCAGACAGCTTGTCACCTGAACAGCATATAAATAAAATAACTGGTGAAACTTATGCAGTGTTGACTAACATGAGAATAGCTCTGAATTATTTAGATGAAGAGATGTTAGCAAAAATAATAGGGGCAATAATACGACCAAGACTGGAGTATGCAGCAGTGGTGTGGTCTCCACACCTTATAAAACATAATAAAAAAATGGAGAGTTCAGAGTTGCCACTAAGATGATAGCTAGCCTTAGAGACCTGCCATATGAGGAGAGATTGGAGAGGCTAAAGCTGCCAACGCTGAGGGAGAGGAGAGAGAGAGGTGACATGATCATGATGTTTAAGTGTGTGAAAGGTTTTGAGAAGATCGACAAGGGAGATTTTGTGGTGAAGGACTAGGGAAGAACCAGGGGTCATGAATGTAAGTTGAGGAAAGTTGTACTGTATGTAATGTATGTAAGTCTGATGTAAGAAAGTTCAGCTTCCCGTATAGAAGCATTGATTGTTGGAATAAGTTGGATGGGGAGGTGGTGGGAGCAAGAAATATCCAAACTTTTAAAGCAAAATTGGATAAATGTAGAGAGAGAGACAGGACAACACGAGCTTAGGCTCAAATCCTGTATACTACAATTAGGTGAGTACCATCAACACAGAACTTTCCCCCCAACCTCAGGTTTCCCCACACCGTCATTCCCTTCTACAGTGGGGCCGCGCGGACAGTGAAATTAAGCATAGCAATATCGCAGATAGCGACAGGATAGACACGATCTCATAGCGAACTGGAACCGCGGATAGCAGAAAGCCGTATAGCCAAGAGTAGCGGGCAGCAGCGGCTAGCCGGGGCAAAGTTGTCAGCGTCGGGACCTTGGCAACTCTGATTTGAGTGCGCAAGGCCAAAGTCGGTACAGTATATACTGTAGATGATTCGTCCCCGTATAGGCTGTACTTTTCACCCCTCTTGGGGTAGACTATTCCCCCCTACTGCAAGACTTTTCAGCCTAATCATTTTAAATGCCAATAATATAATGGTTTGTTTACTAATCCTATTATAAAGTACTGTATATTCATAGGCCTATTCATATGTCACCCTAACACTTACGCATTGACACTGACCAATTTTCATTAATTACATTGCCACACTGACCCTGGCGCCTGGTACGACCTATCCTAGTCTATCAATGGCGAAGACAGTGAGCTTATTACATGGCTTGCCACCTATACAAAAGGAAGGCAGGGAAAGCAACAATAAGAGGATGTTATTGCATTAGCATCACTAATGAGAATAACCTCAGTTGAGCTTATGTTGTTGTTGTTGTTGTTCCTCAGGCTGCCTGGCCGAACAGCCCCAAGGCCCCAAGCAAGGCCAAGGCCATAACCAAGCGCCCCCACAGAACCCTCCCCGCCTACCGCAATAAAGCCTGGGTGACCGAAGCCACTCCATGGCGGGGAGCTGAGAAGGGTGCGGAAATGCCCGGGAAACCAAAGCCCCACCCAGGGCCCTGTGCCCCTCAGCAATTATGAAGAGAAAGTTGAGGGGCAAAGGAAAAATGTGACGCTTTGGCTTCCAATCTTGGTAGATTGGGATGAGGTCTATCCACGGCAGAGACGCCGTCATTTGAGATCTAGAAAACATATAAGTAAAAGGAACAGTCAGAGTAAGCTATGGGTATGGTAGAGATCACTCAGTTCTCACTCTGATAGACCAGCCCATCACCAATGCTTATGTTGTCGTTGTGAAAGGTTGTCAGACAGCGTGTTAGGTATCATTGGAACGACATACTGTATATTTATATAAAAGCCTCCAATAATCTCGTATAAATCAGTCCAGCCAGTAGGGCGAATTGAACCTTGGGCAAATCGTCTAGGATTCCGACAGTTACTTGTCGCAGCCTCGCAGGACGCCACTACCTTCCAATATATATTTATTTATCTATTTTTATTTATTTTTTATTTTTTTTTGTACTCTCTGTGCCCCCTTACGTCCGATTCTTCGCTACAAGCTATGGCCTCGACTTCTGGCACAGGTCCCAGCGGTGGGGAAGATGATGGTGGAGGTGGAGAGAAACGTCCAGGAAAACTAGGAGGTGTGGAACGAGTGAAACGGGTAAGAGAATATATGCGGGAAAGGCCAAGAAGTGGTAGGTCGACCGGCAGCGTACCGGTACAACTACATACGCATGGGCGGGTGCCCAACCCCGAAAGGAGTTGAAATAGGGGAGCTATCCCCCCGCCAAAGGCGGCTTTCTAGGGCCTTTCCTAGCTAATGCTGAGAGGATTGGGTTCTAGTCATGTGGTGATGGGCTGGTCTATCCGAGTGAGAACTGAGCGATCTCTGCCATACCCATAGCTTACTCTGACTGTTCCTTTTACTTATATATCTTCTAGATCTCAAGTGGCGGCGTCTTTTCCGTGGATTGACCTCCCTACTGCCAACCTAGAAGTTGGCAGATTGGGAGCCAAAGTGTCACATTTTTCCCTTACCCCTCAACTTTCCCTTCATAATTGCTGAGGGGCACAGGGCCTTGGGTGGGGCTTTGGTTTCCCGGGCGTTTCCGCACCCTCCTCAGCTCCCTGCCTTGGAGTGGCTTCGGTCACCCGGGCTTTGTTAGTGGTAAGCAGGGAGGATTTTGTGGGGGCGCTCATTTATGGCCTTGGCCTTGCTCGAGACCTTGGGGCTGTTCGGCCAGACAGCCTGGGGAACAACAACAACAACTACATACGCATCCAAATAAAATATACAACACTCAAAATAAATAAAAAGTACGTTTCAATATCCACCTTGCATGCCTAATTATTATGTTCCTTCCAACAACCAACTATACTCCTAAAATCGATTAATGAAATTTACAAACACATGTGGCAGTCCGTGGATTCGAACCCAGGATGCTCACACCGAAAATCAACACCTTATGCATCGCACCACGAAGACAGTTAAAGGATGGTGGACACTGCCTACGATTTATTATGCAACTTCGAATCCTGCATATCAATCTAAGCATGTACACACATCCCAACTGCAACTCTCATAGGCTATGCATATGTGAATGGAAAGAGCAATTAATGGGGCCTTAACCACTAGGGAAGTCCTCTCGATAAATAACCCCTGAACCAATATAAATTATTATGTTCCTTCCAACAACCAACTATACTCCTAAAATCGATTAATGAAATTTACAAACACATGTGGCAGTCCGTGGATTCGAACCCAGGATGCTCACACCGAAAATCAACACCTTATGCATCGCACCACGAAGACAGTTAAAGGATGGTGGACACTGCCTACGATTTATTATGCAACGTCGAATCCTGCATATCAATCTAAGCATGTACACACATCCCAACTGCAACTCACGTAGGCTATGCATATGTGAATGGAAAGAGCAATTAATGGGGCCTTAACCACTAGGGAAGTCCTCTCGATAAATTACCCCTCAACCAAGATATAAGATTATTTTATTCATGTTCCAATTTTACTTGATATATGTGGCTTAGCGATGAAAAATAAGGGGATTTTGAAAAAATCTTAGACTAATTCGATATACAGTATACTGTACTACAAAGACCTGGGAAAACACGGGTGTGCTCAATAGAAGAAAAATAAAACATTCTAAATGCTGATGACTGTACCTGAGGTGAGGTAAAGTAAACTCTGTTGATACTAACCTGACTGTAGTCTTGATTGAGTGTGGGGCTCAGAATGACCTTCTTTGACGCCCCAGCTTGTGTTGTATCTGGACCATAGAAAAACTTGTTAATTATATACATGTATAAACATGACCTTTACTTAAATCAATAATTTACTCTATGGAAAGGCAGAAAAAAACGGTGGTCTGGACTAGAATAAAGGGACCTCTACCAAAGAAGAAGTACGAAGTTGAGAAATTTGATTGCATAATATGCAAAGCTGAGCTTGTGTAACAAGCAATGACCGGCATGAGACAATGAGGCATGGGAGATGGTGGACAAGTTTTGCTACTTGGTAAATACCATCTCAGCAGGTTGTAGGGCCGAAGCCGCCACTATAGTCAAAATAAGATGCGGCTGGGGAAAGTTCAGAGAACTGTTGCCACTACTTACCATGGGAAGACTCCCCTCCCCTTAAAGGAAAAGGTGTATGCTTCATGTGTTAAAAGCGCAATGATATGCTTCAGAAACGTGGCCTGTCAAAGCGGATGATATTTACAGAATGGAGCGTAATGAGATGAGAATGGCGTGATGGATGTGTGGTGCCAAACTGCAAGATAGAATACCTACTGAAGAGCTGAAGAGATGGTTTGATATCAAGAATATCAGTGATGAGCTGTAGGCTTGGATGGTTTGGACATGTGGAGAGGATGGATGAATTAAGTTGGGTGAAAAGATGCAAGTCCGTGAATGTGGATGGAGCTGCACCAAGGGATAGACCAAGAAAGACGTGGGATCAGGTCTGATCTTGAATAGAAAAACCTGACAAGTGAGGCAGCTCTGGACAGAGCTGCTTGGAGTGCAGCAATTAGGACGTGCGACAACAACCGCACTTCGAGTGGAGTACTCAGTCTTTAACCTGGGAAAGGCGAGGGTCCTCCTAAGAGGTTTGGTGGGCAAAGGCGAGGGTCCTCTCAAGAGCCAAGGCATAAAAAAAATACTTTCAAAACACCCCACTGGCACTCAAAACAGAGTAATATGTGATTAGGTGAGATAATTCCCCTCCATACCTTCTATCGCTCCTCCACATGTGTCCCCCCCTCCCCCTTCTTCGCCCATACTCAATTATCCGTTACTTTCCCTATTACTGTACAGTGGAATCTCCAATCTCGATCATAATTGGTTCCCACAAATACCGATCGAGATTCGAAATATCGAGATGCGAAGTTAACTTCTTATGGGAAAAAATACAATCGGTTCCAGCCACTTGCCGACTAACCTACATCAAATCTGTCAATTTTCACATTTGCCCCCCACAATCACATGCAATATATATAATATGTTAAAATAGATAAAATGAATAATGAAAGTTTTATTTTTACCTTATATTTATTGATAAAGAGGTTTGTGTGGTTGATTGTTGGTTCCGAGGCGAACGCAGTTAGGTTACTGCGTCTCCGCACCCGGCGCACAGTCACCATCATCAATTCTTGCAATTGCTTCCCTCACCCTGTCACCACTAGTACCGGCATTTTATGAATGCGATAAAAAAAGGTCCAGGTAGACGACTTCACAATAAAAGTTTTCAAGCGAATGGCGGACGTGTGACTGGTACACCAAGTGGCCGCTAGATCTACCGACTTCAATAAATTTTCCATGGTATAAAGTTTAATCAAGTTTTCTTTTGTCTTTACTATTATTATATATTAGATTTTCCTCATACAAATAATAATGTATATTAAAACATGGTAAAGTAATTTATATTACTACGTAAATGAAAGCGGCAGAGACAGGTTAGACTACCGCTTGAGACGATCGATACTAGCGGTACATTAGTATACAGGTGAACAAAACACAATGACTGTGAGGTTCACACATCGATTTGGTCAAGATTAATCTGTTTATATTAGTATATAAGCATCTAGCATCGATATTTAGCTATCGAGATTAACGTTTTTTCATCGAGATTTGTGATTGGGGAGAGCTTGAAGGTGGCATCGAGATGCGAAATATCGAGATGAGATTGATCGAGATATGTGAGCCTACTGTACAGGTATTCCCGATTTTTATAGAGTATTTTCGGGCGAAGACGGCTGGGAGAGAGGGGGGAGGATGGGGGAGTCTTTCTCCGACCCTCTAGCCCGTCCGAGACATCCGATAGTCTCTCAGTAGCATACGAGACAGGAGAGAGGGAGGAGGTATGTCTCTCGCCGGTCCGGCTCAGATTATGACTGCGGGGCTAAAATTTTAAGTTTTTCACCAGCCAATTGCTGTTACCACTTCTTTTATTGCTTATCAATGTTCATATTAAAAGTACAATAGGTGCATATGGAGAAGAAATATATAATATTATATATGGAAAATACAGTACGACAATTTTCGTCAGAAATTAAGCAAATACCTTCGCATGGCGGTCACTTTGAACTACCATGGCTTCGCCGTTCTTGGGTTAAACTTGTGTAATACAGTATGTATGTATTCATAGTTTAAATATATTCCCAGTCATATATGCAATCCTGGCCTGGTTAACTTCCAGGCAATACTCTACCTCCGAAGATAACCAGGTGAGGAACACTTTACCATACCTACTTAAAATCCACAATCAATAATAATAAAAATATTCTAAAAGCCTTAGCTAAATTACAAGTGTTAGCGCTAAGCTGCACCGCACTCGCCTCGTGCGTGGGAACCCCTGGTTTGATCCACCGCCGGAGCACTTTAGGTTGTCCATATTCTTAGCTACACTGGCAAAAACTAGACGTGAGGTAGATAAGTGTTGCATGTACACATGTATATGCTAGAGGTGAGGTAGATAAGTGTTGCATGTACACATGTATATGCTATCACCTGATCAGCAGGATTGAGCTGATTCCACTGGTTACAGACTACTGTACATTCACATCCACTGGCACTCAATTAGCACAATAGTATCCCATTTGCACCCCCACACACTATGCACACCAATGGGCAGTTGGGCTTAAGCAACCCTCCCCCCACGAACAGGTAGAAGATAGATAATAGAAAGAGTTGCCTCGGCCTATAGAAGCATATGAAGGCAATTAATTCCCGGCCACCCCTTCTCGGGGATTACGACATCTGGCAAAAGATAGATAGATAGATAACATGCATTCATAACACACATGCATGCATAATTATGTGAACCATTTCACCCAAAGGTGGCACTCTACTGAAATTTCAATTCTAAACTTTGGTGTGTCTTCTTTGCCTAAAAATTACCATATTGAAAATATAATATACTGTATATGACTTACTGAGGATCTTAGATGTATTCACAGTGCGTGCCCTACTTCGGCGTCTAACTACCGGACTCTGCTCTGTTAGAAGCTTGTGATTCCTCGCCGTCGCAGCCACCGCACACACCCGCGTTGACCTGCGTCTTGTTTCTCCCACGTTGCCTGGTTTGGGATTATTTTGGTACAGGAACGAAAAGGTCATGTTCGGGTCTATGGGTGTTATGAGTTTATCCTGTGGGAGTGTTGTGCCTGTAGCGTCGTTTGCACTTTTGAGCTTGGTGTCAGATGCCACAAAATATGTAGTGTCTGTGTTCTTGTAGAAGTCCCTGTTGCCAGCTTCACATTTGATGTCGCTATTTTCTTTATCTAATAGAGCTGTGGTTATATTGAGATTTACGGTTTCGTTGATATTTGTATGCTTCAGAGTTGTAGTATCAAAATCCATACTGTAATCTTCCTTCACACTCTTAACTAACGTGTCGAGGTTGTTCTTGGATTGCAGGTTGTTGGATCGTAAATCAGGGGATCCATCATTAGTGTACAGGACTGTATTTTGGTGCAGGAAAGATGGGGAGGAAGGGGACACGGGACTGGGTTCATCTGGATGAAGAGCCGCCTTACTGTCGAACGAAGGGGTCAGATCATCAGCTGAGGACAGGTTCCGGGTCACAGCGGCATGGTGGCTCAGTCGGTTAGAGAATCGAGTGGAACGTCGCACAGCCCGACCCTCAAACACCGCAGTACTAGTAATGGGGAGATCCGCCGCAGATTGGTCGCCACCAAAGAGACTTTTCCTTGGTGCAACCTGGCTGTCGATGAGTGGCTGTAAGGGCCTAGTGCCAAACAGGGACCTGCGTATGGTGCCGTTGTTGGCTGGAAGGGAGTCTACCAGTGGAGAGTGTACCAACGGAGTGCAGCCCGAGGACTTCCGAGGTACAATATTGGTGACGTCAGCCAGGGCACGACCACCAGTACCCCCGCGCTTCTTGGCAGCCGACACATCACTATCCTGTTGGAGATCAAGGAAACAGAGGAGTTAATATTTTGATTACTAGATGGCTTTTCTGTTTTTGTTTTTTTTGTTTTTTTTTTCTATATTCCAACTTACTTCCTCTCGGGCATAGGCTGAGAGCCTTAACATTCACCGCTTTACAATGAACAGTGAAGCCCGTGAGGTCTTGTTCCACTCTAGGGAGTGAGACATGTGAAGCACGTAGAGTACAACGAGCACCTGCCATCTTGCCTTCACATGAGGCACGGTGCTCACTCATGGCCCGAAACGACCCCATCTCTGAAGCCACCTCGTTCCTGTGCTTCACTGTCTCACCCCCTACACTCGGACTCTCACACTTACACACACACAACGCCACCTGTTGAGCAGATAACTCACCAGGTATTGCACCCCTATAGCATATTTTGAATATGGGAATATTCATACAGTGCTATTTAATCAGGGAACAATGAGGGTATTTTATTGACGTTTCGGTGGGCTTGTGGTAATGCACTGATACCAGGTACAGCACAAATTCCATCCCAATAATATCTTCCCATTGATACATCGGGATTTGAACCCGGGACCTTTGGATTACCAGGCCAGTGGCAAGACCACTCCACCACACCTCCCCCTTTTTAAGGGGAGTTTAACTCCTTGAGTACAATTCTGGTTATTCTTAGACCAGCATTTGCTATGTCTGCTTGATATTTCCCTTGATTTCACCTCAGAATTTCCTTATCCCGAACATTTCCCAATTAACTCTTAATGATGGCACACGTATTCAAGTATTAACAGTGTTCATCCAATGTTCTTTCCAAATGATTAAATTTCTTATGCAAGTAAAATTTTCCTGCCATAAGGTAAACTTCTCTCTACACTAGATTATACTGTACTATTTTATCCAGCTAGGGCTAACCTTAAGATTATTATGATGTAAAACTTGCAAAATAAACAAACCAAAACGTATACGAACACAGCAAAAAGACAAAACAACCAATCAAAATCGCTATGTGGAAACAACGCATTAAGTAAAATTAATAATTTATAAATAGAAGAACACAATCCACCACATAGGGTGTACATTACTACATGAGCAAGTTAATCTGTTTCCCAAGCAAACTAATCGCACACATAACGCACTATCGTCACGTTCAAGGAATTAGTCAATTTGGGAAGTCGGGGACGTTCTGGTAAATTTGACTAAACTCTGCATGAATAAAGAAACTACAATTAGTGTCAAAATTTTCTATTAAAATAAAAACTTGACAAGACATTTACAACAGTAAAAAATACAAATGGCTATCACTAATGATATGGCTATCACTAACGATAGTGCTATCGGGTAGGGTACCTGTAAGCATAGCATGCTTCAAGTGACCCCTAACAATTACTACCCTAATAATAACCTACATTTATTGTACAAATAAACTAAGGAAATCGCAAAAGAAAGCAATTGATACTATCGACAATGAATAGATATAATAAATACAAATATTTGAAGATATGAAGAGGCACAATAGATTTAAACAAAAGAGTACTCTTTTAACAAGAACAATTAATTATACAAATTAATGATAACAATAGAAAAAGATAAAAATTAATACATACAGACAAAAAGTAAGCAGAGGTTATAATAGAAACTTCAAGTTGATAATGCTTGATTAAAATTATTGATATCAAATTTTAAAATACAGTCACAATAATTGACCGTAAAAAGATTAAATTTATGCAACAATTTACTTGCAACAAAACCTCTGTCTACTAAGAGTCTGTATAGTAACCTAGCTCTATCCCAAAATAGTGGGGCAGATAACTGGAATAATCGTTCATTTCTGGAAACAAGCACCAAAATTGGCACACATACTCCTTGGGGATTGCTCTTTTGATAAAACCCGTTAGCCACCTAAAAATTCAAGATGGCCACCATTGAATATACAGAAACATTGCATTTCGCAATAAAATTGCAAAGACTTGTCCTATTTGAATGATCTTGGTGTCAAATCATACATTTTTCACTATGTAGAATCCGAATTTGGAACCATGGACTTACTCACTAGCTTCCTTGTACCATAATAGCAGTCCCGGAATCATAATTAGGGTAAAAAGTGCCCATATCATAGGCACCATCAGTCCGATATATTATTGGATGTACATGTAGGTAGTAGGCCTATACTTGTTTGTCACTTATTGTCTTGCTGCCTGGATGAGTATACTACAACGCTTCTAAACTTCGCATCTGCAGCTGCACAGTGCCGTGCAGGTCAGACCAAAGCAGTAGCATTTGCATCGACCGCAGCATTCCGACTTGCATCCACACTTGGTCAGCTGCTGGCAACTCTCTGCAATGGGTGGGAGGTCTGTCCAAACGATCTGCCACAGATCTCCTTTCTTGGTCCAGCCCCAGTTTGGCAGGAGTCTGCGTTTCTGGTTGACGTACTGTTGACTGACTCCAGATGCAGCCCGCCTGGTAGGCAGCACACTTCACATGCTGCTTCAGTGCTGCTCGGGTTGGAGGAATGGCTTCGTATGGCCTTTGCTTCCGAGCAAACATGTCCAACCTCGCATCATCGACACCTTCAGCTGTCTGTAGCACCCTGTCGTATGAAATGCTGATGCCATGCTCGTTAAGCATTTCCACCAACTTTCTCTTTCTGGTCTTTCTGTAGACAGACATCCTCATGTAAACAGGGAATGGGGTCTCTCTGTCTTTGGAGTGTCTGTGAGTTGCTGCTCCTTCTTTGTACCTTGCGTAGCAGTTGTACTGAAGCAGCTGAGCAATTGCTAGATCTGTCTTTGATGCGCCAAACCTCAGTTGAGATTTGATGTCCGCTCCGTGTTCAAGCATGGCCACAAACTGAAGAAGAGTGAGTGGAATGGCCTGCTTGATGCACCCCTCATGGAAGGTTCCATCAAATGTGGACTTGTGGTCCAGCATGTCTTCGCAAGATGTTAGCTGCTTTGCCAAGGATAATAGCTTCACTATAATAGTCAGAGGCTTCTGATAAGACAAAGCCCACATCTTTCTGGAAAGCCAGAACATCCCTTCCCTGCTTGTGCACTTCCAACTCAGGTATTTCTGACAGCAGTTTTTCCTTCAGTCTTGTGGAGTTGACAGCAGGTGCATCAACACCCAGCTGTTCCAGGCGCTGGGCATACAGGTGAACTATGTCTGCAAGTCGGAAGACTGCAGGACCCTCGCCAGATCTGGTGGTCTCCACTAGATATGTGACTAGCTCTGAGAATGCCTGTGGGTGGGCATCCTCTTCGGGTGCACGTTCCTGTTCCAGTCTCTTGGTGGCTCTGAGGTACGTCCTCTCTCTATTGTACAGGTCTGTCAAGCATGCAAAATGGTATTTGAGCTCCTGTGCAATAGCATCTCCACCGCTGAGTCTTGCAAGAAGTTTTCCGTCATTTAAAGTTTGGGCACATTCATTAAGTCTGTTATTGAGGTTCATCGTCATAACTTGTCTGAGTTCAGAGGATGGGGCTTCTTTGTCACATATGAAACACGTTTGGCCTTCAAGGCTGGTTCTACGCAGCTTGGTCTGGCATTCTACTGGCTGAGCACTCTCTGCTCTTCTTTTTCTGGCTCTCTCCAGTTTCGTGTTGTTGAACATAAGGCGACAACTTTGGTGATACTGCGCCTTGTTCCTCCTCAGAGTTTCTTCAATGCCACCACCATCATCAAGTCTGGCTGGATCCAGAACTATAGGCATCTCATTAATTGCGTGAAAGAGGGGAATAGTAGTCGCAATCATAGTGTAGCCATCATGTTCTTGTGGTTGTTGTGCATGTGGTGACTTGAACTCTTCACTCTTCTTCTTCTGGCAAAGACAACACTTGCTCCAGTCAGTCCGGAATTTAGACGGTCCTGGATCTGTATTTCTTACAGTTTCTTACAGTAGATCCTCTGGAAAAAGGCAAACTAGGCCTGTGTATCCAGCTCAGTACCAGTACTTGCACTGCTGCGGTCGTTTACGGTGTTGGCGGCGGCGGTAGCAGACGCAACATTTTTACTATTCTGTATTTTTGTTTTATAATCAAACTTCAAATCTTGTCTTCCCCATGCTTTATCAAGATTACTTTCAAACTCCCTTATTGATTCGGAATCGACTACATACTGGGGCAGTGCATTCCACTCATTTACCACTCTATCACAAAATGAGTTCTTTGCCTTCTCAAGCCTATTTCTTTCTTTGTAAATTTTCTTAGTGGCCTCTCGTTCTTGTTCCCTCCCGCATCAAGAAGATACCTTCACACACATCCTCATCGTACTTTCCTGACACTATCTTAAAAGTCTCTATCATATCCCCTCTCTTTCTCCTATATGCCAGTGTCGGAAGCCCCAGTGTCCTCAACCTCTGCTCATAGCCCGCGTTCTTCAACGTTGGTACCAGCTTGCTAGCTCTCCTCTGCCTCTGTATTTGCCATCTTGGTGAATACAGTATGATAATTATCTGTAACACAGATATAATAGATAACAGATAATCACAGTATATAACAGATAATCACAGTATGATAATTATCTGTATTCAGTGAATCAAGGCCGAGGGGTTATCCTTTTACCACCTTGATCACAATCATGCACAATAAGGTATGGGATACGACTAGGTTCGGGAATAAAAATATATGACCTACACCTAGCCCGATCGTTCATCCAGTATCATTTAAGTCCCGTGCGATCTGTACACCATCCAGGTAACTACATGCAAAGCAATGTAAAGCCCCGTTACCCTTGGCTCGGCTCTCCCGCGCTGGCACACCCTGTCAATTCAGGTGTGGCTATCTAACTAAACATCTATGTTAAACTACATGTAATCTACAGTAGCTAACTGATGCGGGGCTTATTAGACAGCATTTGGGACACTAAACTAATTATTTAGCTACACTAAACTAATTATTCAGCTGATACTGAACCCCATGCTGAGTTTCACAGCAGCGGTGCCACCAGTGTGCCCTGGCTGTGCGTTGACATCCGCTCTGTTGAGCTACTACTCTACACCTTCCGCTGCAAGTCTCTCAACGTCCCCCCCCCCCCCACCATATCGTGTCATGTCCAGTTTGGAAGCCTTGTACAGGAAGATGCTACACATACTAAACCTCTAACATTACTACGATATACACTACCATGCATTTTAGCCGAGTCAGACGTAACATGAACCTCTAATTTAGCAGAATATTAGGATTTTGGGACTGATATTATGGTACAAGGAAGCTAGTGAGTAAGTCCATGGTTCCAAATTCGGATTCTACATAGTGAAAAATTTATGATTTGACACCAAGATCATTCAAATAGGACAAGTCTTTGCGATTTTATTGCGAAATGCAATATTTCTGTATATTCAATGGTGGCCATCTTGAATATTTAGGTGGCTAACGGGTTTTATCAAAAGAGCAATCCCCAAGGAGTATGTGTGCCAAATTTGGTACTTGTTTCCGGAAATGAATGATTCTCCTGAAATTTGCAGTTATCTGCTCCACTAAAAGTCTTCTACTCTGGTACGAATTTTACAAAATCTTATTAGCTGGGAATAAAAATAATTATGTTATTTTACTATCGATATTACTACATGTATTAGGAAAAGGAAAGTTTATTACGTTAAAATTAAAATCATCAACTTTGTGGTATATTTTAAGTGTGCACTGTTCATTAACAATCTGTATATTTATATCAAGAAAATTTTCAACTTCAGTATTTACGTTACCTTGTGTGAGGGGGATGGAATTCGGATAAATTTGTTTAGCGACTTGATTAAAATTTAACATATTACAAACAAGAATATCATCAATATATCTACTATTATTACTTAACAATTTAGCAAGTGATAATTTTTCTGGGATGCTATTTTTCTTGCTACTATTAACTAAGTTCTTCATAAATTTAAATTCTAAAGCAAGCAAGAATAAGTCTGCAATCAAAGGGCTAGCATTTCCACCCATAGGAATTCCTAATATTTGTTTGAAAATGTAGGGCCCGAATCTAACATAAGTATTGAAAAGGAGGAATTTAACCCTTCTTTAGCGGCGAGCAACATAAGTCGAGTTAAAAAAAGCTGGACTATGTGGCGGCGCTCGACATAACTCGAGTGGCAATTTCAGCACGTAATGTGGCTGAGAGAGAGAGACAAGTGGTGGCAGGAGACTAGCGAGCGTATGACTGCTCCAGACCACCGCGGCGAACCTACTGACACAAATCTCAGCTCCCTCCTCCCTCTCTCACTCGCTACATACTCAATTATGTACTGAAAGTACCGAATTACCTGCTTTTTGCACTCGCGTTGCACGGTTATTGCAAGAAAACTATCCATCATACAAGGATCGTTATGGTGTCATTCGAAAGCTCTGTTTATGCCCTTTCAGGGATAGGTATTTGTTTTACGTTCTGGGTCTTATTTAGGCATGAAAATGATCACGTAAACAGCCCTATTTTGGCTAAAAACACCCCGCTGTGCGGTACACATAAATAAACCGCATAGGCCGCTCGTAAGGTGTTAAGGGCATCTTTAATTTTAGTTCTATCAAAATATCCTGAACTAGTGGGATCAAAGCTAAGTGATGCATTATTAAAATATGAATTAACATTTATGTAACGATTACGACTACTTTCAAATCTGTCTAAATGCAAATCTATAATAAAGCAAAGTTCTAAAAATACTAAATCTAAAGGCAAATTGGTATACAAAGTTGAAAAGTCGAAGCTATGTACTGAGGTAACTTTCCGCATGGTATTAACCCTTTCACGTTTTTAAGACGCAGCGGTTGCCAGATTAGCAATAATAAATAGAGTTCTCTCACTCTTATAATTGCCTCTCCAAAATTAGTTTTCTGCCCACAGCTAACTCAAAGACAACTGCAGAGGTTGAAGTAACTAAACTAAAGGTTTCTAAATACCCCTGATGGTAACAAAGGCTTTAAAGTATCCCTAATAGGCTCAAAATTGCGTAAAAAACGTGAGAGGGTTAAGTTTATCAATAACTTCTACTGAATTGTCAACACTCAAAGGCAAAACATAATTCCACTAACCCTTTGAATCCCACAGGTTTTTACAAAACTACACAAAATTATCAATTGATAGTGAAATTAAAATATTAAAAAGGAGTCATCATATTGAAGGAGGGGGTGAAAAAAAAAAGGAAAAATAGGGAATGGGCTTGAGTACATACATACATAATGAAGGAGTGTATGAAATTAACTTCGAGTGCTAGCCATAAAACAAAGAAAACAAGGTTCCGACGTTAGGATTTAAACTTACACCAACTTAAATCTTTGAACCTTTAAAAGTTCTGAACCATCTGGATAATAATAAAGCCTTGTATTGTTTCGTAAGTGTTAGATACTGTTTCAAATGGGTGCGTCAATCATGAGTAACCGGTAAAGTGATCGCAGTTCTGGCATGTTGATCAGCAAGTTCATTTCCCGTAAAGCCTATATGGGTTGGTACCCAGTGCACTTGGACATTCAAATTATTAATATGTAAGTCATAAAAAGAATGCTGTAATTGTGCTACAAGCCTATTTCTAGGATTATAGCCGCAGAGTTTCAACGGCACTTCGAAAATCTCCGTACTGTACTGCATATAACAAAACAGTGAGTAGGAGAGCGAAGGATGATGGTCATAGCAGCTTACTAAGCAAATAATTCCACGGTATAATTTGTGGCCTGAAGGGGAAATGACAGCTGAACTTTATGATAGGGAGACACAGCAGCACAAGCCACACCACAATCAAACTTGAAACCATCGATGTAGATAGCAATACAGGTCTCCCTCGATATACGATTGGGTTATCTTCCTGAAAACCCGATCTTAAATATGAAAATCGTATAGCGAACCCTAAAATTAATGAGGTAAATGGGGATGCGTTCTCGGACCAGCCAAAACCCAAACCCAAACTCCTAAAAACCTATAATAATAACGTAAATTGGGGCATCGGATAGTGAGGGAGACCTGTACAGTATGTGGATCTTTACGAAAAATAGGGTGAGGTGGGGTTGTACCGTACATCTAGTGGAAAAATATTTATCTAAAATCACATGAAGGCAGGAAATGAGAAACATTATACAGTAACACCTCGATTTTCCGGCATTCAGGCATCCGGTAGCTTCAAACAACCGGAGGTTTTAGGAAATTATTATTAAAAAAAAAAAAAAAAAAAAAAATCGTCTTACCAGCATAATTGCATTATAACAAATAATAAATACATATACTATTAGGAAAAAACTGCTTAACCTGACAAGCGCGATATAGACCTAGGTGCTAGGGTAGTTATTTGTGCATTTCTAGCCCTGGATTCTGACAGAATTCGTTATATTTACAATATAAAGTATTATTTGTTTTCGGTATGCTTTTATTTTACATATATGATGTATATATGAACCTTCAAGAGTGCTAAAATAAGTGGGAAAAGCATTTGGGTGGTGAAAAACGAAGATATTGGCCACCCGGTCATAATCTCAGGCGAGAGAGAGCCACAGGGAGCCCTCCCCTCTCGCTGTCTGGGAGTCAACTGAGACGAGCGGGGCGGTGTGTGCCGGTGTCTGGGTGTTGCATAACGATCTTTTATGCAACCCACTTGTGCTACATTATCGCGGAAGAGAAAAATAACCGATAATTGATGATAATAAGAGGATAAATAGGTGATAATTGAGGAGGAGGGGGAGGGGGGAATAAGGTGGGGAAGGAGGGGAGGGGTGAGAAACACATGGATGAGTACTAGAGGGGAATTATCTCACCTAGAGACAAAATCCTTTGTTTTGATAGGCCCTTTTTTTTTTTGGAAGGCTTTTTTTATGGTCTTGCTTCCGTGAGGCCTATCGCGTTCCCTATAGGAAGCCTTCCGTGAGGCCTATCGCGCTTGCTGGGTTAAGAAGCACCAATAAGAAATATATATATATATATATATATATAAAATAGTTCGTGGTTCTATGCGGGTAGCGGCGACGTCAGTAGAACAAGCAACAAGAACAAAAAAAGCGCGAGAATAGGCCTACTCAGTCTCGCCCCATCGATCCGTATATACAATTATTCTCATATTGGACATATTATACTCGATTCATCACTATCATGCCGAAGATTAAGGCAAAGTCGGACAAAGTGAAAGCCAATAGTGACCAGAAGAAATGCAAAAGAGTGGTTCTGAGCTTGGAACCAAAAAACACAAATATCCAAACGAATGGAGAGAGGTGGATGATGCAAGAGCATCCACCCCTTTCTGCCTCTCCCAAAGCATCCACTTCATAAATATGTTTTAGATATTAAGTGAGAAACCGAAGACAAACTAAAAAGAACAAAAACAGTTTGATATTAGTGTTTCGTTTTGCTACTGTCAAAACTTTGAATGCGTTGCATAACTCTCCCTCCCGCATACGACGATACGCATTACGCCGACAACAACAACAACAGCTGGGCCTACTTATACATTGGCGAATTGAGAACATTACTATTAAATGGTATAGTAATGTGTGTTTGTTTATTATATTAAGGCTGATAATACAGATAGTCATTAGCGGGTATTTTCTATGTTTCATTTTGCTACTGTCAAAACTTTGAATGCGCTGCAGAACTCTCCCTCCCGATTCCGCCTTTGCATGCGATGATACGCATTACGCCGCCGACCACAGCAACAGCTGGACGCCTTTTCCAACTTCTACTGTAGATATAAATTGGCGAGTTGAGAACATTACTATTAAAATGGTATAGTAATGTGTTTGTTTATTATATTAAGGCTGATAATACAGATAGCCATTAGGGGGTATTTTCTTGGGGTTTATGGGCATTTATAGGAGTAATTTTCAATCAACCGGAGTTTTCAAGGAGTTTTCAATTCACCGGAGGTTTCAAATCCCCCTGAGTGCCGGATAATGGAGGTGCTACTGTATGTGGATGAAACTTTCATTACTTGCACATCCTTTGGCATGCAGATAATTACAAAATACAGTATGCTTGCAACACTAGAAAATAAATTCAAGGGGGTACAATTTGTACGGACCATCACTCAGGGGGTGATGGACCATATAGACCACCAAAAAATTGCTTACAGCTTAAATGGACACTTAGATATATATTATTTTAGCCCTTATACTTAAATAGCAAAATACCCTACTATAATTGGGCAAAATATTTGGCTGGAGGCCAAGTATTAAGCAAATAATACTTCAAATAATCATATAAAGAAAAAGAAGGCATATATTATCAGAAATTACTTTTGCTGCGTATATAATTGCATGGATGGATGGATAAGTCTTGTTAAATGATCTTTTACAGACCCAGGGGTAACCTACCATACACGGAAATTTCCATGTACGGAACACCTACACTAGGTTTTGGGGAAAATATTTGGGGAAATTTTATTAACAGAAATAAGTCTTTCAAATCTGGCCTATAACATGCGTTAGTGCTTATATTCACTCTACTTACCCATATCTCTGTGATCTACAATACCTTAAGATTATCATAAATATACATAGAAAGGCATATTTAGTAGTAGCCTCTACGCCTCCAACGTAGAGCTATATACTTATCGTATAATTCCGCTCCGCTCTGGAGCGGGCAATTATCGTAATCACTAGTGCGATTAAATCGATAACATCTAGAGTAGCACCTTACTCTCTCTACTAGGTACATTGTACACACTTCTGAGGCTACTATTTTAAATGAAATGAAAATATTGATGAGAAAGAAAAGAGAAAATTGCAGAACATTGTCCATCTTATCTGGCTCCTTAAGCCGTTGTCACGGGTCCACCGCACAACCCGAACAGGTTCATTAGATCATTCGTTTTCGCGCTACACTCTTTGACAACACACTTTTTCTGGTACTCTGTTTTTGTGCCTACCACGCCTGTCACCTCCCCTTTGGGGGAGTTGTGGGCCTTATTTAAGGTACACTCGGATACCATAGTCTCTAGCCCACTCCTCTCTGGCAAGAGGTGAGGCCAGGATCCTTACTGGACTGCGGCCCACAGTGATAGTTAGGGATGGGGTTGAGGGAAGACGGCAACGCACACACGAACACACTGTGAAGCATTTGAGGTCTTTGAATCCTGCCTTAGCCTCACAAATATGTATGACATTTATTTAAGATTATTATTGCAATTATCATTATTATTATTATTATTATTATTATTACTTAGATAGAAGTGCCATAGCCATGATTTAACTGATATACTAATTTTTCCATGCCTCTCTCTCACTTTCTCTCTCTCTGAGTTCATATTAACGTCTTACTATTTATATTCATATAAATGTATGCTAATATATATTGTTGGTATTTATTACTTTACTTTTTCATCTCACAATTATGTTAACATTATTATGTATAGAGGAAACATATGCTTCTATCAAGAAAACAATCCATGCGCGTACTGTAGGTTTAATGTGAACCCTACTGTTACGACCGGCACTACGAAATAAACAAGGGCACTTAATAATGGACTAGATGATAGGCTATATCTGCAACAACGGTACGCTAATTCCAAACCCTCAAACTATTACGCCGGTGAACAAAACACTTAAACCCTCCAGAGTTAATCTACTGGATAACAGGGTATCAATTAACTGGATTTTAGTGCACTTCTACAAAGGCTTTCCGGTGACGGCTACTCACAACAGGAGTACTTTACGTTAATAAAATGCTCTCAAGTAATAACAATGCTTAAATAAACTATAACAAGATTTAATAAAGGAGTATATGCTTACGTTAACTTTAGTGTGAGTCTGTACTCAGCACTAAACTCTTCAATGCTCTATGAAAACACTGGAAGTCTAGTCCTACAGCAAACAGATATGGAATCTTCTGAAAACGTCTGATGCTCTAAGATGCTCGTCGAATATAGAACAGAAATAATGCAGGGGCAGGACACCAAAGCGTGCATCTTAAATACACCAATAAGTAGGATACATATATATAAAACAAGGGAGTGCAACAACTCTGTGACAGCACTAATAATAGCCACTCAAAACAGTGCTTCCTTAGCCAAAGTAACAGCCATACTGGGTTGTGCACTATGCATCAACCTAGGCTAAAATAATACGTGAATAATTCCTAAAGCATACGCAGTTAAAGTTAATAAACACAATGCTGTCTTTATTACTTATAAAGTCTAGCAGTGGCATAAAAGGTACCAGAAGGCTAGGCAGAGCGCAAGCATGCTCGTAGCCTATTGTCTCCCCTTGAACAGATTTCCCTTATTTTACGTTAAGTGACTAGGAGGCTCTCTTGGTAAGTCCAGATCTCAAGTATCTGGTCTTTACCCTGGCGCTCCACAAAGGTCAACAAAATGAGGTAGCAAGCATACAAGTAAGAGTAGGCAAAAGCCCTTCGCTTGTATACTGCTACACTCGCAAAGGAAAAATATGCACAAGGGTTACAGGTTACCTAGTTTCGTCGAAGTCGTGCAGGCTCTGACTTGCCATGTACATAACTCCGACAACAACCAAAGATACCCTCCACTGTCTAGCATTAAATAGTAACAAAGAACAACTCAACAATTAGAAGCACCCAATGATAATATGACTCCATGTGACTATGACTAATAATAATCCCTAAAGCTAGTGCAAAACATATATGTGAGAACTGGTGCTGGTAATACGACTGGCCGACTATGGAAGTCGTATGCAGAACCAGAAGGGATAAGTAATTGAATAAAGATAAGAAGTATTGGAAAAGAAGAAGTTCAGAGAGAGAAACAGTAGTACAGGGAGTTAGCTTGGGGACAGATTGCAAGGGACATCTAGGACCAAGCACACCATGCCAAGCTCTGAAGAAACACGCGGGAAGGATGCCCGCACCACCTTACTAGGACAGCGGCCTCCAATCACAGACGACTACGTCATGAAGAGCAGGCGGCATATGACGCGCCAGGCCCGCCGGCCAATCAAGAGCGTGGGAACCTCCGCCCAAGCGACGAAGGCACACGTACATACACACGCACATAATACCACCTCGCTGCCTCCTTCGTTCTCTCTCTCCTTAAATTCACACTACACATCTTATACTCTATCACTGATATAAAATACTTCCAAGTGTCACAGACAAGAATAAAGACCACCACTGATCTGTCTGTGACATCATGAATACTAAGAAAGAACATCGTTCTACGATTATTATAGCCCATTTCACTGCCCTGGCGAGCGCTAGCGAGTACGAGCACATTCTGGCAAGCTGGCCAGCGTAACACCCCGCCCAAGATGTGGGACGTTTTAACCTCAGGTAAACGCCACATCTGACCAGACAGAATGCTCATCAACCCCGCCTCACCCAGCTACTCTCCCAAGTTGTAAAAACAAGGCACAATCACAAACAGAAAACACTTCATTATATAAAACAAATCTACACAACACTTCCCCAAAATAATAGTATCACTTAACAATATTACGCTCAACGAGCAAGCTTCAACAAGCCTAGCCTACTAAGACAAAACTTAGAATGTCTTAGATTCTTGCTGTAACATACTGCACTTACATACTATCAAAAGAAAGAGTTTTATGTGAGGTTTTTGTATTATTTTTTAACTCCTACAGACATATTATGTTCCAATAAGTCTGAGGAGGCAGGAGCCCCGGGATCATTGCCACTGCCTCGCACTACACTCACAACAACACTGCAGCCGTTAGAATTATCGGAAGTGGCTGAGGTTGCCACCAACGGTTTTATCGTAAGGTAACTTATCGGACTTACTGAGCTCCATATGACGCTAGTGCGTCATATAACTTATTATAGAGGCATGGAGATAAGTCCATATGACGCGATCGTGTCATATATGTCTGAGGGAGTTAATAGTGTTTTTGGCGGCTTTGCACTACAGGGGCAAGTCTAATTTTTCTCCACTCTCAAACCAACACTGACTGAACGGCGAGGGTGCTCCTTAAAACATACCCTCCCGTGACAAACAATCAGCCAGAACATTATCAGTGCCCTTAACCCTTCAACCCCGGGTGGTACACGTGTGTACCATTATGTTTTGACCCGAGGAACCCGGGTGGTACAACATTGTACCATTGCTTGCGTATGTGCTTTCGAATGGCGCGCGTAAAAATTTCGTTCCGTGGTCGCTAGGTGACGCCACCAGACACCATGTACGCCACCAAAACAGTCTCTACCCTGCCGCCAACATGGATACTAGCCCAAAAAGTGATTCCCCTGTGTCCGATTCCCTGCTCCCTTTGACGCCTGCCCATGTTCGTCGCGCCCTAACGCAAAGGCACGTACAAGATGCGTTGACTCCCGGAGGTATTGAAATAGCTTTGAGGAGTTATGAACGTGGTGAAGGACAAAATAGTGTTGATGACTTGGGCAGTGATAGCTCCGAGTCTTATCAGTCTCACTATAGTGAAAATTTAGACGATCTAGACGAAATTCATGAAAGAGACGCGCAATTTGTTGGATTTGACGATGACGATGAAAGTGATGATAGTACTGAACGTGATATAGTTGTGCAAGGTGATGAGAGTGTAGTGAGAGTGAGCGAATGGGACAGCACTAGGTCGACTGCCAAGTTTAGGTTGAGTGACACGACACCTAGCCCTTCGCCAGCTAAATCCCCATTCAAGATACGCTTTTATAAGAAGCAAGTTCTTGAAAAGGCGGCCGCGGCAGCCAGGAAAGAGGCCCTAAAACTTGGTGAGGGAGCAGTGCGTGAGGGTGCCAGTGAGGCTGAGCGTGAGGGTGAGGTTGACCCGCCATTGTCTTCCTTATCTACCCACGCCACCCAAGTTGCCCCAGGTGCCCGCCATTCTTCCCCACCACCACCAGCACTGCCTAGGGTTGAGGACCCCCCACTTTCGGCCTATTTACCCCCTATTTCCCCCGAGAGGAGACATACTACTACAGAAAAGGGAAAAGGGAGAAAATATGTGAAAAAAGGAGCTACAAGTAGGCGCTCTTTGTTCGAGGCTCCCGCGGCTTCCACCCCTGCCGGTCCCAGCCATACGCCCCCGCAAGTTTCCCCAGGGTCCACCCCACCTCTCCAGCCTACAACAGAGGTTCCTGACGATGTTTTTGACCTCGCATCCATACCTGCACCTACAGACACTGAACCAGTGCTGTCTACGAATCGTCGTAGGCCAAGGAGCCCCGAACCTCTGCATGAAGATGACAGAGCCTCACCTGCCACTCCTTCCCCACCTCGCCGACCTACACGCCGCCCACGCATCATTCGTTCCCCGCGAGATTATGAGGGGGGGTCTGAAGATGAAGGGCACCTCACAGATGACTCTGGCCATGATTACCTGGGTCCACCGTCAGGGCAAGATGACGGCTCTGACGACAACGACGATGACTTTATGGACATCGACGACCCTCAACCCAGACGCTTTGCCCAGGGCCGTCGTGCTCCTGGCCGCCCTGGCCGCCGGGCTGGGCCTGGGCGCCGTCGCGCTCCTGGCCGCCCTAGGGTGCGCGCCGCCAAAGTTCGTGGGCGTGCTGCCCCAGCTGCAGCTCCTCGTAAGCGTCGCCAGCAGGACCCATTTTATATTTTCAACTGGCAGGATGTGGCTGCTGATGAAGTGAATGACCCTGATGTTACCCCTTTTGATGAGGTACAGGAGGGTTCAGGAGTTACCCCAAGTTTTCCCGCAGGCCCCAATGCTCCACCACATGAGCTTTTTGAGGCATTTTTTGATAAGGAGGTTACTGAGTTTGTCATAGAAGAGACAAACAAGCACCACCAAATCCAGGTGAACTTTTTTGGCAAGGTGACCAAGGGCCACATGAAGCGGTGGACCCCAGTGACTCATCCCGAGTTCATGGTGTTCCTGGCAATCACCATGCTAATGCCTCATGTAAAGAAGCACAGGTTGGCTGACTATTGGATCACCAAAGATCTGATATCCACCCCTGCCTTCGGGAAATACATCTCTCGGGACCGGTACCTCGACATCCTCGGAGCGCTCCATCTTGTCACCAACACCGACATGCATCTCTCTGACAAGCTGTGGAAGATTAGGACGTTGTACGAGATGATGCGAGAACGTTTCACGTCATACTTCACGCCCTTCTGCAACGTCTGTATTGACGAGTCTCTTGTGCTGTTCCGGGGAAAGCTGAGCTTCAGGCAGTACATCCCCTCAAAGAGACATCGCTTTGGTATAAAGTTCTTTGTGCTGTGCGATTGCCAAACTGGTTATGTCCTGGACTTCCTGGTCTACAACGGGAAGGAAGGGGACGTGGAAATAGACCCCCTCATTGGCTTTGGCGGAGCAGTGGGTCATGATGAACCGGTACTTCCAAGAATCACGTCCTCTACACGGACAACTACTACACGTCCCCCACTCTCTCAAAGTACCTCCATCAGCGCAAGACGGGGACTGTAGGCACAGTTAGAGCGAAAAGGAAGGGCATGCCAACTTTCCCTCCTAAAACCAAGAAAGGCGATGTCTTCAAAAAGAAGTCGGGACCCATTCTGGCTATTCACTGGCACGACCAGCGGAAGGTCAACCTCCTGAGCACCGTCCACAAGGGGGAAATGGTTGAGACTGGCAAGGTGGATCGCCGCACCCAAGTCAGGGTGACCAAGCCCGATGCTGTAATGGACTACAACATAAATATGAGGCTGGTGGACAAGTCCGACATGCAGATAGGCTTCATCGACTGTCTGCGTACCTCGTGCAGATGGTACAAAAAGTTCTTTCTGCACATGGTGGACATGTCAATGCTGAATGCCTACAATATCTACAGGCTTCGGAATCAGCGCACACCCAGGAAGTTCAGTAGCCTGCGGAGGTTCCAAAAACAGGTGTTGGTGGAGCTCCTGGACAGGTATGCTACGCCACAGAGGGCAGTGGCACAACCTGGGCGCCCCGTTCAGGACCGTATGCAGTGTGCACAGTATCTAAATGTGCACAAGCTCGGTTACCTGCCTCTGGAACGAGATGGAGTCACCATTAGCAGAAGGCGATGCCATGTCTGCTGGAACAGCCAGGTGAGGCCGAGGAAGCAGAAAAAGACCACCATGCAGTGTGTGGAGTGCCAGCTGTCACTATGTGCTATACTGTGCTTTGCTGAATACCACACCAAGCAGGAGTACTAACTAATAATCATAGTGAAAGTACCAAAGACTGACAATATGTATGTATATAGGCAACAAGTGGAAATAAAACAATGTATTGTGATAAAAAAGTCATGTATTATGAAAACATATATAAATAAGTGAAAAAAGACACAATAAATTGTATATAAAACGTTTACAAAGCATATAACTAAGTGAAAGTGACACATGACATAATATTAGATGGCCAAAGTATAATAAACACCTGTGATAACGAATAATCAGTGCCTAATATAACAATAACCTACCAGGGCGGGTGCTCAACCCCGAAAAGGGTTGAAATAGGGGAGCTATCCCCCCGCCAAAGGCGGCTTTCTAGGGCCTTTCCTAGCTGATGCTGAGAGGATTGGGTTCTAGTCATGTGGTGATGGGCTGGTCTATCAGAGTGAGAACTGAGCAATCTCTGCCATACCCATAGCTTACTCTGACTGTTCCTTTTACTTATATATTTTCTAGATCTCAAGTGACGGCGTCTCTAACGTGGATTGACCTCCCAATCTACCAAGATTGGAAGCCAAAGCGTCACATTTTTCCCTTGCCCCTCAACTTTCTCTTCATAATTGCTGAGGGGCACAGGGCCCTGGGTGGGGCTTTGGTTTCCCGGGCGTTTCCGCACCCTCCTCAAGCTCCCCGCCATGGAGTGGCTTCGGTCACCCAGGCTTTATTGTGGTCGGCGGGGAGGGTTCTGTGGGGGCGCTCGGTTATGGCCTTGGCCTTGCTCGGGGCCTTGGGGCTGTTCGGCCAGGCAGCTTGGGGAACAACAACAACAACAACAACAATAACCTACCTCAATTACTAATAAAATGTACCGTATCAAGTCAAAATGAGCATTATCAGTGACAGTGACACTCTCTCAAGCATATTTACCAAAGTGAAAGTGACACACGAAGTAATATTAGATGGCCAAAGTATAATAAACACCTGTGATAACGAATAATCACTGCCTAATATAACAATAACCTACCTCAATTACTAATAAAATGTACCGTATCAAGTGAAAATGAGCATTATCAGTGACAGTGACACTCTCTCAAGCATATTTACCAAAGTGAAAGTGACACACGAACTAATATTAGATGGCCAAAGTATAATAACTGTGATAACGAATAATCACTGCCTAATATAACAATAACCAGCCTCAATTACTCATAAAAACTACGGTATCGAGTGAAAATGTGAAATATTATTGACAATGATAGCCTAATACACATATTTTATATAATTGGACTCCAAATAACTATAATAACATCAATAAATAAAATCGCCTCCGGAGGTAAAAACTCTGGCGCGACGAGTGGCTAAGTGCGCAGTAGGTTAGCCAAGCCGGGGCCTGGGCCAAGGCGACGCATCCGAACGCGGGAAGATTTTCCCGCATAAAAATCACTCCACTTCCCGCGCTCGCCATTATGCAATCACTTGGGCTAGAGACCTCTACTCAACGGCATTCTACACATGAAGGTTTGTGCAACATTTTTTTTTTTTTTTTATAACTTTATGTCATGTATTTCAGGAGTAACAGGTGAATCAACATGGACCAAAATTCCTCAAAACCCCCGGACACATAGTACAGTCACGATCTACCCTAGCCGGGGTTGGAGGGTTAACATGCCACACATCCAACTTGTGTTCCGGCAGCAAAACAACACCTGACACTGATAATCTGCCCAGTCCATCACAAGACTGGCACTTCTCTTCGCTCTTTCTGGCAACGGGACCTGCCAATAACCTTTCACTATTTCCACCTTAGTGATAAACGAGGCAGCCCCGATGCGGTCTATGGGGTCGTTAACTCTGGATAAAGTATAGGCGTCTGTCAGGGACCACCAACACAAAAAACACGGATCTTGCCACTCAACTCAGGTTGCAAAGTCACTGGCAACGACCACTC
This sequence comes from Paralithodes platypus, assembly GCA_032716605.1. Taxonomy (NCBI): domain Eukaryota; kingdom Metazoa; phylum Arthropoda; class Malacostraca; order Decapoda; family Lithodidae; genus Paralithodes; species Paralithodes platypus. The sequence continues at coordinate 18,133,833 of CM064493.1, read as the reverse complement.
ACGATATCCCTTATCCCTCAGACCCTTTTCCAACATGTAGTCCAGCTCTGCTTTCACAACAGGCTGTCGAGCAGGATTTATACGGTAGGGAGCCAACTTGAGCCTTGCACTGTCTCCAGCCTCCATGTCGGGTTCTACCCCGTACATCAGGCCTGAAGAATCAACAAACATGCGGACGTACTGCCACAGCCTAGTAAACAACTTCTCTTGATGCTTAGGAACAAGAGGTTGCAACTTATCTCGAAGAACAACATGCCCATTGCCCGCCCACAACCCAGCCGGGACCGCAGTTTCTAAACTATAGCCTCCCTCCTTCTCCACCTCCGTCCCTAAAACAGCCAGGTCATGAGAGGGACAATCTGTACCACCTGTGCAGTCACTCCCACAGCTTATAAGTGCTAATGCTCCCCCGCCGATACTGTACATGCTCACCCCCGCATTCCTTGCGACTACATCTGCCTGCGCAGCATCACCGCCTTCAGCGCCATGGCCAGATACAGTCGGTCTATGGTAGGGCTGTTGCATTTTTCTAGGGCAGCATTGGGAGGCTATGCGACGATCGGGCGTATCTACTTCATAGTTAACCTCACCAATCTGCTTAATGGCCTGATACTAACCACCACCCTTAGCAGCCATGGGTCGACCCTGACCTGACAACCATGCCAAAGCCTCGTTGCCCACCTTGAACAACTGAAACAACGAGGCCAACGGTTTACTCACACTCAAGTGACCTGCCAGCGGAACCTCGTGCACCGCATGAGTTGTGAGGCCTGGGTGCTCGGCACAAACAGTGGGGTATGAACCGAGCAGGGGCTGGATCGCTGCACGCTGCTGCTCAGGCAGGTGCTCAAGCGCTTCCACAGCCACCTGGCTCGTGTCCCCCGCCCACTGCTCCGCCGAGACATGACAATCCCAACTTTCCTCCAACTTCCTCCCCACTGCCCCCCTCTCCTTCTCCACCTTGGCCGCTGCAGACCAACACAGGGACAGTAGGCTGCTCAGGTGGGCGCCTCACAAACTCCTTCAACAGGTTCACATGACATGCTTCCCCGTCCTCATCGAGTTCAATAGCCCCGTTCCCACAACTCTCAAGAATAAGATCTTCTAGTTGCACCTGGGAACTACTCTGTCGCGGAGCGCCATCACGCCCTACCATGTCACTAGGGGGGACAGGTTCTGGGGCCACTCCGGAGCTCAAATTTGGTGCAAGTACCGAGTCACCAAGGAGTGTCGCTGGGTCCAAACTCTCAACCCGACCACCAGCCTTGACTTTCTCCTTCCGACCCTTCCTCCGCTGATCTGAAACCTGGGTACTAGGCTGTGACACCTGAGCGGACTGAGATCTCTCGAGCCCCTCTTGCCCCTCCCTACTCGTGTCGGCCGCCCTCTCGGCAACGACTAAGGGTGGAACCTCGGAAGTAATAATAATAATTATAATAAGCATGTTACTTATTTCTCATAAGCGCCAATTTTTCCGAAGAATTCACTAGCGCTCGAAAAGAGAAAGAAAAAAAGAAAAAAAATCAATGCATCAAAAGAAGGCTTATATACAACACACATTTAACAATCACTAGCAGTGGCAAAATAGCCTAAACTCTATAGCCATCTGTCATGACACCTCTCTCAAGATCATAGCTTCTCTCAAAGAGAAAAGTCTTAAGTTGTCTCTTGAAGCATTCAACAGAACTCAGTTGTCTCATGGACAGCGGCAACCTGTTATACAACCTCGGAGCCATGTAAGAGAATGACCTCTCAAAGAAAGAAGACTGCTGGAAAGCCCTTGGTTCATCAAGACGAAAAGGGTCATTGTCATGACGCACAACTACACCATGGTGTGCCGGTGGGCGCCTGAGCAGCTCCGCAAGGTACCTAGGCTCACCAAATTTGAGAACCTTAAAAGTCACCAAACACAACTTAAATTCTATTCTTGCTCTTACTGGCAGCCAGTGCAGTTCTATGTGAAGAGATGTAGTAGGAGTTCTAGGTGGAACACCAAAAATTAGTCTTGCGGCCCTGTTAAGAACAGACTGAACTTTCTTCAAAATATAATTTGGAAGACCCACCAACAGGGCATTGCAATAATCAACACGAGAGAAGACCAATGAGTGAACCAACGTCAGGAGGCAACGTCTGGTTATAAACGGCTTCACCAAATAGAGATTTCTGATGTGCAAGTAACAACTTTTAACTATCTGGTTTACATGCTCTTTGAAATCTAATCGGGAGTTCACATATACACCCAGATTTCGAACAGAGTTGGCCGGTCGCAGCTGAGATCCACCCACATTGATGGAGAGGGCACCTACTATATCATCAGCTCTTCTATTTCCTCGGATGATGAGAATATCAGTTTTACCATCATTTAGTTTAAGTTTTCTCGCTCTCATCCACTTCTTGATATCAGACATCAACAATTCCATCTTACTCCGTATATCAACTATATTTGTGATTCTCACATAAATCTGGGTGTCATCTGCATAAAAGTGAAAGGTGACATTATGTGCACGAAGCAGAAGAGACAAACTGCTAATATAAATTATAAATAGGATAGGACCTAAAACTGATCCCTGCGGAACACCATACTGCAGGGGTGTCGAGTCCGAGACCACTTGATTTACCATCACACTCTGGGATCTACCTGACAAGTACGACCCAAGAAGCAAGAGAGCGGAGTCACGCACACCACAATCATAAAGATCACTCAATAACAACTCGTGATCCACTGTGTCAAAAGCCGCAGAGAGATCAAGCAAGACCAATAGTGAGGCCACACCATTGCAAATGTTCTCAACTAGATCATTATGTACTCTAATCAATGCTGTTTCAGTTGAATGATGCTGTCGGTAAGCAGACTGAAAAATTGGGATAGTTTCATTCTGCTGAAGTAGTGGTTGTAATTGGTCAAGTATTGCACGCTCTAATATCTTTGATATGAAGGACAGGTTGGAGACAGGACGATAGTTCAACATGTTCTCAACATCAAGTCCAGGTTTCTTTAGAGTAGGTCGGAGTAGTGCATGCTTTTCAGAATGTGGGAAGCTACCTTCAGAGAAGCACTTATTAATTATTTTGGAAATAAACTCAACTGTGTGATCATAGACTCTTGGTAGCTTGGAAACATTTATGGGATCCAACGGGCAAAATGTTTTATTGAGGTTTCTTATGTAGGACGAGATCATGTCCACCTCTACTGAGTGAAAGGATGAGAGGACATTATTAGGAATGTGTCGGGGTTGGAGTACAACTGAAAGTTCTTCACCAACAGAAGCATCGTCCAGTTCCTGTCTTATGCGAGTTATCTTGCCAGCAAAAAATGCCACAAAGTTGGCAGCCAACTCGGCATCAGGTACAGAAGGTCTTAAGCTGACTCTTGTTTTTCCAAGTAAACTGTTTACAATTGAAGCCAACCTCCTCTGGTCGTTACCACACGAGTCAACTTTTTCCTGATAATACACTTTCTTTTCATCTTTGATTTTGTGGACCACAGCTCTTCTGGCTGACAGATATTGCAACCATGTAGAGTCTGTTTTATTTTTCCGCCATTCACGTTCAGCTCTTCTACGCGCTCTTCTAAGAAATTTAACTCGAGTGCTATACCAGGGCGAATCATCTCGTACTATGATTTTCTTCTCTACTTCTGGACAGTGATGATCGAACACTAATTTAAGTGCATTTCCATGTACCTCCACCAGCTCATCTGAAGTAAGGTTGAAGTAGGCACCGCAAAGTCGTTACCGAGAAGGAGGTCGACCCCCTCAACTGGCAATTTCTCCACAACACCCACATCCAACTCCCGTGTCACACCGTCCACCTCAAGCTCCACTCTGACCAGCGGGTAAGACCGCGTAGCATTGATACCTTGAACCACCACAACCCGAGCCGCGTTAATAGGCTTGCCAGTGAAGTTCTTAATAAGTGTCTGGGAAGCGCCCGTATCACGCAGCAACTCAAGCCTATGCTCCACACCAGCCCACCTCACAGTGCCGTGCCCCCTATGACCGCAAAAAGCATCTCGGACGGGTGACGAGCCCTCCTGCTGCTTCTGCACCGACTGTGACTTCGCAACCGACATATTACCCCGGGCAAACGCGAAGACCTCAAAGACACAACGATGTTGCTCACTAGTGACACCACTGCTGTAGGCGGTGTGCTCGGACATGAGCGCTCATGACACTTCAAACACTCCACTTCGCTCTTGGACTTCCTCTGAGGTGAGGAAGGGCCCTGGCCTTTCTTTAACGGGAAGGGTTTCGACTTGGGATCAAAATTGGCACCAGTACTCTTAAATGGGTAATTAGTTGTGTCCTTAATTCGGGGGGGTGGAGTGGTACGCCCCTGGTTACCTGCCTCCGCTCTCTGTGCAGACCCGCACCCACGAATCAATGACAACCTGAGGTCAGCCATCTGAGCCGCCTCCTGCAGAGTTTTAGGTTGCTTTTCTTTCAGGTTAAGAGTCAAGTCACTGCCAGTACATTTGAAAAATTGTTCTAACAACACTAATTGCTTCACTGCATCAAAAGTAGTTGCCTTCTCCGACCTTAACCAATTCTCAAATGCATCTGACAGCTCTCTAGCGTGTTCCTGGAAAGTACTCTCCTTTCTCTTAGGAACAGCCCTAAACTTCAGCCTATAGGTCTCTGGCTGTAGCTCATACGCCCTCAGGACAGCCTCTTTCAACGCCTCATAATTCACGCAGGAATCTAGGGGGCAAAGCATCATACGCCTTGAGTGCTTTCCCCGTCAATCGTGACGAAACAAGGGCTGCCCACTTCTCCTCGGGCCATTGGTGCTCCCGGCACTTTTTCTCAAAACGGAGAAAGAATTCTGTAACTCCTATCTCATCAAACACTGGAACCAACTTTAGTTGGTGCGACAGGGACTGGTCATGGGGTCAACCCCCCTGGACGACTCGGTTCCTCGTCACCTCTACACAAGTTTTCTCTAGGTCAATATCGGCACAATACCTTGCAGACTCAGCCTGATACCTATACTTGAGCTCAGACTCTCGCTGCCTGAGCTCAGCCTCATGCTTTCGCTGCTCGAGCTCAGCCCCCTGATGCTTAAGTTTGGCGAGCTCGAGCTGAAACATCTCGGGAGTCAAACCCTGAGGAGGGGGTGCTACTACCAGGGACCCACCCCGTGAGTCACTTAGAGGCATACCCAACCGCCAGCGGGCATCGGCCTGCGGGAACGTACTCGGCTCCGGACCCCGAGGGGGCGCCATGATAGGAGTTGAGTGGAATGGGGGCCGGGACGAAGGTGCCCCAGCTCCCGCTCCACCCGAACCCCCATGCACCCCACCCAGCACACAGGTAACCAGCTCACTTCTCGACAAACCGCTAGTACCGGAAAACCCTAAGACCGTGGCTACACACTGCAGTCCGTACCGGTCCAGCCCCGACACCCGGTCCGCCGACACAGGCTCCTCCAAAAAAATCCGAGCATCCTCCTCATTGTTCACCACCCGAACGCCGTTAAACAACTCCACCTTCTCCACCTCCTCGCCTGTCTCTCGCACTGTGCCCTCAATATGCTCAGACCCGTCCAGTGACATGATGGAGTCAACAAAAACAATTCTCAAGTCAAGACAAAAGTAGCCAAACTCTCACGTAGCTTTATTCACAAAAAATATTCGAAGATGTTTTTAAGTGCAATACTAGGTCACCAATAAACTCCATCAAGTTCCATATATCCTCAAAACAATGTCCACTGCCAACACTGCGAGAAATAAATTCAACCCCAAATGGCAATAAGATTTCTCCAAAAAAAAAAAAAATGCAATATTCGGTTCACTATATACTGGACTAAGGTCGGCACTACGAAATAAACAAGGGCACTTAATAATGGACTAGATGATAGGCTATATCTGCAACAACGGTGCGCTAATTCCAAACCCTCGAACTATTACGCCGGTGAACAAAACACTTAAACCCTCCAGAGTTAATCTACTGGATAACGGGGTATCAATTAACTGGGTTTTACTGCACTTCTACAAAGGCTTTCCGGTGACGGCAAAGCCTACTCACAACAGGAGTACTTTACGTTAATAAAATGCTCTCAAGTAATAACAATGCTTAAATAAACTATAACAAGATTTAATAAAGGAGTATATGCTTACGTTAACTTTAGTGTGAGTCTGTAATCAACACTAAACTCTTCAATGCTCTATGAAAACACTGGAAGTCTAGTCCTACAGCAAACAGATATGGAATCTTCTGAAAACGTCTGATGCTCTAAGATGCTCGTCGAATATAGAACAGAAATAATGCAGGGGCAGGACACCAAAGCGTGCATCTTAAATACACCAATAAGTGGGATACATATATATAAAACAAGGGAGTGCAACAACTCTGTGACAGCACTAATAATAGCCACTCAAAACAGTACTTCCTTAGCCAAAGTAACAGCCATACTGGGTTGTGCACTATGCATCAACCTAGGCTAAAATAATACGTGAATAATTCCTATAGCATACGCAGTTAAAGTTAATAAACACAATGCTGTCTTTATTACTTATAAAGTCTAGCAGCGGCATAAAAGGTACCAGAAGGCTAGGCAGAGCGCAAGCATGCTCGTAGCCTATTGTCTCCCCTTGAACAGATTTCCCTTATTTTACGTTAAGTGACTAGGAGGCTCTCTTGGTAAGTCCAGATCTCAAGTATCTGGTCTTTACCCTGGCGCTTCACAAAGGTCAACAAAATGAGGTAGCAAGCATACAAGTAAGAGTAGGCAAAAGCCCTTCGCTTGTATACTGCTACACACGCAAAGGAAAAATATGCACAAGGGTTACAGGTTACCTAGCTTCGTCGAAGTCGTGCAGGCTCTGACTTGCCATGTACATAACTCAGGCAACAACCAAAGATACCCTCCACTGTCTAGCATTAAATAGTAACAAAGAACAACTCAACAATTAGAAGCACCCAATGATAATATGACTCCCTGTGACTATGACTAATAATAATCCCTAAAGCTAGTGCAAAACATATATGTGAGAACTGGTGCTGGTAATACGACTGGCCGACTATGGAAGTCGTATGCAGAACCAGAAGGGATAAGTAATTGAATAAAGATAAGAAGTATTGGAAAAGAAGAAGTTCAGAGAGAGAAACAGTAGTACAGGGGGTTAGCTTGGGGACAGATTGCAAGGGACGTCTAGGACCAAGCACACCATGCCAAGCTCTGAAGAAACACGCGGGAAGGATGCCCGCACCACCTTACTAGGACAGCGGCCTCCAATCACAGACGACTACGTCATGAAGAGCAGGCGGCATATGACGCGCCAGGCCCGCCGGCCAATCAAGAGCGTGGGAACCTCCGCCCGAGCGAGGAAGGCACACGTATATACACACGCACATAATACCACCTCGCTGCCTCCTTCGTTCTCTCTCCTTAAATTCACACTACACATCTTATACTCTATCACTGATATAAAATACTTCCAAGTGTCACAGACAAGAATAAAGACCACCACTGATCTGTCTGTGACATCATGAATACTAAGAAAGAACATCGTTCTACGATTATTATAGCCCATTTCACTGCCCTGGCGAGCGCTAGCGAGTACGAGCACATTATGGCAAGCTGGCCAGCGTAACACCCCGCCCAAGATGTGGGACGTTTTAACCTCAGGTAAACGCCACATCTGACCAGACAGAATGCTCATCAACCCCGCCTCACCCAGCTACTCTCCCAAGTTGTAAAAACAAGGCACAATCACAAACAGAAAACACTTCATTATATAAAAAAAATCTACACAACACTTCCCCAAAATAATAGTATCACTTAACAATATTACGCTCAACGAGCAAGCTTCAACAAGCCTAGCCGACTAAGACAAAACTTAGAATGTCTTAGATTCTTGCTGTAACATACTGCACTTATATACTATCAAAAGAAAGAGTTTTATGTAAGGTTTTTGTATTATTTTTCCTTCAGATATATTATGTTCCAATAAGTCCGAGGAGGCGGGAGCCCCGGGATCATTGCCACTGCCTCGCACTACACTCACAACAACACTGCGGCCGTTAGAATTATCGGAGGTGGCTGAGGTTGCCACCAACGGTTTTATCGTAAGGTAACTTATCGGACTTACTGAGCTCCATATGACGCTAGTGCGTCATATAACTTATTATAGAGGCATGGAGATAAGTCCATATGACGCGATCGCGTCATATGAGTTTTTGGTTCACTAGTCCATATGACGCGATTGCGTCATATATGTCTGAGGGAGTTAATAGTGTTTTTGGCGGCTTTGCACTACAGGGGCAAGCCTAATTTTTCTCCACTCTCAAACCAACACTGACTGAACGGCGAGGGTGCTCCTTAAAACATACCCTCCCGTGACAAACAATCAGCCAGAACATTATCAGTGCCCTTAACATGCCACACATCCAACTTGTGTTCCGGCAGCAAAACAACACCTAACACTGATAATCTGCCCAGTCCATCACAAGACTGGCACTTCTCTTCGCTCTTTCTGGCAACGGGACCTGCCAATAACCTTTCACTATTTCCACCTTAGTGATAAACGAGGCAGCCCCGATGCGGTCTATGGGGTCGTTAACTCTGGATAAAGTATAGGCGTCTGTCAGGGATGATGCACCAACACTCTTGCAAACAACACAAACACGGATCTTGCCACTCAAATCAGGTTGCAAAGTCACTGGCAACAACCACTCACAATATCCCTTATCCCTCAGACCCTTTTCCAACACGTAGTCCAGCTCTGCTTTCACAACAGGCTGTCGAGCAGGATTTATACGGTAGGGAGCCAACTTGAGCCTTGCACTGTCTCCAGCCTCCATGTCGGGTTCTACCCCGTACATCAGGCCTGAAGAATCAACAAACATGCGGACGTACTGCCACAGCCTAGTAAACAACTTCTCTTGATGCTTAGGAACAAGAGGTTGCAACTTATCTCGAAGAACAACATGCCCATTGCCCGCCCACAACCCAGCCGGGACCGCAGTTTCTAAACTATAGCCTCCCTCCTTCTCCACCTCCGTCCCTAAAACAGCCAGGTCATGAGAGGGACAATCTGTACCACCTGTGCAGTCACTCCCACAGCTCATAAGTGCTAATGCTCCCCCGCCGATACCGTACATGCTCACCCCCGCATTCCTTGCGACTACATCTGCCTGAGCAGCATCACCGCCTTCAGCGCCACGGCCAGATACAGTCGGTCTATGGTAGGGCTGTTGCATTTTTCTAGGGCAGCATTGGGAGGCTATGCGACGATCGGGCGTATCTACTTCATAGTTCTATCTATCTATCTATTGCCTGACGCCGCGATCCCCGAAGGGGTGGCCACGAACGAACCGCCCCCATGCACCTCTGTCCCCAGTCAGTCGACGCCCCTCCCCCCAACCAGCACCGCCTTCGTTCATGTAGTTCCTCACTCCATCCTTCCACCTCATATTCGGTCTACCTCTCCCCCTCTGTCCCTCCACCTCGCTCTCGTACACCCTCTTAGTCATTCTCTCGCTTTCCATACGTTCCATATGGCCGAACCATCTCAAGTTGTTCCTTTTCACACTTTCCAGCACATCTACCTCCACACCACACCTCCTTCTTACTTCCTCATTAGTCTGTCTATCCCTCCATGTAACTCCGCACGCACTCCTTAAGTAATTCTACTGCTCTCACTCTTGGTCTGAGTCTCTCAACCAACGTCCATGCTTCGCTTCCGTAAGTCAGTGTCGGGATTACCACACTGTCATGCAAGGACTTCTTCACTTCCATACTGACCACCCTATTTCTTGTTACTGCTTTTAGCGTTCCTACAACCCTCTTCCCCTGTTGTACCCTCTCCCGCACCTCTTCATCCATAGTCCCATCTTTACTAAACACACTGCCCAGATACTTAAAAGAGTTGACGATCTCCATAGCCTGACCGTTCAGCTTCACCTCACACTCTGTGACTTCACCCCTTTCGAAGACCATAACCTTGCTCTTCCCCGTATTTACCTTCAAATTCCGTTTTTCGCACACTGTTCATAGTTAACCTCACTAATCTGCTTAATGGCCTGATACTGACCACCACCCTTAGCAGCCATGGGTCGACCCTGACCTGACAACCATGCCAAAGCCTCGTCGCCCACCTTGAACAACTGAAACAACGAGGCCAACGGTTTACTCACACTCAAGTGACCTGCCAGCAGAACCTCGTGCACCGCATGAGTTGTGAGGCCTGGGTGCTCGGCACAAACAGTGGGGTATGAACCGAGCAGGGGCTGGATCGCTGCACGCTGCTGCTCAGGCAGGTGCTCAAGCGCTTCCACAGCCACCTGGCTCGTGTCCCCCGCCCACTGCTCCGCCGAGACATGACAATCCCAACTTTCCTCCACCTGTTCCCCACTGCCCCCCTCTCCTTCTCCACCTTGGCCGCTGCAGACCAACACAGGGACAGTAGGCTGCTCAGGTGGGCGCCTCACAAACTCTTCCAACAGGGTCACATGACATGCTTCCCCGTCCTCATCGAGGTCAATAGCCCCGTTCCCACAACTCTCAAGAATAAGATCTTCTAGTTGCACCTGGGAACTACTCTGTCGCGGAGTGCCATCACGCCCTACCATGTCACTAGGTGGGACAGATTCTGGGGCCACTCCGGAGCTCAAATTTGGTGCAAGTACCGAGTCAACAAGGAGTGTCGCTGGGTCCAAACTCTCAACCCGACCACCAGCCTTGACTTTCTCCTTCCGACCCTTCCTCCGCTGGTCTGAAACCTGGGTACTAGGCTGTGACGCCTGAGCGGACTGAGATCTCTCGAGCCCCTCTTGCCCCTCCCTACTCGTGTCGGCCGCCCTCTCGGCAACGACTAAGGGTGGAACCTCGGAAGTAGGCACCGCAAAGTCGTTACCGAGAAGGAGGTCGACCCCCTCAACTGGCAATTTCTCCACAACACCCACATCCAACTCCCGTGTCACACCGTCCACCTCAAGCTCCACTCTGACCAGCGGGTAAGACCGCGTAGCATTGATACCTTGAACCACCACAACCCGAGCCGCGTTAATAGGCTTGCCAGTGAAGTTCTTAATAAGTGTCTGGGAAGCGCCCGTATCACGCAGAAACTCAAGCCTATGCTCCACACCAGCCCACCTCACAGTGCCGTGCTCCCTATGACCACAAAAAGCATCTCGGACGGGTGACGAGCCCTCCTGCTGCTTCTGCACCGACTGTGACTTCGCAACCGACATATTACCCCGGGCAAACGCGAAGACCTCAAAGACACACCGATGTTGCTCACTAGTGACACCACTGCTGTAGGCGGTGTGCTCGGACATGAGCGCTCATGAGACTTCAAACACTCCACTTCGCTCTTGGACTTCCTCTGAGGTGAGGAAGGGCCCTGGCCTTTCTTTAACGGGAAGGGTTTCGACTTGGGATCAAAATTGGCACCAGTACTCTTAAATGGGTAATTAGTTGTGTCCTTAATTCGGGGGGGTGGAGTGGTACGCCCCTGGTTACCTGCCTCAGCTCTCTGTGCAGACCCGCACCCACGAATCAATGACAACCTGAGGTCAGCCATCTGAGCCGCCTCCTGCAGAGTTTTAGGTTGCTTTTCTTTCAGGTTAAGAGTCAAGTCACTGCCAGTACATTTGAAAAATTGTTCTAACAACACTAATTGCTTCACTGCATCAAAAGTAGTTGCCTTCTCCTACCTTAACCAATTCTCAAATGCATCTGACAGCTCTCTAGCGTGTTCCTGGAAAGTACTCTCCTTTCTCTTAGGAACAGCCCTAAACTTCAGCCTATAGGTCTCTGGCTGTAGCTCATATGCCCTCAGGACAGCCTCTTTCAACGCCTCATAATTCACGCAGGAATCTAGGGGGCAAAGCATCATACGCCTTGAGTGCTTTCCCCGTCAATCGTGACGAAACAAGGGCTGCCCACTTCTCCTCGGGCCATTGGTGCTCCCGGCACTTTTTCTCAAAACGGAGAAAGAATTCTGTAACTCCTATCTCATCAAACACTGGAACCAACTTTAGTTGGTGCGACAGGGACTGGTCATGGGGTCGACCCCCCTGGACGACCCGGTTCCTCGTCACCTCTACACAAGTTTTCTCTAGGTCAATATCGGCATAATACCTTGCAGACTCAGCCTGATACCTATACTTGAGCTCAGACTCTCGCTGCCTGAGCTCAGCCTCATGCTTTCGCTGCTCGAGCTCAGCCCCCTGATGCTTAAGTTTGGCGAGCTCGAGCTGAAACATCTCGGGAGTCAAACCCTGAGGAGGGGGTGCTACTACCAGGGACCCACCCCGTGAGTCACTTAGAGGCATACCCAACCGCCAGCGGGCATCGGCCTGCGGGAACGTACTGTACTCGGCTCCGGACCCCGAGGGGGCGCCATGATAGGAGTTGAGTGGAATGGGGGCCGGGACGAAGGTGCCCCAGCTCCCGCTCCACCCGAACCCCCATGCACCCCACCCAGCACACAGGTAACCAGCTCACGTCTCGACAAACCGCTAGTACCGGAAAACCCTAAGACCGTGGCTACACACTGCAGTCCGTACCGGTCCAGACCCGACACCCGGTCCGCCGACACAGGCTCCTCCAAAAAAATCCGAGCATCCTCCTCATTGTTCACCACCCGAACGCCGTTAAACAACTCCACCTTCTCCACCTCCTCGCCTGTCTCTCGCACTGTGCCCTCACTATGCTCAGACCCGTCCAGTGACATGATGGAGTCAACAAAAACAATTCTCAAGTCAAGACAAAAGTAGCCAAACTCTCGCGTAGCTTTATTCACAAAAAATATTCGAAGATGTTTTTAAGTGCAATACTAGGTCACCAATAAACTCCAACAAGTTCCATATATCCTCAAAACAATGTCCACTGCCAACACTGCGAGAAATAAATTCAACCCCAAATGGCAATAAGATTTCTCAAAAAAAAAAAAAAAAAAATGCAATATTCAGTTCACTATATACTGGACTAAGGTCGCCATTTGTTACGACCGGCACTACGAAATAAACAAGGGCACTTAATAATGGACTAGATGATAGGCTATATCTGCAACAACGGTGCGCTAATTCCAAACCCTCGAACTATTACGCCGGTGAACAAAACACTTAAACCCTCCAGAGTTAATCTACTGGATAATGGGGTATCAATTAACTGGGTTTTAGTGCACTTCTACAAAGGCTTTCCGGTGACGGCAAAGCCTACTCACAACAGGAGTACTTTACGTTAATAAAATGCTCTCAAGTAATAACAATGCTTAAATAAACTATAACAAGATTTAATAAAGGAGTATATGCTTACGTTAACTTTAGTGTGAGTCTGTAATCAACACTAAACTCTTCAATGCTCTATGAAAACACTGGAAGTCTAGTCCTACAGCAAACAGATATGGAATCTTCTGAAAACGTCTGATGCTCTAAGATGCTCGTCGAATATAGAACAGAAATAATGCAGGGGCAGGACACCAAAGCGTGTATCTTAAATACACCAATAAATAGGATACATATATATAAAACAAGGGAGTGCAACAACTCTGTGACAGCACTAATAATAGCCACTCAAAACAGTACTTCCTTAGCCAAAGTAACAGCCATACTGGGTTGTGCACTATGCATCAACCTAGGCTAAAATAATACGTGAATAATTCCTAAAGCATACAGTTAAAGTTAATAAATACAATGCTGTCTTTATTACTAATAAAGTCTAGCAGCGGCATAAAAGGTACCAGAAGGCCAGGCAGAGCGCAAGCATGCTCGTAGCCTATTGTCTCCCCTTGAACAGATTTCCCTTATTTTACGTTAAGTGACTAGGAGGCTCTCTTGGTAAGTCCAGATCTCAAGTATCTGGTCTTTACCCTGGCGCTCCACAAAGGTCAACAAAATGAGGTAGCAAGCATACAAGTAAGAGTAGGCAAAAGCCCTTCGCTTGTATACTGCTACACTCGCAAAGGAAAAATATGCACAAGGGTTACAGGCTACCTAGCTTCGTCGAAGTCGTACAGGCTCTGACTTGCCATGTACATAACTCAGACAACGACCAAAGATACCCTCCACTGTCTAGCATTAAATAGTAACAAAGAACAACTCAACAATTAGAAGCACCCAATGATAATATGACTCCATGTGACTATGACTAATAATCCCTAAAGCTAGTGCAAAACATATATGTGAGAACTGGTGCTGGTAATACGACTGGCCGACTATGGAAGTCGTATGCAGAACCAGAAGGGATAAGTAATTGAATAAAGATAAGAAGTATTGGAAAAGAAGAAGTTCAGAGAGAGAAACAGTAGTACAGGGGGTTAGATTGGGGATAGATTGCAAGGGACATCTAGGACCAAGCACACCATGCCAAGCTCTGAAGAGACACGCGGGAAGGATGCCCGCACCACCTTACTAGGACAGCGGCCTCCAATCACAGACGACTAAGTCATGAAGAGCAGGCGTCATTTGACGCGCCAGGCCCGCCGGCCAATCAAGAGCGTGGGAACCTCCGCCCGAGCGAGGAAGGCACACGTACATACACACGCACATAATACCACCTCGCTGCCTCCTTCGTTCTCTCTCTCCTTAAATTCACACTACACATCTTATACTCTATCACTGATATAAAATACTTCCAAGTGTCACAGACAAGAATAAAGACCACCACTGATCTGTCTGTGACATCATGAATACTAAGAAAGAAAGAACATCGTTCTACGATTATTATAGCCCATTTCACTGCCCTGGCGAGCGCTAGCGAGTATGAGCACATTCTGGCCAGCTGGCCAGCGTAACACTACGAATCACACATGCTTCATACTGAAGTTTTATTCATGGGTATTGCTTTACCTGTGTTGGAATGAATCTTCTCTAACAGTAATGATAATGAATGTTTTTATTTGTGTATACTAATTACCTTTTAAGAAAGATAAAATTCAGAAAGTTACCAATGACATATATGACTATGATTAGTTATTCACACACACACCCACAAATGTTTCTAATGAAGTTCTATCGTATTCCTATTCCAGATTTCCTTTCCAACACCTCCCTTTCACTCTATCTCACTCCCTCTTTGTCTCTCACCACCACAACCACATCTCACCCTCTCCCTGTTTCTCTGCCTCCCAGTCGTTACACCCCCCCCCCCCCTCCCACACACACACACTCACTATCCTTCTCTCTCTCTATCTCTCTGTGTGTACAGGAGTTGAGCTTTTTAGGCTCGTATTGTCCCGCTTCCCGAGTTACAATTATCTAACTTTGCCTTAAAAATATGAATATTTTTGCACACACCACTTCCTTTTCTAACTGATTCCATTTACTTATACTTCTGTAAGGGAAACTATACTTTCTCACATCTCCTTTGCATCTTCCTTTCATCAGCTTATATCTATGCCCCCTAGTTCTACCATTATCTTTCACAATATAACCCTTCTTGTCCACCTTCTCAAGTCCTCTCACACATTAAATTTGTACATCATAATCATATCGCCCCTCTCCCTCCTATCCATTAGAGATGGTAATCTAATTTCTTTAATCTCTCCTCATATGGTAATTTTCTCAGTTCTGGTATCATCCTAGTTGCAGCTCTCTGAACCTTCTCCAGCTTCTTTATATGCTTTTTTAGATGTGGTGCCCACACCACTGCCGCATACTCCAGTCTTGGTCTCACCAATGTTTTTATTATTTTCTCCAGCATCTCTTCGTTTATATAGTTAAAGGCTATTTTTATTCTGTTTAGCAGTCCATATGTTTCTCCCACTATCTTATTAATATGATTCTCAGGTGAAAGATCACCCCTAACAGTTATCCCTAAGTCCTTTTCTTTCTCTGATGGGTTAATAGTGTTTTCTCCTAACTTATATTCCATATGAGGCCTTCTTTTACTTACTCCCATTTCCACTACATGACATATATTTGTGTTGAATTCCATTTTCCACTTCTTGCTCCATTGATCTATCCTATCTAAATCCCTCTGTAATTCCCTACCACTGTTTTCATCTTCTATACGCTTCATGATCTTGGCATCATCTGCAAACATATTCATATATGCATTTATATCCTTTGGCATGTCGTTAATGTATATTAGAAACATTATGGGAGCCAGCACCGCTCCCTGCGGAACTCCACTTGGGACGTCTTTCCACGTAGAAAATTTATCTCTGATAGTAGTCCTCATCTGTCTCCCTGAAAGATAGTCCTCCATCCAATTTAACAAACTACCCTGAATCCCTCCATACTCTTTTAGTTTCCACTTCAGCCTGCTATGGGATACTCTGTCAAAAGCTTTCTTCATGTCAATATATACGCAGTCCACCCATCCATCTCTCTCTTGTAATATGTCAACCACTCTGTCATAAAAACTGAGTAGATTTGTAACACATGAGGTACCCTCCCTGAATCCAAATTGCCTGTTAGATAGTAGATTATTCTTTTCCAAGTAAATCAGCCATCTTTTCTTAATTATTTTCTCACAGATTTTGCACACTATACTAGTAAGTGACACAGGTCGATAATTTAATGGATGCTCCCTGTTCCCACCTTTATAAATCGGTACAATGTTGGCTCTCTTCCAGTCCATTGGTAATTTTCCCACTTCCAGAGAGTATTTCATTATCTCATATAAGGGTTTCACTAGTCCGTCAGCACATTCTTTCAAAATCCATTCCGCTACATTGTCAGGTCCCACTGCTTTTTTCACATCTAGTCCTTTCATTATTTCTACTAGCTCCTCTGGGAGAAAATTAATCTCTCCCAGTTTATCACCAATTTCACCTACCGGTACTTCTTCAAAGTTCTCATCTTTAGTATTTACTGAGTGTAGTGAATTGTTCATAATTTCATACATATTCTGGTCGTCATCATAAGAGGTCCCTTCAACTTTCAACCTCACTATTCTATCCCTTACCTTCATTTTACTATTTATAAACCTATAGAACAGCTTAGGATCACTCTCACATTTGTTCACAATGTTCTTCTCATATGCTCTGGCTTCATGTCTCCTGATTGTAGCATATAAATGTCTTAATCTCTTGTATCTGTTCCAAGTTTCTCTATTACACCTTTTTCTAGCTGCCTTCCACGCTTGGTCTCTCTTTTCCTTGGCTTTCCTACATTTTTCATTAAACCAATCCTTTTCCTTCGCTGACCTATTACCTTGTTTAGGGACATATTTATTAAGTCCTTCATATATTGTTTTAAATACTCCATACTTCTCGTCTACACTATTTCTCTGATGTATTTCACTCCAGTCAACATATCTAAAGTATTGTCTCAGTGATTGGTAGTCTCCTTTTGCATAGTCAAACCTAGTTTCCTTGTGCTCCTCCCTCTCCTCCATATTGGAATAACCCAATAGGATTTCTATGTCCATTACAACATGATTGCTCTTGCCTAAAGGTGGTAAGTATTTTATTATTATGTTCCTTCCAACAACCAACTATACTCCTAAAATCGATTAATGAAATTTACAAACACATGTGGCAGTCCGTGGATTCGAATCCAGGATGCTCACACCGAAATTACACCGAAATATATCAGAAATTACATCTGGGTCTCTAGTAAACATTAGGTCCAATCTGGATGCTTCATCATTTCCCCTTCTTCTTGTACTGTATTGTACTGTACTGTACTTTATATTTTGCACCAATAAATTTTCTGTTACCATATCCAGTAGCCTATACCCCCACGAGTTCACGTTGCTGCCAGCTTCTCTCTGCTCCTAATCCACCTCTTTACAGTTGAAGTGCCCTACTATAATTAATTCATTGGTTCTACGAGTTAATTTTTCAATACAAATAATCATCTCATCTTTGATAAATTTGTATTCCTCCTCTTCCCAAGCCCCTGTGTAGGGCGGCATGTAGGCCACTACAATATCCGCCTTTTGATTGTCATCATCTGTCAATTCTACTGCTAATATTTCTGCTTTACTATTATTCAGATCAATCATTCTTGTTTTCAATTTATTATGTGTAAGAATTAGCACCCCTCCCCCTATCTTGTCTTCTCTATCCCTTTTCCAGATATTATAGTTGTTCCATCCCATTCCCTCCAAACTTATCCCTTTATTTAGTTTAGTTTCACATAGACACAATATTAAGGGCTCTTCCTGTCTGATGTAATCATTTATTTCTAATTTCTTTGATATCAGCCCATCCACATTGCTATAGACCATCTTGCACCTGTTGCTTTTACCATTATGATTGATATTCCCTGTCTTTATCCTACTATTGCCCTTTCCTGTTGCACCTCTCCCTCCAATCCTTCTTCCTGTACCACCACGTCTTTTCTCCCCCCCCCCCCCTCTGCCCCTATCTTCTCCCCCTTCTTCAGGTACTACTTCTTTACTTTCCCATCCATGTTTCTGTAGAAAAAATCCCCCTTCTCCACTTCTGATCTATTATCGTTCTTTTCTTTGACTTCTCTATTTATTTCTCTAATTTTTTCCCTCTCTTCCGCATTTAGATCTTTCCTTAGTTTAACATTTCTGTATTCCCCCTCCTGACTTAACTTCCAGCTGGATCTGAGTACCTCCTCTGCTACTTTGGTTGATTTAAATCTAATCTTCATTGGCCTCATTTCTCCTTTCTTGTATTTCCCTAGTCTCCAACAATCCTCTACCTCTCTCTTCCATCCCTCCTTATCTTGTCTATCTATCACATCAATCATCGGTAAAATTCAAGACAGCTAGAGCCGCCTTATTTGCCAAGTTTCTGTATATTTTTTTCAAGGAATATATTGTTTTATTGTTGTTTTTCATGGTTGGAGTGGAGGATTTGCATTAACTTACCCATTATTCATTAATCTGAAGATACTCCGTCAAATGGCGCCATTTATTGGGTGAATCGCGCTTTTACAGTATTTAAGGGAAATTGTGGGGAGGTCATGCACGCTTCCAAAATGTACAAATATAATATTATATTAGATTAGATTAACCTAACTTAACTTAACTTAACTTAACTTAACTTAACCTAACCTAACCCTAATATAATATAATATATTATAGTTTTTGTGAGTAACGTTCAAGCCATTTATTGGGTGAATCGCACTCACCGCATCTTTCAAAACAAGAAGAAGAGGACCCAGGTCGAAGGATTCATTGGGTGCAATGCTTTGTTTACGTTCGGGACATTATTTTTGTGTCATTTTTCAGTGTAATCGGGTGTTTTCAAGTGTCGATAACGAAATTCCTCCATGTGGACTATAATGAGAAAAAGAAGGCGAGTCTATTGGTCCCTATTTTCCCTAATAAATTATTTCTAATAGGTCGGCGAAAGAGGTCTTGAATATTATCCAATCATCTTCTCAACTTTCTTCATCTCCACACCCTTTCTCGTATTTCTATCTAATATTTCCTCTTCTACATCTCCAAACATAATTACACACCTCTTCTTATCAATAATATCACTGACCTGTTTCTCATTTTGTCTGATGGTATTAACTACCCTCTTGTTCAGGTTCTCCTCCTGCTGTCCCTTTTGCTCCTCAATAATTGCTTTTAGTTGTACCTCTGCTTCACCCACTCGATCACCCAAGACATTTTTCATTTGAGATACCTCTTCCTCCATTTTCTGTGTCCCTGTCCTGATTTGTTTCCACTCCTTGTTTTAGCCTAGCATTCTCCTCCTTCAATTCACGAATCTCTCTCTCAGCCCTCTCCCTATACCCATCATCTATCTCTTTCACTCTCTCATTTAAATGTTCTTTGTATTCCTTAATCTGTTCTTTTAAAGCCACATTCTCAGATACCAATTCGTTGACCCTAGCAGTTAAATCATTTAAACCCTCCCCCGGGACACGGCTCTCTTCCACTACAGTCCCAATGGTCTTCCTCCACCCCTCCCCTTCCTTGCTCCACTTTATCAGCCCCATCAGATTCCTGTTCAGGAAGGTAATCTGGTCCTCCTTACCTTCAGGAAAGCCTGAATAATCCTCTTCCTCCTCATAAAAACATTCCCCACTCATATCCGTGGCTTCGATGTCAGCCATTGTTATTGTCATGTGACGTCACCAGCCTTACCAGCTGATTTCTCAAACAAACTCTCTAAGTTTCGTTTATACTGGGAGGTTTGACACTCTCCCAATACCAAAGAAGGAAAATCTTCTATTTGGTAGGTAGCCTCGGAGTATCCAACGTAGAGCTATATACCAATCGTATAATTCCGTTCCGCTCTGGAGCGGACAATTATCGTAATCACTAGCGCGATTAAATCGATAACATCTAGAGTAGCACCTTACTCTCTCTACTAGGTACATTGTACACTCTTGAGGCTACTATTTTAAAGGAAATGAAAATATTGATGAGAAAGAAAAGAGAAAATTGCAGAACATTGTCCATCCTATCTGGCTCCTTAACCCGTGGAGCCCCGGCTAGTTTTGTAATGTTTGTTCACCAGAACCCGGACGGTTTTCAAAAAATGGTTTAATTCCAGAAACAATAGCGAATGGGTTAGGAATGAAGGAAAAACCACGAAAAACCGCTCAAAAAGCTTAAAGAATGGTCCTACAGAGCCCCCGAAAACGTATTTTACAAGAGTAAAAAATTGAAGGCAATTACCCCAAAAAACCAGGTTATTGCGCGCTCACGCGCACGCACGTGGACTTTGAGTTTTCAACCATCGGCACGGTTGCGTGGGATACGTACACAGTTCCCATACAAATCTGAGCCACCTTGAGTGGCTACACCTGAGGTTACGGTCGGCGCAATTAGGGTGACGCGCCAGGCGCGTCTCTGGGGCTGTGCGTTACATACATCGCCGACGCGTCAGACGCGTCGCTGGGGCTGTACGGGTTAAGCCGTTGTCACGGGTCCACCGCACAACCCGACCGGGTTCATTAGACATCCAGGTATCAAGTTAATTAGACAAGATTGGATGGGCAGGGGTACGGCGTGAGGGCGGGATACTATGACGTTGGATACTCCGAGGCTACCTACCAAATAGAAGGTTTTCCTTCTTTGGTATTGGGAGAGTGTCAAACCTCCCAATTTAGTAGTAGCCTCTACGTCTCCAACGTAGAGCTAGAGTAACAAATCGGAGGCGGACATCCAAGCGAAAAAACACAAACTTAGCCCTTAGGAAATATCAGGACCATGGAAAGACTGACTTAAACAAGAGAGTTTATATAAAGAGTGTACAGACAGGTGCATATCAAGAGAGGTCAAGTACAGTCCAGTCTTATTCCATGAGATAACTTAGCCTAAGACAAAGAATGATGCATTTCATAATGATGAATATAAAGTCCAGGATGCCCCCCCCCCCCCCACTCTCCTTCCGGAAGAAAGCAGGACGACCCATACTGGAACGAGTAAATACCGGCATACGCCGAATATGAGTACCGTACAGGATGTGACGAGAAACTACATGAGCAGTGTCAGTGACGAGCACTAAAAGCCATATGAAAAAAGTTCAGTGGTATGAGGACAAGACATACCGAAAGAATGTAGTATACTTAAGACTAGAAAGTATCACAAAAGCTTAGCCCAGTTATTAATCTTTAACCCTCCAGCCCCGGCTATGTATTATATATATATTCCTCGAAACCCGGGTGTTTTGGCCGAAAAACTTCTAGGCTAGGCTACCGTATATTCGTTAATCAGACTGCTTCCCGCATTCCCGCGCATCCCCAAGCGTAGCTGTGTTATTTACCTGTAGAATGGCATTAAGTAGAGCTCTCTAAGTCAACTGGTTGAGCTGTGATGATGATTTCATTGGAGATAACTTTATGGCCAAAACAGCCACTTTACACCACTTTTCGATACTTAACAACAACATACAGGCACACACGAACAAGCGACGCTCTCCTTCTTGTGGCCGGAGATGCGGGGCGTCGGTCCAGCCGGCTGTTGTTTACATGCGTCGGACCGACGCCTCGCACACGAAGCTCACAGGCTTTCAACCACTGGGCGTTCAAGAGGCCTTCCGGGAACCTGTTATATGCTTTTTTATGGGCGTTCAAGAGGCCTTCCGTGGTGAGAGGGTTAACATAGGTGCAAGTATGGGTATAGTGCAATACCCTTCCCTCCCCCGAAGAAGGAAGGACAGGACAGGAGAAGGACAAGAGACAGAAGGAACCCCGCAGGTAGACCCTGAGGGAACCTGCAGGCCCAACGCACTACAAGGACGTCCCGGTCTGTCGGTGGACAACGACAGAGAGGAGGAGACAAACATGGTGGGGGAAGACCAAAGCCCCGTGTCGGCAAAGTCCGGGCGAGAAAAAGCAAGTAAAACCTGAATGGAGCAGCGTACGAACGGACGGCATGAGCTGAGCCCTGAACGTACGGGTTACCGGCCCGAAGAACCCGACACAGGTGAAGTCCCACAGCACGGCGATCAAGTCTCCTATCGGACGTAGGCGCCACCCGTAATGTCAACCCCGACACTGGCCTGGCCGAGTACACATACGGATGCAGGGTTTGAACCGGGCAGAACGGACGATGAACCCTACCACGTGGGGAAGCCGGTACAGGAAAGGCCGAAAAACGGGAGTGTCGCGTACGGTTGTAGCCACAAAACGAACAGACGGAGCCAAAGTAACTGACCCAAGGACGGGAGAAAACGGAAGCAAGGCCGGGTCTTAGACATGGCAGCCATCTCCGAGACGCCGTCACCCGCCGCCAAAGCCAGAAGGAACAGTGTCATGGCATGGAAGTGTCCAGGCGCGGGGTAAATAGTGTAAGAGGCAGACGAGAGCCTCCGCCAGAGACCACTGAGGAGGAATCTGACGCGGGGTAGGCCTAAGTCCAAAGCAGGCCCGCATGAGGAAATCTAACGCTCTGTGAGGAACGACCAACCCCGTGAATGACTCAAACGGGACCCAAATGGCCAACAGGCGGGTCCTAAGCATGGTGCATATGTTGGGACGCATCTCAAAAAGAACCAAATGAGGTAGGGAAACACGAACGCCACCGACAGGCGTGTCCGTGACGTGTTGGTCATCCCAGAAGGAAAACCGTGCCAGTGAGAGACGGAAGTCCGCCACTGAGAATGTGGCCAGTGGAGAGGATTTGACAGTCAAAGAACAACTAAACGTCGGCAGCCACCCTGCCACACAAACATCCACGACGTGAAGGCCAACGAGGGCCCGAGGCCACCAATCGATCCCAAGTGGAAATCGGGGAACGATAGGGGAACAGGACACGGGCGCCACCGCCACAGCTGAGCGGACCAGGCGTGTGCCGGCCAGATGGAAGTGAACAACCAAACAAAGTTCATATACCCACTCAGCCTGCGGAGGACTTTGCACATCAAAAAGGGCGTCGGGTGGCGGAAACACATCGAATACGGTGTGTTGGAAAGACCAAACTACCCGGGTGCTCTGTCCCATCGACAGAGAAACCGCCCATACGTAGGCAGTCCCGGGTAGGCAGGGTACACGCAGTGCGACGGCGGAAAGGAGTGCGTGGCAAAAGAGGTACCCCACCAGGTCCTGAAGAACGAAAAGACTACGCAGTCACCCGACTCAGGGTGACAGGCGTGCTCAACCTGTCCCAGTCGAGGCCCGCCCACGGCACATCTTGCGACGGTGGAAGGCAGGACTCGGTCGCCGGAGCGGAAACGTGGACCGGCACCCCGAGGACACACCCCGGCGTGCCCACGAACGGCGAAGCGAAACTGAGAGTGGGGACGCAAGAGCCGGTAGGGGCCCCGAGTCTGGCGGCCTCGTTACGAGCCGGCCTGCCGACCCCAACGAAGAGGAAGTGGGTGAGGAGGGTCGGGACATCCCAGGCGGACGGGGAGTGAAGAGCCCCGCAGCAGCAAAGAGGGAAGACCCCTGCCATGCAGGAGCAGAGAAGAGACCCTCCGGAGGGAGCACAGAAAGCAACAGCGACGTGCCGACCGCAGCCGGCGCCAGTGTACAGAAGGAAAACCACAGAGACTGGCGACAACGCGCAGCCTCATGGAAGGGACACTGCAGGAAGCCGACGGAGGCGAGCCGCAGTTGCAGACGCCCGAATTGGGCCCAACCCTTCCCGAGCACCCTAGTCGGTGGAGCTACAATAAGCCTGAGGGGAAGCCGAGCTAGGTGCAGACGCTCGAAGAGGGTGGAGAGCATGCGAGCAGTGTGCCGCCAGGGCTTGTGAACACGTTCCAGGGCACCCTTCTCTGGTGGCTTGAAGGAACGTGGCATACGTTCAGAAAGATAACGTAGGGGCAAAGAACCAGACCCAAAATGGAGGTGAAACCCCGGATGAAGGCATGACGAGGCTCGACACGGAGGAGCAGCCGACAGGAGGGAGCGGGGAAGAACCCATCTCCGACCGAACCCCGAAGTCGACGCCCTCCGTCAGCCACAAGGAACAGTAAAAGAGAAACTATGGAAAGACACAACTGAAACTCATACGACGCCGACAGAGAGGGCGCGTCGACATGTACATCGCGTTGAGCAAAGGCGTCGAGCCGTACCTGCCAACTCGCAGGCACCGGGCGCACTCCTTGTGCATGTGTAAGAGCTCGTTCCGGGAGGGATGCCGCCACGTGCCCCCACGATGACGGCTTCCCGTAAAGGGAAGGGAAGCGATGTCCGTTAGGGACTGGAAACGTTCCGAGGGACGGAACGTGGACAGGCCGACCAACCAGCCCCAGGCTACACGCAGGGAGCATGACTAAAGAAGTCGATGCCGCCTGGGAGCGAGTGGGAGGATGGACAACCGGAGCAGCAACCACAGGTAGAGCAGGTTACGTAGGCAAGAACACCGCCCACTACGGAAGCACGCCCGGAGATCGTACAGGGGAAGAGACAGGGCAGAGTGGAGCCGTAGACCGTCGGCGACGTGGTGAAGGAGAGCGTCGTCTCCCCTACGACCCGGCGTCCTCGGAAACAGTAGGGACGTCCGAACGAGGCACCGGGGGAAAAGCATTCAGGCGCCAGGGAGACAGCAGAGGAAAGGGGAAGCATGGCACGCACCCCTTCGTTGAGGAAGCGCGGAAACCGTCGGAGGCGGTCCGTGACAGAGAGAGCGAAACCCCGAACATGGAGCGCAGAGGCGAGACCTTGCCTCTACAGCGTCCGGGAACGTAGGACGAGACCCAAAGGTCAAGATCGACGAGACACGGTCTACACCTCCGAGGATGAAACCCATCGCGGTTGGAGAACGAGACATGGGTAGGACTCTCCATGTCCCAATGGGCATGGCAGGACGGGAACCCCCACGGTGTGCGCAGGGAGGAAAGGACATCCCCACTGCAACCAGAAAGGAAAAAGATACCGATGGCCCATGTATGAAGCGCCCCAGGCAGAGCAGGGGAAGAAAGCAGGCGGGCCACAAAGAGTAACCACAGGTAAATAGGAGGGACGGTAGTAGAGTGTCCCAAGAATACCGCCATGTACATAAGCATGGGGCGGATGGAGGCAAAACTGGTCAGCGGTGGCCTCCTGAGCCTTGGGTGGAGCCACATGGAAGGCCTGAACCGGACAAAGGAGTCGGAGATCGTCGGCGGGATGGGAAAGGAGAGCGACGACCCACCTTCGTTGCGGAGTCCTCGGAAACAGCCAGGACGCCCGAACGAGGCACTTGGAGGAAAGGCGATCTGGCGCCTTGGAGACTTCCGACGCGCACAAGGAGGAAGTGACATCCACATCGCAATTGGAAAGGAAAAGATACTGATGTCCCACGTTTGAAGCACAGGAAATGTGTGCAAGCACAATATTGGTAAAAAACCCTTGAATCCGTGATAGGAGAGTATCCCCTTCCCCTGTTGAGGCAGGGAAGGACGAAAAAGGGGGCCCTTCGAAACAGGCACGAGGGCAGAAAAACGCACAAAAGTGGTCACTACACCCTGCAAATGGAGCCCCTTTCATGAAAGTGAGTATCCCCCCCCCCCCATGTGCGCGGTGAGGGGTGAAGAGGGACCCCCCATGCGGAGAGTCAGGGAGAGACCAGGCGAACCAGCAAGTGCAAAGAACCCCGTGCAAGTCCCGAGAAGGAAGGCATGGAAAGCCTTATAAAGGAAGAGAATAATAATACCCAAAGGTTGAAGGTACTGAAGAGAAGAAGACGCCCAAGGGTACCATCAGAGTAGAGTGGGAGCACAATCTGATGAAAAGGAGAAGTCCGTGAACTACTGCAACCGAGTCCCTATACAGAGGCAAAGCAAAGCACCCTAGCACCGACCCAGAGAGGAGTGGACCAGAACGGGCCGCTCCGCTCGGGGGCGGAAATCCGCTCTGGAGCGGAATGGAGGATGTAGGACGAATGTAGGAAGGGCGGAACTCACCACCCGGTGAGGAACCCGTGGCGAGAGCAGAGCGAAGTAGACATACTACACTGGAACCAGAAGAAAAAAAACCTGTGAAGACCCCGTATAGGCCATGGGAAGGCATGCATGTATGTCATCGACAGGAACAAGAATAAAGCCTGTTTGTAAGCACCATGAAAATAAAGGCCATGGCAATGCACGAATGTATGTCATTGGCAGAGACAAGACGAAAGCCTGGTCGGAAGCACCACGAAAAAAACACTGAAAGTCGATGAATCCTGAAGAAGAAGGCCAAAGAGTGCCCCCGAAATGGGAGGCCAGGCAGGAGTATCAGTCATGAGGTCATGCACAAAATAAAGATCAGAGATCCCAGAATAGGCTACAGGCACCAGGTCAGGGAGTAGCCTAAAAGCTCTCACTAGGCCTGGAGACTGGAGTCCTGTCCAATGAAGGAGAGTGCTCCCCCCCCCCCCATGTCCCCCTGGAAGTTAAAGCTGAAGAGAACCCTCCAAAAGGAGGATCAGGAAGGCCATAGGGGAACCAGCAACAGGCCAAAGAGCCCCAAACCCCAGGTCAGAAAAAACCAAGGGGTTCTTCCTCTGAAGAACTGAAGGAAACCCCACCCCAAAATATAATGGAGACCATAAGGCCGGTATTAGTGAAGAGGTCCTGTAGGTCAGAAAGCACAGCCTGGTAAAAAGGAGCATTAAAATATGTCTTAATGGAAGTGCAGGACGACCAGTCTAGGCCTAAACCGAAGCAAAAGTAGCGCGACCGTAAACGGCAACGGCCGTTGGAGAGCGGAAAAGTACCGACATCGAGCGGGAACGTCCGCGTCCCAAGGCGGGCGGAATCGTCCGTATACGGACTCTTACGTTCAGGCGCGGGAAGTGGTATGAGACAGCAGTAGTGCATGAGGGAAAAGGCCCGTCCGAGAGCGGAGAGACCCAGATGGGCCCCGCCGTAAGCCGAGGACCCAGGAAAGGTAGCCTGGCAAGTCACAGCAGACGTGGGAGCGTCTGTGGGTATCAGTCAGTGTGAAAACAGACCTCCGACATAGAACGGAAAGTCCCGTTCGAGATCGGAGGGGCCCAGGGAGACCATGGGACTGTAAATGAAAGGTCCGACCTAGAGCAGGGAGTACCCGACCCAGGGTGGCAACCCATCGGTACGTCTGAAAGGTCTGTGGCACCCAGGAAGGTGGAAGGCCAGTAAAATAAAAAGTCCCTTCCAAAAGCGGAGGGGCCCAAAGGTAACCCTCCTAAAGTCACATCAGGCGCGGGAGAGCCTGTGGGTAATCAAGTGCACGACCGTAGTGGGGGGCAGTAGACAGAATAAAAACTTGTCAGAGGAAAACACATCAGAACGGGCTACGTTCGCGGTTTTGCGGGACTGAGGCCAGGTAGACAGAGCACTGGAGCCGTCAATCAAAAAGTGAGCATTGTATGCCAGATTGAGGTTGCCACAGTGTTGAAAGCCAAACCCCCCCCCCCCCCCTAGGCTAGGCCAAAACTCGGAAGTTAGCCTATTCGGCACTTGAGTCAGTAATATATGAAATTACAGGGAGCCACTAGGGACCGTACCCTTGATGAGGGTAAGCAACAAGGGATCGTAGCGACAGGAATACAGAGCACTGGGGCCGCCGATCAATACAGGGGCATTTATGCCAGATTGAGGAGGCCACAGGTTGTACACCAAACACCCCCCTTCTAGGCTAGGCTAAAAAAGGTAGCCTATTCGGTACCTGAGTCAGATTAAAATTTAATTGGAATAGGCTAGGCGAAAAAACGGAAGTTAGCCTATTTGGTACCAGAGCCAGTAATATATGAAATTACAGGGAGTCACGAGGTACTGTACCCTTGAGGAGGGTAAGCAACAAGTGACCGAAGCGTCAGGAAGACGGAGCACTGGGGCCGTAATATCAATACAGGTGCAGAGTATGCCAGAATAAGGAGGCCGCAGAGTCGCAGTCTAAACCAAAACGCCCCCCATCAAGGCTAGGCTAAAAACGGAAGTGAGCCTAATCGGTTTTGGAGCCAGTAATATATGAAATTACAAGGCGCCACCAGGTACTGTACCCTTGATGAGGGATATAATCAATACTGTAGGAGGGGCAGTAGACAGAACATAAACTGTCAGACAAAAACTCATCAGAACGGGCTACGTCCGCGGTTTTGTGGGACTGTATCCATGGAGACAGAGCACTGGGTCCGTCAATCAAAAAGTGAGCATTGTATGCCAAATTGAGGTTGCCAGTGTTGAAAACCAAACGCCCCCCCTTAGGCTAGGCCAAAACTCGGAAGGTAGCCTATTCGGTACTTGAGGCAGTAATATATGAAATTACCAGGCGCACTAGTTTCTGCACTCTTGAAGAGAGGCAGCAACAAGTAAAAAGACCACCAAAAGGGATCGGCCCTACAAGGGTCAGCGCCCCCCTTCCAACCAACTAGAAGGGCACAAGTAAGCCTAGGCCTAATTTCACGAAAAGAAAAGCAAAAATAAAGGCATTGACAAAAAACTATAATGACAAGAAGCTTACTAAAGACAAAACTAAAGCCACCGCAAGTGAAATTAATACAAAAGGCAAAGCCTAAATGAACGAGCGTCGCCCAAGCGGCGACGCATGCGCAGATGGCAAAAAATGAAGTAACCTCCAGTTTCGACGCTACACTCCAAGAAAAACACACCTGAGCCCAGTTTTCAGTGTGCCTACAGCACGTATCATCTGTCTAGAATCACAGGTACCTTAAATAAGGCCCACAACACCCCCAAAGGGGAGGTGACAGGAGTTGTAGGCACAAAAACAGAGCACCAGAAAAAGTGTGTGCGTCATAGAGTGTAGCGCGAAAAGGAATGTCTAATGAACCCGGTCGGGTTGTGCGGTGGACCCGTGACAACGGCTTAAGGAGCCAGATAGGATGGACAATGTTCTGCAATTTTCTCTTTTCTTTCTCATCAATATTTTCATTTCCTTTAAAATAGTAGCCTCAAGAGTGTGTACAACGTACCTAGTAGAGAGAGTAAGGTGCTACTCTAGATGTTATCGATTTAATCGCGCTAGTGATTACGATAATTGTCCGCTCCAGAGCGGAACGGAATTATACGATAGGTATATAGCTCTACGTTGGAGACGTAGAGGCTACTACTAAATATTCATATTTTAATATAACTTTCACTGAACACTTTCCTGTTAGAATATTATTAGCGGGACAATACACAATAATCTCCTGTACCGTATACCCCACTTTAGGCAAGGCAGATGGTAGTTTGAGGAGCGGCAGCCAACGACGTCCGCTTCCGCTCGTCTCTCGTGTGTGTGTGTGTGTGTTCCGGTCTGCCATATCTATACTGATCTATTATGAAGCCTTCCCTGAACTTCAATTTTGCTAATAATAGGAACTGCACTACCTAATAACTTATGGTTCACACCGGTAGTTATACTTACTCATGCTAAAGAAAATATTGCATATGTTTGTTCTCAATAGTATGGAATAAAGGATTTTAAATAATGCCAAATGATGTGAACAAATATCAAATAACTACAATAAAGTAACCAACAAAGATAGCTTCCTGGATTGCTTCACACAAATGCTTCACAGTGTGTTCGTGTGTGAGTTTGCCCTCTCCCCCCAACCCTTCCCCTAACCATCACTGTGGGCCACCGTCCAGTAAGAGTCCTGGCCAGAGATTGAGAGATTGTGTATAGGAGATAGGAGTCTTCCTATGTATTCTATTAATAAAAAGGTGCCTCTAAACGTTGCCAGTTACCCTTTTTCGATGTTTTTTTCTGCGCCATCTATTGCAGGGATCCAGAACTACTCAACGTGAATAAATCTACGGATGTAGCCTACCCTCCATTCTGTTTTTGTTTTTTTATTATATGTACCGGTACACTACTTTTCTCTCTCTCTCTCTCTCTCTATATATATATATATAGTATACTGTATATTAGGGTGTCCCATGCTTGTATTAGTAGAAAATCAAATAATGATATCAAGTCCAGCACATGCTGCCCTGGTTCCTTGTCAAATGAAAGTGATTCCACCAAATTTTCGTGAAAATTGGGCAATTTTTAATGGTCCCGCAAAACGAACGTTTTGATAGCTCCTCTAAGATTCGACCCATTATTTGCATTCTGATCACTCTATCGTGTTCAGAAGAGCCTAGGTACAGGGAAATGAATGTGAAATATCTGTTATGTTTATTTAGTTATTTATTCCTACTCCAACACCCTCTTCTTGAGTTCCGCCTTCGTTTTTTTAGGGACAGTTTTCGTGTGGAGGCGGGCAAGCTTCAGGAGGAACTGGGTTTGCCGTTCATCCTTCGTCCGGTTGCCGAGGAAGCGTTGAATGAGGGCTATTCCTCGTTCTGCGAGGTCGTTCGTGACCTTCAGGACACCAGGCCGCTTCTTTGCGCACTTAAAACACGAATCCGTGTTCCATGTTTCAGGACTCAGCTCAAGGAAGGTCGGTTGCTGGCCTCCTACTAGAATTTTCAAAACCTGCATCGACCGCACTGAGCAGAAGGCGGAAAGCGGCCTGTTGAGATTGAATGGTGTCTTCGACTCGGGGCGCCGTGGATTCTTGGTCGTCGAAGGACGCTTCATCCCCTCTACCATCTCAGCCTTCTGCTCCGGGCTGATGCGGTCATCGAAGATGGCCAGTCCGATCAGGTTCTCGGAAAGGTACCAGAGATGGCGCCGCATGGCACGTTCTGCGACCGACGCAACCCCATCGTCGCAGATCCTCTTCACGTCAGTGATGAAGTCCAGGTCGTTCTTGGCTGCGTAGGACGGAATCATTGCCTCATTCCAGTATTTCGCGTAGACCATGGTCACAAAGAACGCAACTCGACGGATCCCCGCCAACTCCCGCCTGCTCATCTCCAGCTGGTCATGGAAGAGCATGATCTTCACGGCGTAGATGGCGCCTTGGCCATCCATCTGGCCATGTGGTAAGCACCAGGAGCACGGAAGGATGTAGGGACTCCTACTCCGAGGTAGGCCACGCTGAGCAGGATGATCTCTTTGTAGTCTTCGCGTGGATGATTCCGACAGTCAAGCAGACGTTTCAAGTGACCGAGCATCTCAAGGCGGTGAGCTTCTTCGTCAAATGACAGAGCGGTCGGTGTCATGGGCTGTGGTCGGCTCTGGTCAACGATAGGCCAACGATTCTGGAGCCTCTTGAAAAGGGCGATGTTAGGGCCAGATGATGGACCCATGCAAGCCTCGAAGACAACCTTCAGAACAACTTCCAGGATGTGGTGGCGTCATGCCAACCACACCAGGGGCTTCTCCAGTGCACGTTCAATCCTGATACACGCTCCTTGAACCATCCCCGTGTTGGCCGCTGTCGTGTCGAATGCCATTCCAATGATGTTGCTCTCCAAGCTGCTTTCCCGCACCAGCTTCAAGATGGTTTCTGCAACAGCTTATCCTGTCCCGTCTGCAGACACAGGAACACCCAGAAGTTCCTCCGTATCCTCCCCGGACACCAAGACGGCCACCCTCTCCTCCAATGACCTTCCGTCCGCTAGACTGGGTAACAACTTGCCGTCCCAATGCAGGACATCGATAAATACATACATAGGCATTACCTACATTATTTATAGTGATGGAAATACAAGGGATACGGCAGGCACACACTTAAAACGACTAAGTTCACACACTAAGATAGTTGTAATATAGATGTAGTGAGAAACAAACCGACACAAAGGACACCACACGCGACAACGACACACTCGACAACTATCTCACTCTCTGACGCCGAGCAGAAAACTGAACGAAATGCGCGACCAGTAAAAGACGAGAGAGGAAGCTGAAAGTTTTCCTGTTTGAACTTGTCACGACAGGGAACAAGGGCAACATGTGCTGGAGTGTGTCCGATACACATCGGTTTCTTGGGACACCCTACTGTATATACGATATATATACATATAGCCTATATATTATTTATGTTTGACCAAAGTTTGAGTGTGGCTGTGTACTTCCCAGTTAGTAACTTATATTACAATGTAAATACTGTCTTCAATTGAGATTAAGTTTTTCATATAGGCTACATTCATTGTTAATAAATTTACAGTCAATATCAAATAATCATCAACAGCCTTCATGATCCATTGCAAACCATATCCTTAATCTCAAGGTCAACCACAGCCTCCTTACATCATCACGGAGGCTTGGTAAGCTATGTAATTAACCCCTTCTATACCGACGACGTCTTATGATTTTATTCTGGCTCCTACTAATCGATTGTATTCACATTAGGAAGGATCTATAGCAATTATAAGGCTTCGAACTATCTCAATCAACCCTTTTAACTACCACAGATCCTTTCTAAGCTGTTTAAATCTACATATTGCTAGAATAAAATATAACATACGACGACGGTACAGAAGGGGTTAATGGAGTATTGTTCACATTTCAGTGTAGGCAATACTTTGGAGTGCTTTTGCATATCAGTGTACAGTACTCTTAAATCATTGTACAGTCGACGCTCCATTTAACAGACGTCGATTTAACGGATTTCGGATTTAATGGACTCCAGCTGGTAAATTAGGCCTCTAAAATCAACCAACATTTTTAGACATATCGAGTCTACACACAGGTATCGAGTCTACACACACTCAGATGTAACATATAAACTAAACACTATGGTACACAATGCTAATATAATTGCCCAATAATGTATATAATGCTTATTGTTTGGCATTATGAGTATTGTACATATCAGTAATGAGCGAAATTGTAACTATCCTGGAGACGCCATTTGCAATGTTTACGTTTTGGCCTGACGCTACGGTACAACGATCCGGTACACTGAACTTTCGGTACAGTAACAATATCGTCACCTTTTCGTTTTTTTTATTTCGTAGGCTACAAATTTGCATCCACATAATATATTATGGTATTATTGGGTATTATTGTAATAAATAAAACACACTTTGATATTGCTTTATATTTATCCCATAAAATATTACGAACTATGAATACTTTGGTAGTATCCAAAATAGTAGGCTACAGTATTGCGTACCAAAACAGACCCTGCACCGTATTGTTTGACTGAACAGGGACGCCAAAATGTAAACATTGCAAATGGCGTCTCCAGGATAGGGTTTATTTACAATTTCGCCCATTACTGATATGTACAATACTCATAATGCCAAACAATAAGCATTATATACATTATTGGGCAATTATATTAGCATTGTGTACCATAGTATGTAAATAAGGTAAGAAAAACCAAATTTTTGTCATTTTACTAACTCCCTCAGACATATTATGTTCCATTAAGTCCGAGGAGGCGGGAGCCCCAGGATCATTGCCACTGCCTCGCACTACACTCACAACAACACTGCGGCCGTTAGAATTATCGCAGGAGGCTGAGGTTGCCACCAACGGTTTTATCGTATGGTAACTTATCGGACTTACTGAGCTCATATGACGCAAAATCGCGTCATAAACTTATTGGAGAGGTATAGAGATAAGTCCATATGACGCGATCGCGTCATATGAGTTTTTGGTGGACTTATTCATATGACGCGATCGCGTCATATATGTCTGAGGGAGTTAATGAATAGGCTAGGGCCTAACCACTTTTCAGAGGTCATTTGCACTTAACGGACTTTTGCACTTAACGGACTTCGCTTCCCCCCTAAAAGTCCGTTAAATGGAGGGCTGACTGTATTCATAATGACTATGGCTGATATGGTGATAGCAAACAAGTTACATGAGTTTCTACAGACTCTACACGAGACACGTGTACACCATTACAGCAAGGGAGAGGAACTGTCAATAAACAGACGACAGAAGTATTTTCCCGCGATAGGGAGGAGCTATGCGCTACCGTCATCTAGTGCAGGGTTCCAGCCAAATCTGTAAATAATGGCCAACTACTATTAACACGGCTGATTTTCCCAGACTCCTCTCTCCTATTCTTACTCTATGGTCCTGGCCTCACCTCTTGCCAGAGAGGAATGGGCTAGAGACTATGGTTGTTGTTGTTGTTGCTGTTCCCCAGGCTGCCTGGCCGAACAGCCCCAAGGCCCCGAGCAAGGCTAAGGCACTAACCGAGCGCCCCCACAGAACCCTCCCTGCCTACCACAATAAAGCCTGGGTGACCGAAGCCACTCCATGGCGGGGAGCTGAGGAGGGTGCGGAAACGCCCGGGAAACCAAAGCCCCACCCCAGGCCCTGTGCCCCTCAGCAATTATGAAGAGAAAGTTGAGGGGCAAAGGAAAAAAAATGTGACGCTTTGGCTTCCAATCTGTCAACTTCTAGGTTGGCAGATTGGGAGGTCAATCCACGGAAGAGGCGCCGTCACTTGAGATCTAGAAAATATATAAGTAAAAGGAACAGTCAGAGTAAGCTATGGGTATGGCAGAGATCGCTCAGTTCTCACTCTGATAGACCAGCCCATCACCACAGAGACTATGGTATCCGAGTGTACCTGTAATTCTAGACAGATGATCCGTGCTGTAGGCACGCTAAAATGGGCTCAAATGTGTTTTTCTTGGAGTGTAGCGTCGAAACTGGAGGTTACTTCATTTTTTGCCACCTGCGCATGCGTCGCCGCTTGGGCGACACTCGTTCATTTAGGCCTTGCCTTTTGTATTCATTTCACTTGCAGTGGCTTTCGTTTTGTCTTTAGTAAGATTCTTGTCATTATAGTTTTTTGTCACTGCCTTTATTTTTGCTTTTATTTTCGCGTTCTTAGGCCTAGGCTTGCTTGTGCCCTTCTAGTTGGTTGGAAGGGGGGCACTGACCCTTATGGGGCCGATCCCTTTTCTGGTCTTTTTCTTGTTCCTTCCTCTCATCAAGAGTCCAGGAACTAGTGCGCCCTGTAATTTCATATATTACTGACTCGGGTACCGTATCGGCTAACTTCCGTTTTTTAGCCTAGCCTAGAAGGGGGTCGTTTTGGTTTAGACTGCGGCTCTGCGGCCTCCTCAATCTGGCATACTCTACCCCTGTATTGTTGGGCGGCCCCAGTGCTCTGTCTACCTGACGTTTCGGTCACTTGTTGCTTCCCCTCCTCAAGGGCACAGTGACTGATGGCTCCCTGTAATTTCATGTATTACTGGCTCTGGTACCGAATCGGCTAACTTTCGCTTTTAGCCTAGCCTAGAAGGGGGGCGTTTTGGTTTAGACTGCGGCTCTGCGGCCTCCTCAATCTGGCATAATCTGCCCCTGTATTGTTGGGCGGCCCCATTGCTCTGTCTACCTGACATTTTGGTCACTTGTTGCTTACCCTCATCAAGGGTACAGTAACTGGTGGCTCCATGTAATTTCATATATTACTGACTCTGGTACCGAATAGGCTAACTTCTGTTTTTTCACCTGGCCTATTCACATTCTTTATTTAAGGCTACAGTCCCACAAAACCGTGAACATAGCCCGTTCTGATGAGTTTTTGTCTGACAGTTTTTGTTCTGTCTACTGCCCCTCATCAAGGGTACAGTGACTGATGGCTCCCTGTAATTTCATATATTACTGCCTCAGGTCCCGAATAGGCTAACTTCCATTTTTTAGCCTAACCTATTCACATTAGTTTTTCAAATGACTCTATACCGAATAGGCTACCTTTCGTTTTTCGCCTAGCCTAGAAGGGGGGCGTTTTGGTTTACGACTCTGCGGCCTCCTCAATCTGGCATTCTCTGCCCCTGTTTTGTCGGGCGGCCCCAGTGCTCTATCTTCCTGACGCTTCGGTCCCTTGTTCTATCTATCTATCTATTGCCTGACGCCGTGATCCCCGAAGGGGTGGCCACGAACCCCATGCACCTCTGTCCCCAGTCAGTCGACACCCCTCCCCCCAACCAGCACTGCCTTCGTTCATGTACTTCCTCACTCCATCCTTCCACCTCTCATTCGGTCTACCTCTCCCTCTCTGTCCCTCCACCTCGCTCTCATACACCCTCTTAGTCATTCTCTCGCTTTCCATACGTTCCATTTGGCCGAACCATCTCAAGTTGTTCCTTTTCACACTTTCCAGCACATCTACCTCCACACCACACCTCCTTCTTACTTCCTCATTAGTCTGTCTATCCCTCCATGTAACTCCGCACGCACTCCTTAAGTAATTCATTTCCACTGCTCTCACTCTTGGTCTGAGTCTCTCAACCAACGTCCATGCTTCGCTTCCGTAAGTCAGTGTCGGGATTACCACACTGTCATGCAAGGACTTCTTCACTTCCATACTGACCACCCTATTTATTGTTACTGCTTTTAGCGTTCCTACAACCCTCTTCCCCTGTTGTACCCTCTCCCGCACTTCTTCATCCATAGTCCCATCTTTACTCAACACACTGGCCAGATACTTAATAGAGTTGACGATCTCCATAGCCTGACCGTTCAGCTTCACCTCACACTCTGTGACTTCACCCCTTTCGAAGACCATAACCATGCTCTTCCCCGCATTTACCTTCAAATTCCGTTTTTCGCACACTGTTCCAAACTCATTTACCAGACCCTTCAGCTCCCATTCATTATCACTCATCAGAACTGTATCATCCGCAAACAGCAGTATAGGTAGCTTCCACTCAATTCCCTCCCTTTTCAGCGATACACCAACATCCACTGCTCTTGATAGTATTTCTTTCATGACTCCATCCATATATACAGTAAACAACCACGGGGACATCACACACCCGTTTCAAACCAACATTCAGGTCAAAGAACTCGCTCTGCTCACTCTCCACACGTACTGCCGCCTTTGCACCCTCATACATGCTCTTCACTGCTTTCAGCAACTTGCCCTCTACTCCGTATATTCTAAGTACTTTCCACAAACCTTCTCTATCCACTCTGTCATAGGCCTTCTCCAAGTCCATAAAGGCAACATACACCTTTTGTTTCTTCTCCAGATACTTCTCCACAACACAATTCAGGGTAAAAATCTGATCTACACATTCTCTTCCCATCCTAAAACCTCCCTGCTCGTCGCCTATCCATTTCTCCGTTCTCACTCTCACTCTCTCAATCACTACCCTACTGAATACCTTCCCTACTACGCTTAGAAGACATATTCCTCGGTGGTTACCACACACTCCTCTTTCCCCTTTGCCCTTATATAGGGGGACTATTATGCCAGTCTTCCAGTCATCGGGTGCACTCCCCTTCTCCCATGCTAGTTTGCACATTTTCCATACCCATTCTATCACTATCTCACCACCATACCTCAACATTTTCCCACACACTCCATCTGTTCCTGGTGCTTTCCCCAACTTCACTCTTTTCATGGCTTCCCACACTTCTGACCTCCTGATCCCCACCTCCTCCTCCACTACTTCTCTTCTTCTCCCTCCCATACCATATCAAGCTATGTTTGCTGGCTCTTCATTCCTTACATTTAACAACTCACTGAAGTACTCCCTCCATCTTTCGACTCTCTCTTGCTTCTCGGCTAGCATTCTCCCATTCTTATCTTTCACACCCTTACTGTTTCCCTTGCTACCTTCCCTAACTTTCTTGACTTCTTTCCAGAACAGTTTCTTACTCTCCCTCCATTTTACACTCAGATTCCTTCCAAATTCCTCATCTACTCTTCTCTTACTTTCCTTCACTACTCTCTTCACCACCCTCTTACTCTCCACGTACCTCGCTCGTTTCTGTCTCTCGGAATCTTCATTCCTCTACTACCCAACCACTCTCTATATGCTTTCTTCTTTTCTTCCACAGCTATTCTTACCTCTTCTGTCCACCATGCTGTACCTTTCACTCCCCTCCCTCTTCTCCTCACTCCACACACCTCCTCACATGCTGCACAGATCTCATCCTTAAACACCTTGCTCATCTCCTCCACTTCCTCCATAACTTCCAGGTCGAACCCACCTAGTCGTCTTTCCACTGCTCTCCTGTACTCCTCCCTGACTTCCTCCTCCTGCAACCTCTCCACCCTCCTCTTGCCTCCCTCCAGCTCTCCTCACCCACTTCTTTTGTATCCTAACCTTAGCTACCACTACATAATGATCAGACAGACCCCCTCCAATACCCCTATACACCCTAGCATCCATCACAGATTTCTTCATTCGTTCATCCACACATACATAATCAATCAATGACTTTCGTTCCACCACTGTCTTATCCTTCATCGTCAACATCCGTTTCCACGTGTACCTGTGGATCATTCTGTGTCGGAAGAAGGTGTTGGCTATCCACAGCCTCCTAACCACACATACGTCCACAAGTGCAGTACCATTCCCATTCACCTCTGATGGTACCCCCCACCCTCCCACCACTCCCTCAACTTTCCTATCACCCACCTTACCATTCATATCCCCAATCAGAAATATTCTTTCGTTCTTGTCAAACTTCTCCAGGCACGCCTCCACATTCATCCAGAACTCCTCTTTCTTTCTTTCAAGTATATCCTCTGTCGGGGCATACACGCATTCAATCACCCACGTTTGTATTCCTACTTTCATTCTCACCCACACAATCCTTGAACCCACAGACCCATACTCTCTTACACATTCCTTCCATTTGCTACTTACAAACAAACATGCACCTTCTCTCGCTGTTCCTTCACTCACTCCAGCACACACACCCATTCCACACTCCCACTCTCTCACATCTGAACCTTTCCATTTGGTCTCTGTGTCATTCCACATACATCCAGCCTGGCATTCACTAACACTTCCAGAACCTCTCTCTCTTTTGTGCCATCATTCATGCCACTAACATTCCACGTAGCCATTCTCAGAATGTCCGAAGGCATGTCCTTAGTCGGTCGTGGTTCGTCAACGTTGGTTCCGTCCGCATCCGAGGCTGTTCGTTCGTTTTTCTTTGCTTAGATATTTTTTCCGGGTGGGGGTCGCAAGCCCACCGACCCAACCTCTTTAGTCGCCTCTTACGACACGCAGAAGGCACGTGGGGCATATTCTATTCGCTAACCCCCAGGGGGATCTTGTTGCTTACCCTCATCAAGGTTACAGTAACTGGTGGCTCCATGTAATTTCATATATTACTGACTCTGGTACCGAATAGGCTAACTTCTGTTTTTTCACCAGGCCTATTCACATTCTTTATTTAAGGTTACAGTCCCACAAAACCGCGAACGTAGCCCGTTCTGATGAGTTTTTGTCTGACAGTTTTTGTTCTGTCTACTGCCCCTCATCAAGGGTACCGTACCTGGTGGCGCCCTGTAATTTCATATATTGCTGGCTCAAGAACCGTTTAGGCTAACTTTCATTTTTGCCTAGCCTAAGGGGGGGCGTTTGGATTTCAACACTGTGGCAACCTCATTCTGGCTTATGCTCAACTTTTGATTGACAGCCCCAGTGCTCTGTCTCCCTGGTTAAGTCCCACAAAACCGCGAACGTAGCCCGTTCTGATGAGTTTTTGTCTGACAGTTTTTGTTCTGTCTCCTGCCCCTCTTACGGTCGTGCTTTGATTACCCACAGGCTCTCCCGCGCCTGTTGTGACTTGAGGAGGGTTACCTTTGGGCCCCTTCGCTTTTGGAAGTGATTTTTCTTTTACTGGCCTTCCACCTTCATGGTGCCGCAGACCTCTCAGACACATACCGATGGGTTTCCGCCCTGGGTCGGGGACTTCCCGCTCTAGGTCGGCCCTTTCGTTTACGGTCCCATGGTTTCACTGGGCCCCTCCGATCTCGAACGGGACTTTCCGTTCTATGTCCGAGGTCTGTTTTCACACTGCCTGATACCCACAGACGCTCTAGAACGGGACTTTCCGTTCTATGTCGGAGGTCTGTTTTCACACTGACTGTTACCCACAGACGCTCCCACGTCTGCTGTGACTTGCCAGGCTACCTTGCCTGGGTCTTCGGCTTAAGGAGGGGCCCATCTGGACCTCTCCGCTCTCGGTCGTGACTTTTCTCTCACGCACTACTGACGTCTCATACCACTTCCCGCGCCTGAACGTACGAGTCCGTATACAGACGATTCCGCCCGCCTAGGAACGCGGACGTTCCCGCTCGATGTCGGTACTTTTCCGCTCTCAAACGGACGTTGCCGTTTACGGTCGCGCTACTCTTGCCTCAGTTTAGGCCTAGGCTGGTCGTCCTGCACTTCCATTAAGACGTCTTTTCATGCTCCTTTTTACCAGGCTGTGCTTTCTGACCTACAGGACCTCTTCCCTGATACCGGCCTTAAGGTATCAGTCTCCATTATATTTTGGGGTGGGGTTTCCTTCAGTTCTTCAGAGGGTTGAGCCTACTCCTTGTTTTTTTCTGACCTGGGGTTTGGGGCTCTTTGGATTTGCTGGTTCCCCTATGGCCTTCCTGATCCTCCTTTTGGAGGGTTCTCTTCAGCTTTAACTTCCAGGGGGACATGGGGGTGGGGGCACTCTCCTTCCTTGAAAGGGACTCCAGTCTCCAGGCCTAGTGAGGGCTTTTAGGCTACTCCCTGACCTGGTGCCTGTAGCCTATTCTGGGATCTCTGATCTTTATTTTGTGCATGACCTCATGCCTGATAC
Organism: Paralithodes platypus; assembly: GCA_032716605.1. Taxonomy (NCBI): domain Eukaryota; kingdom Metazoa; phylum Arthropoda; class Malacostraca; order Decapoda; family Lithodidae; genus Paralithodes; species Paralithodes platypus. Next base: position 18,093,250 of record CM064493.1, on the reverse strand, counting down.
TCCTGCCTGGCCTCCCATTTCGGGGGCACTCTTTGGCCTTCTTCTTATGGATTCATCAACTTTCAGTGTTTTTTTTGTGGATCTTCCGAACAGGCTTTCGTCTTGTCTCTGCCAATGACATACATGCGTGCATTGCCATGGCCTGTTCTTGTCGATGACATACATGCATGCCTTACCTTGGCCTACACGGGGTCTTCACAGGGTTTTTTTCTTCTGGTTCCAGTGTAGTATGTCTACTTCGCTCTGCTCTCGCCACGGGTGTCCTCCCCCCGGGTGGTGAGTTCCGCCCATCCTACTTTCGTCCTACATCCTACATTCCGCTCCAGAGCGGATTTCCGCCCCCGAGCGGAGCGGACCATTCTGGTACACTCCTCTCTGGGTCGGTGCTAGGGTGCTTTGCTTTGCCTCTGTATAGGGACTCAGTTGCAGTAGTTCACGGCCTTCTCCTTTTCATCAGATTGTGCTCCCACTCTAGTCTGATGGTCCCCTTGGGTGTCGTCTTCTCTTCAGTACCTTCAACCTTTGGGTATTATTATTATCCTCTTCCATTATAAGGCTTTTCATGCCTTCCTTCTCGGGACTTGCACAGGGTTCTTTGCACTTGCTGGTTCACCTGGTCTCTCCCTGACCCTCCACATGGGGGGTCCCTCTTCACCCCTCACCATGCACAAGGGGGGGGGGGGGGGGATACTCACTTTCATGAAAGGTGCTCCATTTGCAGGGTTTAGTGACCACTTTTGTGTGCTTTTCTGCCCTCGTGCCTGTTTCGAAGGGCCCCCCCTTTTTCGTCCTTCCCTTCCTCAACAGGGGAAGGGGGTACTCTCCTATCAAGGATTCTAGGGTTTTTACCAATATTGTGCTTGCACACATTTCCTGTGCTTCATACATGGGACATCAGTATCTTTTACTTTCCAATTGCGATGTGGATGTCACTTCCTCCTTGCGCACGCCATAGGCCTGCGCGTCAGAAGTCTACAAGACGCCAGTTCGCCTTTCCTCCAAGTGCCCGTTCGGGCGTCCTGGCTGTTTCCGGGGACTCCGAAACGAAGGTGGGTTGTCGCTCTCCTTCACCATCCCGCCAACGATATCCGACTCCTCTGTCCGGTTCAGGCCATCCATGTGGCTCCACCCAAGGCTCAGGAGGCCACCGCTGACCGGTTTGCTTCCATCCGCCCCATGCTTATGTACGTGGCGGTATTCTTGGGACGCTCTACTACCGTCCCTCCTATTTTACCTGTAGTAACTCTTTGTGGCCCGCCTGCCTTCTTCCCCTGCTCTACCTGGGGTGCTTCATACATGGGCCATCGGTATAATTTTCCTTTCCGGTTGCAGTGAGGATGTCCTTTCCTCCCTGCGCACACCATGGGGGTTCCCGTCCTGCCATGCCCGTTTGGACATGGAGAGTCCTACCTATGTCCCATGCTCCAACCGCGATGATTTTAACCCTCGGAGGTGTAGACCGTGTCTCGTCGATATTGGCCTTTGGGTCTCGTCCTACATTCCCGGACGCTGTAGAGGCAAGGTCTCGCCTCTGCGCTACATGATCGGGGTTTCACTCTCTCTGTCAAGGACCACCTCCGACGGTTTCCGCGCTTCCTCGACGAAGGGGTGCGTGCCATGCTTCCCCTTCCCTCTGCTGTCTCCCAGGCGCCAGAACGCTTTTCCCCCCGGTGCCTCGTTCGGACGTCCCTACTGTTTCCGAGGACGCCGAGTCGTAGGGGAGACGCCGCTCTACTTCACCACGTCGCCGACGGTCTCCGGCTCCGCGCCGCCCTGTCTCTTCCCCTGTACGTTCTCCGGGCGTGCTTCCGTACTGGGCAGTGTTCTTGCCTACGTCACCTGCTCTACCTGTGGTTGCTGCTCCGGTTGTCCATCCTCCCACTCGCTCCCAGGCAGCTTCGACTTCTTTTGTCACGCTCCCTGAGTGTAGCCTGGGGCTGGTTGGTCGTCCTGTCCACGTTCCGTCCCTCGGGACGTTTCAGGTCCCTAACGGACGTCGCTTCCCTTCCCTTTCCGGGACGCCGTCATCGTGGGGGAACGTGGCGGCATCCAACCCGGAACGAGCTCTTACATATGCACAAGGGGTGCGCCCGGTGCCTGCGTGTTGGCAGGTACAGCTCGAAGCCTTTGCTCGACACGACGTACATGTCGACGCGCCCACTCTGTCGGCCTCATACGAGTTTCAGTAGTGTCGTTCCATAGTTTATCTTTTACTGTTCCTTGTGGCTGACGGAAGGCGTCGACTTCGGGGTTCGGTCGGATATGGGTTCTTCACCACTCCCTCCTGTCGGCTGCTCCTCCGTGTCGAGCCTCTTCATGTCTTCATCCGGGGTTTCACCTCCATTTTGGGCCTGGTTCTTTGCCCCTACGTTATCTTTCTGACCGTATGCCACGTTCCTTCACGCCACCAGAGAAGGGTGCCCTGGAACGGGTTCACAAGCCCTGGCGGCGCACTGGTCGCATGCTCTCCACCCTCTTCGAGCGACTGCACCTGGCTCGGCTTCCCCTCAGGCTTATTGTAGCCCAACCGACTAGGGTGCTCGGGAAGGGTGGGGTCCCATTCGGGCGAGTGCGACTGCAGCTCGCCATCGCCTCCGTCGGCATCATTCGGTGTCCCTTCTATGAGGCTGTGCGTTGTCGCCTGTCTCTGTCGTTTTCCTTCTGTACACTGGCGCCGGCTGAGGTCTGCACGTCGCTGTTGCTTTCTGTGCTCCCTCCGGAGGGGCTCTTCTCTGCCCCTGCATGGCAGGGGTCTTTCCTCTTTGCTGCTGCGGGGCTCTTCGCTCCCCGTCCGCCTGGGATGTCCCGACCCTCCTCAACCGCTTCCTCTTAGTTGAGGTCGGAAGACCGGCTCGTAACGAGGCCGCCAGACTCGGAGCCCCTACCGGCTCTTGCGTCCCCACTCTCGGTTTAGCTTCGCCGTTCGTGGGCACGCCGGGTAATACGGCGGGGTCTGTCCTCGTGGTGCTGGTCCACATTTCCACTCCGGCGACCTGCTTGACATAGGCCTGTCTCCCCAGACGTCGCCTAAGTTATTCTGTCCATGCACGTGGATGGGATTCTTCGGGAAGTCTCGCCTCAACAGCGGGGCTTCCTGTCGCATGTCTTTCTGGTCTCCGTTACGGACAGCGAGGTGTTGTGACCGGTGGTCGACCTGTCGTGCCTCGTCTTGATGACTCTACTTATGTCACGTTCGGCGGTTTACCCTTCGGTCTCCATGTCGCACTTCGTGTCTTTACGACCCTCGTTGGACAGGCCTTGCCTCCCCTGCTCCCTCTGGGTCTTCCGCTCCTATTTTTCCTTGGTGGGTGGGATCTTCTCCGCGAACTCTCCCACACACTGTGTACACGATGCTCTCCTTGTTCCTCCTTGTTCCTCGGTTCGGTTTACTAGTCGCCGTTCCCGAGTCCTGCCTTCCACCGTCGCATGATGTGCCGTGGGCGGGCCTCGACTGGGACAGGTCGAGCACGACTGTCACCCTGAGTCAGGTGACTGCGTAGTCATTTCGTTCTTCAGGTCCTGGCGGGGTACCTGTTTTACCACGCATTCCTTTACACCGTCACCCTGCGTGTAACCTACCTACCCGGGACTGCCAACCTATGGGCGGTTGCTCTGTCGATGGGACAGAGCGCCCGAGTAGTTTGGTCTTTCCAACACACCGTCTTCGATGTGTTTCCGCCACCCGCCGCCCTTTTTGATGTGCAAAGTCCTCCACAGGCTGAGTGGGTACGTGGCCTTCGTTTGGTTGTTCACTTCCATCTGGCCGGCACAAGCCTGGTCCGCTCAGCTGTGGCGGTGGCGCCCGAATCCTGTTCCCCTATCGTTCCCCGATTTCCACTTGGGGTCGATTGGTGACCTAGGGACCTCGTTGGTCTTCACATCGTGGATGTTTCTGAGGCAGGATGCCTGCCGAAGTTTGGTCGATCTTTGACTGTCCAATCCTCTCCGCTGGACACATTCTGAGTGGCAGACTTCTGTCTCTCACTGGCACAGTTTTCCTTCTGGGATGAACAACACTTCACGGACACGCCCATCGGTGGCGTTCGTGTTTCCCTACCTCATTTGGTTATTTTTGAGACGCGTCCCAACATATGCACCACGCTTAGGACCCGCCTGTCGGCCATTCGGGTACCGTTTGGGTCATTCACGGGGTTGGTCGTTCTTCACAAGGAATTGGATTTCCTCATGCGGGCCTTGCTTTGGGCTTCGGCCAACCCCGCGTCAGATTCCTCCTCTGTGGTCTCTGGCGGAGACTCTCCCACTGCTCTCGTCTGCCTCTTACACTATTTACCCCGCGCCTGGACACTTCCATACCATGCCACTGTTCCTTCTGGCATTGGCAGCGGGTGACGGCGTCTCGGAAATGGCTGCCATGTCTAGGACCCGGCATTGCTTCCGATTTTCTCCCATCCTTGAGTCTGTTACTTTGGCTCCGTCTGTTAGTTTTGTAGCTACAACCGTACGCGACACTCCCGTTTTTAGGCCTTTCCTGTACCGGCTTCCACACGTGGTAGGGTTCATCGTCCGTTATGCCCGGTTCAAACCCTGCATACGTCTGTGTTCTCGGCCAGGTCAGTGTCGGGGTTGGCATTACGGGTGGCGCCTACGTCCAATAGGAGGCTTGATCGCCGTGCTGTGGGACTTCGCCTGTGTTGGGTTCTTCGGGCCAGTAACCCGGACGTTCTGGGCACAGCTCATGACGTCCGTTCGTACGCTGCTACATTTAGATTTTACTTGATTTTTCTCGCCCGGACTTTGCCGACACAGGGCTTTGGTCTTCCCCCACCACGTTTGTCTCCTCCTCTCTGTCGTTGTCCACCGACAGACCGGGGCGTCCTTGTAGTGCGTTGGGCCAGCAGGTTCCCTCGGGGTCTACCTGCAGGGTTCCTTCTGTCTCTTGTCCGTCTCCTGTCCTGTCCTTCCCTTATTGGGGGTTGGGGGTGGGGGGGGGGGGGGAGGGAAGGGTATTGCACTATACCCATACTTGCACCTATGTTAAAAATAAATAACTGGGCTAAGCTTTTGATATACTTTCTAGTCTTAACCCTTAACTGGCGGCGCCCGGCTATAGCCGGGCGAGAGAACCAAGGACTATGTGGCGGGGCCCGGCTATAGTCACATGCAATTTTTAGCACGTAATGTGCTCTGAGAGAGAGCGGAGCGGTGGGAGGAGCGTAGGTTACCTCGTGACCGCTCGCCACGGTGGCCGTGGAGCTACTGAGATGTACTGCACCCTACTCCACCTCCCTCACTCGTTTCACACGTAATAATGTAAGGAAATGACCGTATTTTATCGATTTTGCCCTTCGGTTGCATGATCGTTGCAAGACAACCAGTGATCGTAGAAGGATGGTTCTGGTGTCATTGGAAAGCTGAATTAACACCCTTTCAGGGATACATACTTGTATTACGCTCTGGCTCTTGTTTATGCATGAAAACGAGCACGGAAACAAGCTCGTTTACGGTAAACCCCCCGCTGGGCGGCACAGTCAAATATACTCCACCACCCGCTCTTTGAGTGTTAAGTATACTACATTCTTTCGGTATGACTTGTCCTCATACCACTGAAATGTTCTCATATGGCTTTTCGTGCTCGTCACTGACACTGCTCATGTAGTTTCTCGTCACATCCTGTACGGTACTCCTATTCGGCGTATGCCGGTATTTACTCGTTACAGTATGGGTCGTCCTGATTTCTTCCGGAAGGAAGAGGGGGGGGGGGCATCCTGGAATTTATATTCATCATTATGAAATGCATCATTCTTTGTCTTAGGCGAAGTTATCTCATGGAATAAGACTTGACTGTACTTGACCTCTCTTGATATGCACCTGTCTGTACACTCTTTATATAAACTCTCTTGTTTAAGTCGGTCTTTCCATGGTCCTGATATTTCCTAAGGGCTAAGTTTGTGTTTTTTCGCTTGGATGTCCGCCTCCAATTTATTACTCTAGCTCTACGTTGGAGACGTAGAGGCTACTACTAAATTGGGAGGTTTGACACTCTCCCAATACCAAAGAAGGAAAACCTTCTATTTGGTAGGTAGCCTCGGAGTATCCAACGTCATAGTATCCCGCCCTCACACCGTACCCCTGCCCATCCAATCTTGTCTAATTAACTTGATACCTGGATGATCTAATGAACCCGGTCGGGTTGTGCGGTGGACCCGTGACAACGGCTTAAGGAGCCAGATAGGATGGACAATGTTCTACAATTTTCTCTTTTCTTTTTCATCAATATTTTAATTTCCTTTAAAATAGTAGCCTTAGAAGTGTGTACAATGTACCTAGTAGAGAGAGTAAGGTGCTACTCTAGATGTTATCGATTTAATCGCGCTAGTGATTACGATAATTGCCCGCTCCAGAGCGGAGCGGAATTATACGATAAGTATATAGCTCTATGTTGGATACTCCGAGGCTACCTACCAAATAGAAGGTTTTCCTTCTTTGGTATTGGGAGTGTCAAACCTTCCAAAAATTACATCAGACATGACAAAAAACAATATAATGACCTCACATACTCATTTCAATGCTCCGTCTGGCGTCACTCAGTCCGCCGATTGCTATGCATGCAGTGTTGCCAGTGCTACCAGGATTTTCTGCTACACCTAATTTCTAGCAATTTAGGGCTGTCGTACGGTACATCACCAAGTACGGTCCAACCCCACCTGACCCCTACAGTACCGGTATGTTGTCATAGTGCTTTGGCATCAACAATATTATGCTTGGATAAATAGGATAAATAAACACACAAATGTGGGGTAGTTGTAAAGTTCAATGGGTATGTGCAGAAACACAGGGGATGAACCTAATATCCAGTCCAGTGGAATTCAAATGATGCAGACATTGCAGTTTCATATTTTTCCATTAACCTTTGAACGGCGAGCTGTGTGTAGTGAACACCATACTACTGGGCGGCAATATTAGGCTCCATTCCCGCCTATAATACAGTAGTAATTTTACGATAAGTATCGTTATTACTAATTCATATGCGCCTATTTTACGTTTAATATGAAGATAGTAACATGTAACAATAATAAAACAAGTGGGAACAGGGTGTCAATCCACAAAATGTGAATTGTGTTATTAAAAAAAAAAAAAAAAAAAAAAAAAAAAAAATCATTATGGTTTATTATTTTGTTATCATTATAGCGCGACGGGAGCGGCGAGCTCTAGGGGGGGTCCGGCATGCCCCAATATATTACATAGGCTTTCAAGCTTACAGATTTTAAAATGACAACCGGGCTCCTGCCCTTCATTCGTGGTGTCATTTTAAAATGACAACCGGGCCAGAAGGGTTAAGAAAGAAATATACGGTATACATAAACGGTAAACCAAAGTAGTTTTCTTAACCTTTAAAATATTCTTCTTGCATGACTAATCAATTTCATACAGATTCCCACCAATAGCCATTGGAAAAACTAACCATGAATTCTTAATCCATACTGATGGGTGAAAGTGCAAATTTTCCAAAAATGTCTTAGAAATCTGCTTTAGTCTCCTGATATACCCTACTTAGGCCATGTTCAGTTTTCGAGTAAATTTGCACTTACAACCAATACAGATTTAGAGTTAACAAATGATTTTGGCAAGGATGTAGTATTCTGGTGTACCGTCCGCCTTGCTTACACTATGCGGACGCTCACGATCATGTTCTAGTCTACTTTGACTGCCGTGGGATAAAATAATAGGTTGAAGGGGGGCTTTGTCACCCCTCACCCACCATGACTTAGCCTATAGTCATAATCATATATATTGGCAGCAGGGGGCAAACAACAGAAAAAATAGACGGGAAGTTAACCGCGAGTGATCGACTTATGTAAACATGACGACCGTACACTCAGATACTACATCATTTCCATTGTTTTTTACAAAAGCTTTTTGGGTCAATATAAAGGAGACAGACCACAGCTATTTTCAAAGTTCTTTTATATATTTATTATCTTTTTTTTTAGGTTCATAAGCTTTCTATAATGATGATTATTGCTGGAAATGAGTAGGCTAGCTTGCAGTGGTGGGGGCCGTGACCCCCCATGTTTAGCCTAGGCCTATAGCCTAGATTGCAGTGGCGGCCTGCCTGCCTAGGCCTATAGATTGTTGGATAATGGGTAAATTCTCATTCTTCTCATATTAAAATGCAAAAACTCATTGGCTGTCAGTGTCACACAGTACAATCCGCGCGAAACGGCGAATTTATTGGTGGATGGAGGATGGTTCTGGGTTTACCGGATGACGGTACCACCCTATAACTGTGGGAATAGTGTTTGGATGGTGGAAATCGCAAATTATTGCCGACCAGTCATTCATGAAATGTGAGGCAAGCGAGGCCTACATCTATCTATCTATCTATCTATCTATCTATCTATCTATCTATCTATCTATCTATCTATCTATCTATCTATCTCTCTCTCTCTCATAGACACACACAACACCACACCCTAGGATCGGTTTGGAGATATTGGCACAGTAAATACACCAATAAAAATGGTAATAAGAGGAAAAATAGGTGATAATAGAAGGGGGGGAAGGAGGGGACTTTGACACATGTTGAGGAGTGATAAAAGGTATGGAGGGAAATTATCTCAATCACCATTTCACTTGTTTTAGGTGCTACTGGGGCCTTTTAAAAGTTTTGTTTAGGCCTTACCTCTTAAGAGTGTTCTCGCCTATGCCCACCAAAACCTTTTAAGAGTGTTCTCGCCGTTCCCGAGTTAAGTAGTGAGATATCATTTGGTAAAAAAAAAATACAAATAAAAAATAAATAAAAATGGAAAGGGTGGGGATTGGGCCTGAGTAAATAGATAGATAGATAGATAGATAGATATAGAGATAAGTTAGAATAGGTGACATGATTCTTATAAAGGTATGTCAGAAGCTGCTGAATCAGAGGTGAGGGAAAAAGTGCCTCTCTGACAACGGCTTTGGGCTGTATTCTCAATTGGCACACAACCCAGTCAAACAGGAAACCGTTGTATAAGTAAATTCATTACTATTTATATTTTTTCACCAACCAACTTTACAATCTCTGCCATACCCATAGCTTACTCTGACTGTTCCTTTTACTTATATATTTTCTAGATCTCAAGTGACGGCGTCTCTTCCGTGGCAGCCAAAGCGTCACATTTTTCCTTTGCCTCTCAACTTTCTCTTCATAATTGCTGAGGGGCACAGGGCCCTGGGTGGGGCTTTGGTTTCTCGGGCGTTTCCACACCCTCCTCAGCTCCCCGCCATGGAGTGGCTTCGGTCACCCAGGCTTTATTGTGGTCGGCAGGGAGGGTTCTTTGGGGGCGCTCGGTTATGGCCTTGGCCTTGCTCGGGGCCGTTCGGCCAGGCAGCTTGGGGAACAACAACAACAACTTCTAAACTCAATTAATGAAATTAACAAATACATGTGGCACTCCAAGGACTCGAACCTAGGATACTCACACCGAAATTCCGCGCACTTATGCATTACGCTATCAAGACAGGTTGTATTTCAGATGAGGGTAAAATAATTCCCGCATACACTGATTTCTCACTATTTAATAGAGATAATAAATTTGTTTACTGATTTCTCAATAATCAATAGAGAAAAAAACTGTTAATGTCTCTGCATCAAATTATTGCAAAGTTTTTATAATTAACACCATATTTTCCTATCAAATCTTCGTAATAGCCGGGTAACCAAAATGGGGATATGACAATTTACCGTCAGCTGAATATTACACACGCTGGAGTATAAGAGGACAACCAAGTTCCGCGGTGAAGGTTCGGTGTGGAGTATAAGAGAACAACCGAGATGCGGAGGTTAATGAAAGCATGTGATCCTACCGGGATTCGAACCTGAGTTACCACATACAGATCTTAAACAATACGTGCATATGAAGCAGAAATATTGCTTTATATGGTAAATATAGGCCTAACTAATTTTGTCAGAATTGAAGTTAAATCTTTCGCACTGGCGGGCGTGTAACCCTCCGGATCCGGGGGCTCTCATATGAGGCGATCGTCGTGTCTGGGGGTATTCCTGAAAAATGGCTATCTTCATAATTCGATATCTACTGATTGAGACCACCTAGAGCAATCAACTAAATTGTATAGTGTAGAACCAACCTTCGTCTGTAGAATAGCGTTGAGTTGACATCGCTACGACAAGTGGTTGCCGAGATATGATGATGGGAATGGAGGTAATTTCCCGCGTATTTTCGCCTGCGTCCGAACGCTTCGCCGCGACCCTGGCTAGCACGCACAAAGTCACTCGTTGCTTCCTTGGCTTTGGTACCGGTACACAATATTATGTTTTTATGGAGATAATGTGATATTATTGTGACATTTATTACTTGTTCAACCATAATTTGAGGTATATGAAACTTTATATAACATATTTTCGGCACTTTGACTGTTATTGGATATTATTGTGTCACTTTCACTCTTATTACTCTTCTTGTTATGAATTATTGTAACTCACTGTTATTATTGAGTTATTATTACTTGTTATACATATGTGTGTCACTTTCACTTACTAGGCTAGGCTACGCTAGGCTAGGCTAGGCTAGGCTAGGCTAGGCTAGGCTAGGCTAGGCTAGGCTAGGCTAGGCTAGGCTAGGCTAGGCTTAGGCTAGGCTAGGCTAGGCTTAGGCTAGGCTAGGCTAGGCTAGTCAAGCGTACGGTACCGTACCCGCATCTTCACTAACCACTTGTTCTTCGTCAAAGTCACTCCCAAGTTCACTCAGTTCACTATATTCACGAGCACCGCAGTCACCATCGTCATTATCCTCGTAATGATCTTCCTCATCGGTACTAATAAAGCCCAGAAACTCTAATCCATCCGCCACTACGCTACCCACTTGTTCATCGCCAAAGTCACTCCCAAGTTCACTCAGTTCGCTATATTCCTTAGCTCTTCCAGAGTGTGTGCAACACCACTGGGACTAAGCACTGTTTTCTTGGTCATTTTAGCCTTGCTTTTGTTAGGCGTACGGGACGCGGCGGCAGGCGTCGATTCGGACACAGCGATTTATTTTGGATTAGCTCCATCCATGTTGGATGCGTTACGAGAACTGATGTTTCATGTTAGTTAGTGCTTGGTGGCGCTGCGGTTGCCCACGCATAAACAAAAATCCGCCCGCGCGATTTAAACCCTTTGATTTTGATTTTGTCTCATATGAAGCCTCCCGGACTCCTAACCAAAATACGTTTTGCCTCATATGAGTCCTCCCGGATCCCATGGGTTAAACAAGATGTCTGTTGCAGCTGCCGAGTTAAACCATTGTACTGTCCTTATGTACGTGAATGACCTGCCGATAGGCATAAACTCCTACATGTCAATGTTTGCAGATGACGTAAAAATTATGAGACAAATAACAAATATAAGTAGTTGTGAGGAGCTGCAAGGGGATTTAGATAGATAAAATATACGAATGGAGCACCAAGTGGAAAATGAGATTTAATATAAGTAAATGTCATGTGTTAAATATGGGAAGAAGTGTGAATAGACCAAATTGGGAGTACAGGATGGGAGATAATATAATTAGCAAGGCCGAAAAAGAAAAGGATTTAGGGTTGATTATACAAGATAGCTTGTCGCCAGAGAAACATATTAACAAGCTCTTTAGCGGAATGTATGCAATGGCTGGGAATATGAAAGTTGCTCTGAACTACTTGGATGAGAACATGTTAGCAAAAATTATAAAAAGTATGATTAGACCAAGATTGGAGTATGCAGCAGTGGTGTGGTCCCCGCATCTTAAGAAGCATATTCACAAGTTAGAAAGAATCCAGAGAGCAGTTACTAGATTAGTACCAAGTCTCAGAGAACTGCCATATGAAGGGAGGCTAGAAAAATTAAATCTACCGAGTCTAACAGAGAGGAGAGAGAGGGGAGACATGATAATGATGTACAAATGCACCCGAGGGTTGGAGAGGCTGGATAGGGAGGATATATTAATTATGGATACAGGAATAACTAGAGGCCACAGCTACTAAGTAAAAAGACCTACCTGCAGGAACGATATCAGAAAGTTTAGCTTCCCCTATAGATGTATTGACAAATGGAATAGGCTGGAGGAGGAGGTGGTAGGGGCAAGGAACATCCATATTTTAAAAGAAAAAATTGGATGAAAGTAGACTGAGAGACGGGACAACACGAGCTTAGCTCAACTCCTGTAAACTACAATTAGGTAAATACATGTATGTATGTATTATAATACTAAAAAATACCAAAAGTTCATAATACAGTAAGTCAAAAAATATAACCCCACCTTTTGCGTGTCACTTAACATCTCAGCCACAACCTTCTTCATCACATTCCTCATCTTGCGACCTCCGAGTATGGCCTTCATAAAACTAGTGCCCAGGAGGTCCTCCTCGGAAGTGTCACTGCTGGAGTCCATCCCCCCCGCGTTCTTGGTGCTCAGCCGACCCGACCGCCTGGGAGGAGCTGGGGCACTGGGCTTGAGGAACCCACTGCCCGTTTCTGTGGAGTCGTTCTTGTTTTCATCTTCGGTTGGTGTAGAGCATCGCGAGAGGTGACGGCCATTAGGGCGCTTCTTGGCTCTGAAAAGGAAGGGGACTGGGGTTATATTTTATTGTTTATACAGCATACCGGTTTATGTATTTAATTATTTATTTTTATTATTTTAATACCAAAAGTCACTTCCTGCCTGGGCGAGGAAGCCCTCAGAAATAAAACAAAACAGCAGAAGAAATAAAAATAGGGTAAATATAGAAACAAATTGAATATATGCACACCAACTAAATACTATGATATACTGGTTAATATCTTGTCAAATTGCAAATGTACTTTAATAGAAAATTCTAATATTAATTGTAGTTTCTTTATTCATACAGAATTTAGTAAAATTTACCAGAACGTCCTGAACTTCCCAAATTTACTAATTCCTTGAACTTGACGATAGTGCATTGTTGTATGTGCGGTTAGTTTGCTTGGGAAACAAACTAGCGTGTTGATATAGGGGTGAAGGAGTTGTATTGCTGTGCACTCACTACAACTCATGTAGTGATGTACACCCTATGTGGTGGTTTTGTGTTCATTTATTTCATAATTTCATTTGATTAAGGCATTATTTCCACATAGCGATTTTGATAAGTTCTTTTGCCTCTATATTGTGTCGTCCCTGTTTTGTTTTGTTTATTTTGCAATATTTACAATTTAATAGCTATAACTATAAATACAACAATTTGACTAACTTGCATCAGGTCATTGTCATTTAAGCAAATTTTCTGGCAATTTTTTTATAATTTTTGGGTCTAGCAGCTTGTAAAAAAGGCAATGGTATATTTATAATTTCAGCTTTCCATAGTAACTATTCTATATTCAATCTAGTTTACAGATCAAAGTCTGACAAATGAGAAGCTGAGTCACTTCTCATTCATAATTATATCATCATCTATCTATCTATCTATTGCCTGACGCCGTGATCCCCGAAGGGGTGGCCACGAACGAACCGCCCCCATGCACCTCTGTCCCCAGTCAGTCGACGCCCCTCCCCCCAACCAGCACCGCCTTCGTTCATGTACTTCCTCACTCATCATCATCATCATCATCAAATCTGACGCCTCGCTTCCAGAGGAAGCGCCCCAAAAGGGATGGCCATGGCAGAAACTGCCTCCAGGCTCCCAGACATGCCCCGACTGACCTACTTCACAGTGCCATTTCCACTAAGTGGATTATAACCATGAACACTGAAGGAGCAGACCCAGAGCAGTCCCTCACCCGGATGGCAGTTCCACCACTGTTTTGCTATTTTATTTACCCCAGTGGGGCCCTGGCTGGAAGCATACCAAGCACAGGAATTTTCTGGAAATAGGAACCAGTGGTCCACTGCTCCAGAGGCTGATTGCACCACCAAAGTGGCGGGCGGTGGGGTCGCCACATCCCTACGCCAGAGAGAGAAAGGCCAACTTGTGCCAGTGGGCTGTGAGAGTAAGACACTAGGGAAACATGGGGCACACCATTATGGCCCCACTGCCTTCACCACTCTCAAGAAAAGTTAGAAATAAGAATTATGATAAAGGTACAGTCAGAAAACGGCTATGGGAAGTAGAGGACACCAACCCTCACTCTGATAGATCCAGCCCACCACCAGTATATATACAGTACAGTACAGTATATACAAAGTTCTAATAACTGTATGTCTCTGAATGTGATAAAATTACCAACATCATTAATTGGACAGATGTGTACAAGCAGGCTTGGTTGGTATATGTTCAAAGAATGAATGATCCAAATTGAGTGAAAAGATGCAAATCTGTGAAAGCAGAGGGAGTTACACGGAGGGGTAGACTTAGGAAGACTGGGTATAAGGTTTACCAAACTGATTTCAAACTTAAAAACTTGACAAGTGATACAGTGCAGAATTGAACTGCCTGGAATGCCTCAATTAGGACATAAGAGTGAAACTGTCCATAAATTTTGTATTGCCAATCACGAGTCAGTTGATGTGCCTTACCTGATCTTGTAAATAACCTCCTGAATAATTATTCTATTTTACATTATATTCTTCAGGCCACTACATAAACAACACCATGAACAACACCCCCTTAACACACACACACACACACATTGGACCTAATGTTTACTAGAGACCCAGATGTAATTTCTGATATAAAATACTTACCACCTTTAGGCAAGAGCGATCACGTTGTAATGGATATAGAAATCCTATTGGGTTATTCCAATATGGAGGAGAGGGAGGAGCACAAGGAAACTAGGTTTGACTATCCAAAAGGAGACTACCAATCACTGAGACAATACTTTAGAGATGTTGACTGGAGTGAAATACATCAGAGAAATAGTGTAGACGAGAAGTATGGAGTATTTAAAACAATATATGAAGAAGGAGTTAATAAATATGTCCCTAAACAAGGTAATAGGTCAGCGAAGGTAAAGGATTGGTTTAATGAAAAATGTAGGAAAGCCAAGGAAAAGAGAGACCAAGCGTGGAAGGTAGCTAGAAAAAGGTGTAATAGAGAAACTTGGAACAGATACAAGAGATTAAGAAATGTATATGCTGCAATCAGGAGACAAGAAGCCAGAGAATATGAGAAGAACATTGTGAAAAAATGTAAGAGTGATCCTAAGCTGTTCTATAGGTTTATAAATAGTAAAATGAAGGTAAGGGATAGAATAGTGAGGTTGAAGGTTGAAGGGACCACTTATGATGACGACCAGAATATGTGTGAAATTATGAACAATACACTACACTCAGTATATACTAAAGGTGATAACTTTGAAGAAGTACCGGTAGGTGAAATTGGTGATAAACTGGGAGAGATTAATTTTCTCCCAGAGGAGCTAGTAGAAATAATGAAAGGACTAGATGTGAAAAAAGCAGTGGGACCTGACAATGTAGCGGGATGGATTTTGAAAGAATGTGCTGACGAACTAGTGAAACCCTTATATGAGATAATGAAATACTCTCTGGAAGTGGGAAAATTACCAATGGACTGGAAGAGAGCCAACATTGTACCGATTTATAAAGGTGGGAACAGGGAACATCCATTGAATTATCGACCTGTGTCACTTACTAGTATAGTGTGCAAAATCTGTGAGAAAATAATTAAGAAAAGATGGATGATTTACTTGGAAAAGAATAATCCACTATCTAACAGGCAATTTGGATTCAGGGAGGGTACCTCATGTGTTACAAATCTACTCAGTTTTTATGACAGAGTGGTTGACATATTACAAGAGAGAGATGGATGGGTGGATTGCGTATATATTGACATGAAGAAAGCTTTTGACAGAGTATCGCATAGCAGGCTGAAGTGGAAATTAAAAGAGTATGGAGGGATTCAGGGTAGTTTGTTAAATTGGATGGAGGACTATCTTTCAGGGAGACAGATGAGGACTACTATCAGAGATAAATTTTCTACGTGGAAAGATGTCACAAGTGGAGTTCCGCAGGGAGCGGTGCTGGCTCCCATAATGTTTCTAATATACATTAACGACATGCCAAAGGATATAAATGCATATATGAATATGTTTGCAGATGATGCCAAGATCATGAAGCGTATAGAAGATGAAAACAGTGGTAGGGAATTACAGAGGGATTTGGATAGGATAGATCAATGGAGCAAGAAGTGGAAAATGGAATTTAACACAAATAAATGTCATGTAGTGGAAATGGGAGTAAGTAAAAGAAGGCCTCATATGGAATATAAGTTAGGAGAAAACACTATTAACCCATCAGAGAAAGAAAAGGACTTAGGGATACCTGTTAGGAGTGATCTTTCACCTGAGAATCATATTAATAAGATAGTGGGAGAAACATATGGACTGCTAAACAGAATAAAAATAGCCTTTAACTATATAAACGAGATGCTGGAGAAAATAATAAAAACATTGGTGAGACCAAGACTGGAGTATGCGGCAGTGGTGTGGGCACCACATCTAAAAAAGTATATAAAGAAGCTGGAGAAGGTTCAGAGAGCTGCAACTAGGATGATACCAGAACTGAGAGAATTACCATATGAGGAGAGATTAAAGAAATTAGATTTACCATCTCTAATGGATAGGAGGGAGAGAGGCGATATGATTATGATGTACAAACGTGTGAGAGGACTCGAAAAGGTGGACAAGAAGGGTTATATTGTGAAAGATAATGGTAGAACTAGGGGGCATAGATATAAGCTAATGAAAGGAAGATGTAAAGGAGATGTGAGAAAGTATAGTTTCCCTTACAGAAGTATAAGTAAATGGAATCAGTTGGAAGAGGAAGTGGTGTGTGCCAAAAACATTCATATTTTTAAGGCAAAGTTAGATAATTGTAACTCAGGAAGCGGGACAATACGAGCCTAAAAAGCTCAACTCCTGTATACTACAAATAGGTAAATACAAATAGGTAAATAAATACACACACACACACACACAAAATACTAGGTGTAAATACTTTAATGACATTCAAACAACATATAACAAATATTAAAAGCAAACTGACACCCAAACTTTAAACCCTCAAGTCACTTGCCCACACACAATTTGGACACAACAAAGAAACTACCACCACAGTATACAAACAATATATACGATTAGTGATGGAATATGTAAGCCCTGCCTGGGCTTCTGACCTAGCTAAAACACATCACAAGACCTTTCAGTCCATTTTAAAACAAAACCCTAAAAATCATCACAGGCTGCACAGCTACTACACCTACATCAAGAAACCAAAGTCCTCAAAGTCAAAGACCACCTGGACATGAGAGGCATTCAATTCCTGGCTGCAACCTCAACAAACCAACATCAACCACTACGCTACATGGCAGCACACCCACAGACACCAAGAAACATCAAAACAACACCCAGCACACGATATCACACGCACATACTGTCATCTCTCCCTCCCTGCCCACACCAAACCAGCTTCCAGCAGCACATCCATACCCATATCACTCGCCGTTCCATCCAATCACTCAAAGACAACACGTAGCTGCATGCACGACCTCCCGAAATCCATGCTTCTGAGTCCTACCTTCCTCGCGAGGACAGAGTCCACCTGGCCAGACTGAGATGTGGGCACCATCTAGCAGTTCTGAGCTATCAGAAGAATCTGGATGACTCTGTCGGCGACGCCTGTCCAGGATGTAAGACAGCACCCCATACTATTAAACACAGCATAGAAGACTGCATTCCACACAATCACTTACGCCAACAACATAATCTACATTCCTTGAGAGCCCTGTGGGAAAGCCCAATCTCGGCCATGAAATGGAGAATGCTTGTGAATAGACGAGTGATAACGTGGTCGTTGGGAGAGGGGGTCAGGCGCCAGTTGGACTAGATAATAGTCCGTCAGGTGCCTGGCCCAGGGAGCCGGTGTATATATATGAAAGATCATGCCGGGATGTGAGGTGGGAGGGCATTGTTGTGGTCGGCTTCGCTGCGTGTCTGCCTGCTGAGATCAGAACCTCTAGGGGAGGTCTGGGACCTGGGAGTCTTTTGCTAGAGACCTCAAATGGGCCTAGGTCTCTGGGTCTTCTCCTGGGTGACCTAGATGTGTATTGGCCCATTTTTTACCAATACCGATACCTCCAAAATTAGCCGATACCACCGATACCGATACTCTGGCACATCCCTAGTAGATTTGGTACTACACCCTCTGCAATTTTTCCAAGTGTATATTATTAAGCAACGTTCCCTTCTACGTTCCAACGAGTATAGCTTCAGCTACTGAAAGGGTTAACTAGGTAGTGTAATCTCACCTGGTATTATTCTTCTGCCTTCCGGTGGTAATGAGAGACATGAAGGACTCGGCCATGCGCTCCTCAACCCGTTCCATGTGACTCTGCATCGTGCGTTCCAGACAGCTCGTCACACGCTCCACCAGTGGGCTAAGATCAGTATAATAAAAATTAGGGTAATGGAGAAATAGAAAGTTAGAGTAGTCTACTAGATAAACAGATATTTATTAACCACACAGTAAGTTACCTAATATGTACAGTAATACTGTACATTATTTTATGTAAAGTCATAACCCATGTGAATTTTTGAATTTTTAAAGCCTCCAAAGATTTTGGGATATTTTAGAACACAGTATTTTCTTGTTTGGGTTCAATACAGATTCAAATGGGCATACTAGCTTATGACTGTGTATGTCCTGATAATCACCGAGGTAGGTACAGGGTGTCACGCGTTATGACAAATACTTACAGGAATGAAAGATTATGCAATTCTAAGTAAAAACTGTTCTATATACATATGCTATATTCTGCGTCAGTGTTTGGTAATCAGTGATTTAAATTTGACCGTTAGCCAGTGAGGAGGGGGGCTACGCTGGTGCCGCTGTGAGGACATTTACTTTTTATTATTTCGTTATGCCATGATATCTTTGAAAAAGGGACTATTTCTAAACTGCTATTGTATGGATTTGTCAATTAGGATAATATGAAGTCTGGTAGTAATGTAAATAGCTGTTAAACCTTCTCTACTGTAATGTAACATGGCACTAATGCATCAGTTGTCCACTCCTGTGTCCCTCAGTTTGTGTCAAAACTTGTACAGTAAGAGTATGGAAGGCCAAACACGATTCTTGTTATTTTCCACCGTTTGAGACTAAAACTTCAAGAAAATGTGATTTACTTACTCAAATGTAAAATATGGAAACATGATATTCATTAATGGGCTCTGCAATGGAAGTTCTAGTGCTGCTGTTGCCGAATACAAGAGGTACCCAAACAGGTGTCTAAATTCCAAAGTGTTTTACTGTACAGTGTTTTCCAGCATCTGCGTGACAGAGGAACGTTTCCTGGAGTTTGTGGTACAGCCGAACGAATAAAGAGTCAAAGACAAAGTAATACAGAAATTATTAACATAGTCAAACATCAGCACAAACAGTTTTGAGGAAGGCTGAGTATTAAAGCTGACGGCGGTCACATTGAACCTTTAGGATAATTTAATCTGAGCAGTACTGTACATTTATATTTTAATGAAAGGTTCTTAGAATATCCCTTTGTATTACCCAAGCAATGATAAACACGTCAGGAGGTTATGTGATTTCCATTGTTCAAATTCTAAACTTTGTGCGAACTGATGCATTAGTGCCACGTTTCATTACAGTAGAGAAGGTGTAACAGCTGATTACATTACTACAAGACTTCATATTACCCTATTGACAAATCCATACAATAGCAGCTTAGAAATACAGTACTGTAGTCCCTTTTTCAAAGATATCATGGCATAACAAAATAATAAAGCGTAAATGTCCTCACAGCGGCACCAGCGTAGCCCCTCCCTCCTCACTGGCTAACCTTCAAAGTTAATTCACTAATTACCAAACACTGACGCAGAATAAGGCATATGTATATAGATTTTTTTTTTACTTAGCATTGCATACTCTTTCATTCCTGAAAGTATTTGTCATAACTCGCGTGACACCCTGAGAATAATACAATAACTAGGGGTAGACTACGAAAGAACATTGGGGAGGGGAGGGAATGTGTGCGTGAAAAATGGAGGCCGTACCTGTACAGTATGAAAGAACAATTTGTCTAAAGCCTACTAGGCCAGGGCCCTTATAAGACTAGGTCCTTACCTGTACAAGATGGTAGGCTAGTGTTGTTATCCTTGGAAGTTAGGAATACAGAGATACTGGTAGGTGTGTGTGTGTGTATTTACCTAATTGTATTTACCTAATTGTAGTATACAGGTGTAGAGCTTTTTAGGCTCGTATTGTCCCGCTTCCTGAGTTACAATTATCTAACTTTGCCTTAAGACTATGAATGTTTTTTGCACACACTACTTCATCTTCTAACTGATTCCATTTACTTATACTTCTGTAAGGGAAGCTATACTTTCTCACATCTCCTTTGCGTCTTCCTTTCATTAGCTTATATCTGTCCCCTAGTTCTACCATTATCTTTCACAATATAATCCTTTTTGTCCACCTCGAGTCCTCTCACGCATTTGTACATCATAATCATATCACCTCTCTCCCTCCTATCACTTAGAGATGGTAAATTTAATTTCTTTAGTCTCTCCTTATATGGTAATTCTCTCAGTTCTGGTATCATCCTAGTTGCAGCTCTCTGAACCTTTTCCAGCTTCTTTATATGCCGCATACTCCAGTCTTGGTCTCACCAATGTTTTTATTATTTTCTGCAGCATCTCTTTGTTTATTTAGTTAAAGGCTATTTTTATTCTGTTTAACAGTCCATATGTTTCTCCCACTATCTTATTAATATGATTCTCAGGTGAAAGATCACCCCTAACAGTTATCCCTAAGTCCTTTTCTTTCACTGATGGGTTAATAGTATGTTCTCCTAACTTATATTCCATATGAGGCCTTCTTTTACTTACAGTAATGTACTCCCATTTCCACTACATGACATTTATTTGTGTTGAATTCCATTTTCCACTTCTTGCTCCATTGATTTATCCTATCCAAATCCCTCTGTAATTCCCTACCACTGTTTTCATCTTCTATACGCTTCATGATCTTGGCATCATCTGCGAACATATTCATATATGCATTTATATCCTTTGGCATGTCGTTAATGTATATTAGAAACATTATGGGAGCAAGCACCGCTCCCTGCGGAACTCCACTTGTGACGTCTTTCCACGTAAATTTTTTATCTCTGATAGTAGTCCTCATCTGTCTCCCTGAAAGATAGTCCTCCATCCAATTTAACAAACTACCCTGAATCCCTCCATACTCTTTTAGTTTCCACTTCAGCCTGCTATGGGATACTCTGTCAAAAGCTTTCTTCATGTCAATATATACGCAGTCCACCCATCCATCTCTCTCTTGTAATATGTCAACCACTCTGTCATAAAAACTGAGTAGATTTGTAACACATGAGGTACCCTCCCTGAATCCAAATTGCCTGTTAGATAGTAGATTATTCTTTTCCAAGTAAATCATCCATCTTTTCTTAATTATTTTCTCACAGATTTTGCACACTATACTAGTTGTTGTTGTTGTTGTTGTTCCCCAAGCTGCCTGGCCGAACAGCCCCAAGGCCCCGAGTAAGGCCAAGGCCATAAACGAGCGCCCCCACAGAACCCTCCCTGCCGACCACAATAAAGCCTGGGTGACCGAAGCCACTCCATGGCGGGGAGCTGAGAGGGTGCGTAAACGCCCAGGAAACCAAAGCCCCACCCAGGGCCCTGTGCCCCTCAGCAATTATGAAGAGAAAGTTGAGGGGCAAAGGAATAATGTGACGCTTTAGCTTCCAATCTTGGTAGATTGGGAGGTCAATCCACGGAAGAGACGCCGTCACTTGAGATTTAGAAAATATATAAGTAAAAGGAACAGTCAGAGTAAGCTATGGGTATGGCAGAGATCGCTCAGGTCTCACTCTGATAGACCAGCCCATCGCCAAATACACTATACACTATACTAGTAAGTGACACAGGTCGATAATTTAATGGATGCTCCCTGTTCCCACCTTTATAAATCGGTACAATGTTGGCTCTCTTCCAGTCCATTGGTAATTTTCCCACTTCCATAGAGTATTTCATTATCTCATATAAGGGTTTCACTAGTTCGTCAGCACATTCTTTCAAAATCCATCCCGCTACATTGTCAGGTCCCACTGCTTTTTCACATCTAGTCCTTTTATTATTTCTACTAGCTCCTCTGGGAGAAACTTAATCTCTCCCAGTTTATCACCAATTTCATAAATTTCACCTACCGGTACTTCTTCAAAGTTCTCATCTTTAGTATATACTGAGTGTAGTGTATTGTTCATAACTTCACACATATTCTGGTCGTCATCATAAGTGGTCCCTTCAACTTTCAACCTCACTATTCTATCCCTTACCTTCATTTTACTATTTACAAACCTATAGAACAGCTTAGGATCACTATCACATTTTTTCACTATGTTCTTTTCATATGTTCTGGCTTCTTGTCCCCTGATTGTAGCATATACATTTCTTAATCTCTTGTATCAGTTCCAAGTTTCTCTAATACACCTCTCTCTAGCTGCCTTCCACGCCTGGTCTCTCTTTTCCTTGGCTTTCCTACATTTTTCATTAAACCAATCCTTTACCTTTGTTGACTTATTACCTTGTTTACCTTGTGTGTGTGTGTGTGTGTGTGATAGGAAGAGAGTGAGAGAATGGTACATCTGTGTTTGTGAGAGGCTGTTAGAGAGAAAGATATTATGCACGTTATGTGACAGAAAGGAACACTGCGAGAGAATAGTGCATCTGTGTTTGTGTGTGTCTGAAGGACCATTAAGAATCAAAGGGACAAACACAATCTCAATTCACTCTCTAACTCGAACACATCCCTCTTAAATAGAATAAAATCATCTGGAGGTAAATTTAACCCCTTCTCTACCGATGAGTCCTTTTAACTTTATTCTGGCTACGATTAGACAATTTTATTTAGCTTAGGAAGGACGTCTACCAATTAAAAGGCTCCAGACTATCTCAATAAATCCTTTTAGCTATGACATATCCTTCTTAAGCTTCATAAAATCCTCTAAATGTAGCTGAAATTAAATATAATACGTCGCCGGTACAGAAGGGGTTAATAGATAAAATTAAAATGTAAAACTTGCAAAACAAACAAGCCAAAAAAGGAACTGCACCATATAAAGACAAAATAACTGATCACAATTTTTTTCCCTATGAATATGAGGGAGACAAAAGGCAAAGCTGCCTGTAACAATTGTCTCCCCCAAAGTTGAAAGAGTGGGAGGTTGGCGGTCATCTTTGTTTTTTTGGGTGTATTGGAAAGAAGAGTGGGGTGCTTGTTTAGTGTAGTGAAATGGAAGGAGGAGGAAGTATTTTCGAGAGCTAGCTGGATTATTTTCCGTGTAAAGCCGGTATCACACGAGAGCTTTTATAGTCAACATTCGATAATCAAAACATTTCTGGTAACATTTCTGGAATATTTTGCACTAGTATCGGAAACTAGACGGATGGTAGATGAATTAAGGTAACCGAAATACTTAAAATGTTGACCTCATAATTTGTCAGACCAGTGTTGAGGGAAAAAGTGCTCGTGTGATACCGGCTTAAATGAGACAGAAACAGTGAGGGAGGCCAGACAAATTAAACAGGGGATCCAGCAACTTCTTATCAAATGCTTACGAGGCCTCCCCTGGGTATTGCCCTGCTCGATTGGTGTCTATAATCTCTCCAGTGTATGACATCATCTGACTGAAAGAGTTAAGGGAGCCCACCTCGCTTTTTTTCTCTTTCTCTCCCTCTCTCTTTGGCTTGTATTCATTTGGCCCCATTCACCCTACTGTTTAAAGACGTTTACCCCCATCCAGATGCCAATATTATCCTGGCGAGCGGTAAATAGCCAGCATATATATATTTTTGTTTTGACAGCAAGCAAAATTTGTACATATTTCGATAGAAAAATATCTCCGTCGAAGCCGGATTTCTCCATACAATGCTGGCTACCTATCGCTCGCCAGGAAGATATAGACACCTGGATGGGGATAAACATCTTAAAATAGTTGGCCGAATGGATACAAGCCAGGGAAAGAAAGAAAAGGAGAGAGAAATAAAAAAAGACGGTGACCCCCATTAAGAGAATGTGTTTGTGGGTGTTAGAGAAAAAGATTACTGTAGCCTACTGTACAATATAATTGCGTAAAAAAAACAAAAAATCTTTGGATTTTATTGGGAGGTTTGACGTACCTCCCAACCTACCAAATAGGAAAACCTACTATTTGGTAGTAGTCTTGGAAAATCCAACGTCAAAGCTGTTAACCTAATTGCAATGACGACTTGTCTATTTTGACTGCTATGTCGTCATCCCAACCGCGGTTAAATCCCAACCGCGGTTAAATAAGAAAACGTCTAGAGTCTACTCCTTAACTTGCTCTAGGAGACGTTGTACATTAACCAAAACTACCACCGAAGGTGAAAAACGCATAGAAGGGAAGAAAAAGGGATTTACCTGAGATACAGCTGATAGCCCAGCCCGTCTCCTGTCCATGTTTACATCTGGGCGAACCTGAGCGCATGCGCCGTTGGCCAACCATCATAATTCCACGTAGAGTAGACAGAGGAGCGAGGATGGGCAGGGGTCCGGCTTGTGGGAGGGTACAATGTACGTTGGATTTTCCAAGACTACCACCAAATAGTAGGTTTTCCTATTTGGTAGGTTCGGAGGTAAGTCAAACCTCCCAATTTGTTAGTAGTCTTGCCAAATCCAATGTCAAGGCCGCGTAACAAATTGGAGGACATCCAAGCCCAATTACCAAATACGGATGCAAAGCAAAAATATGAATGACAAAGAACACAAAATAAACAAGAGAATTTAATAAAAAGAGTGAAAAACTGAGGAGTAGCTAAGAAGAGCAGTTTTGTCAGTGTGACTTTGTCATTCATAGCATCGGAGAAAACTTGAAAAATCTACAACAGTACCGTACAAAAATCCATTTCTTCTGAAACGCAGATATGAACAGCATACCAGCATACAAACAAGGGAAAAATAGGTCACATGGGACATATACTGTACTGTATACAGAATATATAAATATACCCAAGCTCGTGACCACAGTGTCCGTAAGCCGTACCCCCTCCCTTTTCCCAAAGAAAACAAAGAAAAATAAAGAACGACGAGGAGGGAGCCCAGGGACCCAGCCAGGGCACCAGGAGATGAGATTCCCGAGAGCGATCACCCGCCCAGCAGGTCAGACGACAGACACGGAGAGGTAGGAGACGAAGGGTGTGACCGATGACCACAAACACACAGAGGCAATGTCGGGCAACGATCGACAGTGCAGGAACTGTAGGGAGGCTGCAAAGGATCGAAGAACATGCGCAGAATCCCCACAAGCAGGGAAACCAGCACGAAGTGCCCGACAAAGGAGGCGGCCAATCGGCACCCTCGACAAGCCCACAGCAGGCCTCGGTGACACCCACACAGCCGGCACCAAAGAAGCCACATATGCGTGCCAGGAGCACAGCGGGCAGCACACAAGGCGAGCATGGCCATGTCGGAAAGCCAGCGGCAGCCAGTCCCGCCACCCGACTACCAGAAACCAGCGCCACGAAGGGCAAAGGACTCCCGGGCAACAGCACCGGTGTCGCGTCCAGTGTGGATATCTGCGACGCCAGAAGGTCCAGAGTCCAGTCTAGAACCCACAGAGGAGGGGGCTGGCGTGGCGGCTGGCGAGCCCGGAAGGCCGGTTGCAGGAAGGAAACCAGCACGGTCGGTGGAACGACCAGCCCAGCCAGAGACACATAGACCACCCGGATGGCAGACAGGCGGCAGCGCTCAGAGCGAAACAGGAAGTGACGGGCGCGGAAAAAGCGAAGCAAGCAGCGCTAAAGATGTACTGTACGTCCCTCATAGACGCCCAGCGGGACATGGAAGACCACGGAGAGTCCGACCAGGAACGGGAGAGGAAGGACCCGACCGTGGATCGGGAGCAACCGAGCCCGCGAACGTCAACGAGGGCCCGAGGTCGCCAACCCGGCCCAAGAGGAATCGCGGGACAGGCAGGGGCACCGGAAACGGGCACCCTCACCGCAGCTGGGTGCACCAAGCCAGTGCCAGCCATGGGGGCGGCAGCCACCAGACCCAGCCGCGGAACTGTCGGAGCTGCAGGGGGGTGTCGCACAGCAAGAGTGCGACCGGAGGAGGAAGACGAAGAGCCCCGCCACCTTGCCCTATACGTCCGCGAATGCAACCAGAACCAATGCCGGGGTGCAAGACAGGAGGGAGAGGGACAAAGGCAAAGTGTGCAACCCCCATGAGGCGAACAAGGAGAGCCCCGAAACGCCCCAAGAAGCAGTCAGGGCGACGAAGACAGTATGCGACAGCGTCCACCCTACCAGAACAGCCTGTCCGGACAACAGGAACTCACAGGCAGGCAGGAAGAGCGCAGGGACACGCAATACCTGTCTGTCAGGAAGAACAACGGCTCTGCGATCCCCAACAGAGGAGAAGACCCGGAGGACCTCTGCACGCGGAGACCATGGATCTCCGACTGAACGTTCAACCTGAAAGCCACCGACTCGCCCGAAAGAGCGAACGCGTGAACCCACAGGAAGAACAAAGGCACCACAGGCCGAGAGCATCGACTGGGAGGGGCGTGTGCCCAGATCGCCAGCCCAGACGTTGATGCCCCATGGACAACCGGGAGCCCGAAGCTACCTCGCACAACGTATCTGCGACCACCCAGATCGTCGGCAGAGGGGCATGACAGGGCACGGCTGCAGAGAGCGTGCCCCGAGTGACCCAGGACCAAAGGGAGAAGTGGAGGGTCCCAGGCTGCTATGACAATGGACCCCCCTGGCAGAGCGTCCACCGTGAAAGGCACCGACTCGCCCGAAGGGTCATTGCGTGAATCCTCAGGAATAACAATGACACCAACAGGTCGAGAGCATCGACGTGCAGGGGCATGTACCCGACCACCAGCCCTGACAGTGAAGTCCCATGGAATAGTGGGAGCTCCAAGCCACCACACACGACGAATCTGTGACTAACCAGAATGTCGGTGGTGGGGCAGACCAGGGCCCGGGTGGCGAGAGAGAGAGAGCCCTGAGCGACCCAGAGTCCCAAAGGGTCGGTAAACGTTGCATGGGACGAGCCACAACCTGGAACGTGGCGGTCGACAGGGAGCGCGTCCAGTGCGTACCGAGCCAGGGTGTAGGAGACTATATCCAGGGAAAACAGGAGCTGGATACCGTCTCGCAGGAGAGGATCCCGAGCCTGTATCACCAGCATAGGGCCAAAATGCACCCGTCAGCTCCCGCGACATCACCTACGACAGAGGTCGTAGCGTCAGTCGGACCATGAGGACCAGCAGCACGAGAAACCGAGTGCTCATGAGAGAACAGGCGAGGGCCGACAAAACTAGCACCGGACTCATCGCGTCACAGGCAGTAGACGGTACCAGGAAAACACGAGAGAGGAAAATCCAGTGGCCGAGTTGCACCACCGGAACTACCCTTTACCCGTGCATGGACACGACCATGGTGGCCACGTCGCTAGGGTAGAGTCCACCTGATAACCGTTCGGCCCCACGTGCCTCGTGCCCAGTGAAGACGGGCGCAAGGGAGAAAAAGTCAGTGGGGACTCCCGTGACAAAGTAAGCAACCCAGTCTGAGAGGCGAGAAGACCGACCTGGAGATCTGACACGTGTTGAGACGTGGAAGTCCCTCCGAAACGGCTCTGAGTGCCACAAGCAAGCTCTACCCCCCCCCCCTTTCTGACGAAAAGGGAGTGACACACCACCACCCATCTGGGGGAGTCCATCCCGACAAAGCACGACCAGAGGGAGAGGGCTGACCGGCCTCGCACCAGCGGGGCCAACGCGATGAGGCCCGGCCGAGCGGGTGGACACCGTACTGGACACCGACCGTGACACGGCACGACGGTGCGAGCCGGAAGCAGGGGCAGCCGACAGGTAGGCGTGCAACACCCAGGCACTACGGAGCAAACAACCCCGTTGTAGACAGAGCGCAGAGTAAGCAGTCCCAGATGCCCAGCGAACAGGGAGCCGCAGCAGACCGTGGACCGGACGGCGAGGCAAAGGTGAGCAGCTATGCACAGCACAACCGGTAGTACGGGGACGAAGGACATAGCGAGCAGGAGGGAAACCCGCCGCACATAGCCCAGAGCGCGGCGAAGGGGACGCTGAGACAGCGACGTCGACGCTCCAGGAAGCAAACAGCAGGACCCCGACAACCAGGCCCCAAACGGGGCGGTTGAACGAGCACGGCAGGAGGAGCAGGTATACTGCCCTCGCGCAGGGCCGGCCCCAAGAAGAACAGTCCCGACAAGACCGAGAGGGACCGAACAACCAGTAGGACGACCATGCGGCCGAAGTCCGACCAGAGCAGGGGCCTATGGAGGCCTGGGCCCACCGAGAAGAACTGACGGCCCACCCTGCTCGGGGAAGGCCTATACCTCCGCGTCCGCAACCCGAACGTCACCTCAGAATGCCCTGCACAGCAGGTAGACACGAAGAGGGACAGACCAACCAGAAGGAAGAGGTCACGCCAGGGCTCGGAGGGCATCAGCACCCGGGCCCCCACACTCCAAAAGAAGGCAGTCCTGGAGGA
Source organism: Paralithodes platypus (assembly GCA_032716605.1). Lineage (NCBI taxonomy): Eukaryota > Metazoa > Arthropoda > Malacostraca > Decapoda > Lithodidae > Paralithodes > Paralithodes platypus. The sequence goes on along the minus strand of CM064493.1, from coordinate 18,064,764 downwards.
AGAGAATCCCGAAACTGCGACGATCACCAGGCCTGCAGAGTAAGGGAAGGGGGGGGGCCCCACCGCCGCCCCTACCGTTGGAGGAGGGCAACCCCCCCCCCCCCAGGTAGAACAGCAGGCGGAGGAGAGACAGCCAAAGAACGCATCCGCAACAGGGAGCACCCCCTTGGATAGAGGGGAAGAGGGAAGCAGAGGAACAATGAAGTGGGGGGTGCAGAAGAAGAATCCCCCCTCGCCGTCGAAAGTCAGTGTAAGCAGAGGAAGAGACAGCAGAAGCCGAACCGAGATGGAGAAAGCGCAGGAGACAGCAACACCGCCGCAGCTTGACAAGTAGCAGCACCCAAGGAGAGCTACAGTCGGAAATGAAGGAAAGAAGTCCGTAAGTGGGCCATGTAGAAAGAGAGACAGGTGTCGCCTGATGGCCTATGTACCCCGGTGGACTCCCAGTACATCGGAGGGCAACCAACCGGGAGGGGTCGGAAGACCTGTCGCCGCCAGAGTCCCTGAGTGTAAAACACCAGCCATACACCATCCATGTCATTGTAAAAGTAGGCAGGGAAGACAAATGACAGCATTGGTTAGAAGTAAAAACTAATCACAACCGCAAAATTGCGGGCCCATGTAGGTGTGGCCTATGTGACACCACAACCCGCAAAATCGCGGAATTCCACAAAATTGCGGGAATCCCGCAAAATCGCGGGACCATGGCGAGGCCAGGGCCATGCCAAAAAAGCAAAAGGTCTGAGACAACACCGAAGCAGGCCGCAAGGTTATGGGCATCTCCTATGAACTCCAAGCTTGGGAGAGGGCCTACAAGCTGAGTAGTGTCTTCCAAGTGAGCAAGCTCTCCAAGCTTGTGTGAGGGCCTACAAGCTGAGCAGTATCTCCCACGAACAGCACTGTAGCCTACCCATCTCAAACTGTCAAGGGAGCCTAGGGAGGGGAGGCAAAGAAGACACACCAGGGGAGAAGAGGTACATCCCCCAGGCACCTAGCATCTCCCCATGATCTCCAAGCCTGTGAGAGGGCCAACAAGCTGAGCATGTCCTCCAAGCTTGTGTGAGGGCCCACAAGCATAGCAGCATCTACCTTGAACAGTACAGTACCCATCTCAACCTAGCAAGGGAGGGGTGGCAAGGAAGACACACCAGGGGAGAGGAAGCACATCCCCTAGGACTCCTATATCAACTCATTATGATCTCCAAGCTTGTGCAATGGCCAACCAGCTGAGCAAGAACTCCAAGCTTGTGTGAGGGCCTACAAGCTGAGCAGTGTCTCCCTTGAACAGTACTGTACCCATCTCAACCTGTCAAGGGAGGGGTGGCAAGGAAGACACACCAGGGGAGAGGAGGCACATCCCCCAGGAAACCCATAGCATCTCCATATTATCTCCAAGCTTGGGAAGGGCCATCAAGCTGAGCAGTGTCTTCCCTGATAGTATCCCGACTCAACCGGTAAAGGGAGGGGCAAGGAAGACACACCAGGGGAGAGGAGGCACATCCCCCAGGACTCCTATAGCATCTCCAAGCTTGGGAAGGGCCATCAAGCTGAGCAGTGTCTTCCTTGAACAGGAACCCATCTCAACCGGTCAAGGGAGAGGCAAGGAAGACACACCAGGGGAGAGGAGGCACATCCCCCAGGACCCTTAGCATTTCCTAGAAACTCCAAGCATGGATGAGGGCCAATAAGCTGAGCATGATCTCCAAGCTTGTGTGTCGGCCCTCAAGCTGAGCAAAAATGCGGGCATTTCCTTATGATCTCAAAGCTTGGAAAGGCCATCAAGCTGAGCAGTGTCTTCCTCGATAGTATCCCGACTCAACCGGTAAAGGGAGGGGCAAGGAAGACACACCAGGGGAGAGGAGGCACATCCCCCAGGAACCACCCAACCCACAGAGATAGAGCATAGCCCAGGAAGAGACAGTGGCAGTGATGGTGGTTGCACAAACAGGGACCCCCGAAGGGCACCCCTGATCCGTGCATGAAAGAGAATGAATGCCCACCGAAAATGTGCCCTAAAACCGGCGATGAAGAGGGGGAGGGGGCTCCAGCTGGGAAAAACATGATGACACAGCAGGGAGCGCCGCCCCCCACTAGCCTAACCCAGAACAGTGTGGAACAGGCTAGCCCCTAGAAGAACAGCTACATCTCGCCGACAGCAAGAAAGGGCACGAGTTCAAGGTGGGCGAAAGATGGAGATGAAATGTAAATGGGAAAAACAAGCCAGCAAAAGCAGGCTCCTCTAAAGCTGTGCATGGTGGCCCACAAGCTTTACAGTGTCTTCCGAGAAACAAACGCCCAACCAACCAGGCCAAAGGTTGTTGGGCAGCAGGAAAGACACACCAGGGGAGGCGAGGACATTCCCCCAGGATCCACCCTACCCGCAATAGAACGAGCATAGCCCAGGAGAGAAACCGAGGCATGTAGGGGGTTATGCACACATGGGGACCCCGAAAGTGCAATAAAGAGGATGAATGCCCACTGAAATCGTGCCCTAAATCCGGCGATGAAGAGGGGGAGGCTCCAGCTGGGAAAAACATAATGACACAGCAGGGAGCGCCGCCCCCCACTAGCCCAACCAAGTCCAGGAATAGGCTAGCAAAACAGCAACATATCGCCAACAGCTAGCATGAAAGGGCACGAGATCAAGGTGGGCGAAAGGATGGAGGTGAAACAGTAAGGCAAAAACAAAAACCAGCAAATGAACACTGGTGAGAAAAAGGGGGGCATAGCCGTCAGCAGAGAATGTGTCAGGTGCGAAAAAACCCTGTGGTGTGACGAATCTTAAATCACACTACGCCTGGCCCCTTGAGGCACAATGAAGGCTCGAAAGGGGCGACTCGGGAATAACGCTATAATTCGGCCGACACAAACTCTACAACACGAGCAACGCCACCACCGAATTTCTGTTTTTTACCAAACGTAAACACCTAGGCTATGAAACATGAAAACTCATCTGGGCATAGCAAAAACCTGAATGAGAAAACCAGCTAATAAGCCAACACCATGCCCAGAACTAACTGAAAAGACAATATGAATAGAAAAAGAGTGAATAAACATGACGGGGGAAGCAAGGCGCCCCCCGAACCTTCGGCATAGACTATTATCACACGCGACCTCCATATGATACATTCCAAACATTCTGGAGCCCATTTCACATGTGCCCTAAACCACGGAGCATCTGTCTAACATAAATGAAGGCTAAAGAAGCCGAAAAATGAGGGTGACAGGGTGGATGGAAGAGCACAAGGCAGAGACGTCTGAATCATATGAGGGCGCGGGTGAAAATTATGGTTGGCCAACGCGCAGGCGCTCAGGTTCGCCCAGATGTAAACATGGACAGGAGACGGGCTGGGCTATCAGCTGTATCTCAGGTAAATCCCTTTTTCTTCTCTTCTATGCGTTTTTCACCTTCGGTGGTAGTTTTGGTTAATGTACAACGTCTCCTAGAGCAAGTTAAGGAGTAGACTCTAGACGTTTTCTTATTTAACCGCGGTTGGGATGACGACATAGCAGTCAAAATAGACAAGTCGTCATTGCAATTAGGTTAATAGCCTTGACGTTGGATTTGCCAAGACTACTAACAAATATGTTGTTTGATGTACACTCGGATACCATAGTCTCTAGCCCACTCAGGAGAAATCGTGGACCCCATATGTTTTTCTCTATGCAATTATTATAGGTTTGACTCCTGTAAGGAGATAAAGAAAACCTAATATTTAGTAGTGGCCCCGTAATCATTGACGAACATGCCTATTACATAAGGCATCCTCTTCAAACACTAATCCGCCGTAGTTTGAATCTACCGCGCAGAGCATTTAAAATCTGAGGAGCCTTCATCATGAGCGCACGCGACCTCACTCATGGCTTCAGTCATTATGAATTGGGTTCTCACTACGAAAAAACTTCGTAAAAAATAAAAAACAAAAAGAAAATAAGAATAACTATCCAATAAGCTTTCCATCATATCGTGGATGTACTTGTGTGGATCTTTGACCAGACGCTGATTCAGGCGTCATTCTTCCTTCACTGACATATCAAGTAAACCAAAATCCTTAATACATCAACGAATGGGAAGGGGATGGTCGGAAGGGCCCCAGTCGTCAATGATTACGGGGCCACTACTAAATATTAGGTTTTCTTTATCTCCTTACAGGAGTCAAACCTATAATTTATTAGTGGCCCCTCCATCATTGACGAACATGCCTGATTTCTAAGACTGGAGGGGGACATTCGTAATCATATCATAACTCTAGAAAAGCAGATAATCAAACAACCACATAGTATTCTTACTTTTGTAAAAATGAGATATTCGGGTGCATAAACTTTATATAGCCTAAATCTTCAAAAAGGGGTACAAGCAGGAGCGTGCTTCAAAGAAGCCTGCTTGAAAAAGGGTTAACTCTGAGACTCTGTGCACAGATCTGCTAGTTAAGAAGGCACCCCACTTAAAGTAAGTGGTGAAAACTAAACAAAAAATTATAAGTTTACATGTGCACATATAAACCCCATTAACTAGTGGATATATTCCTAAAAATATAACCAAACATAAATGAATTCTTGTACATTCGTAGAAGTACTGAACTCGTGTACTTATGCAGAAGTAATTACTGCAAAAGTAAAAGTCGTAGTTGCCACTACCGAGATTTCTCAAAAATCTATTGCTTCACAGCCAAAGCTACTTACAACAAGAATTGTCGTAACACTACTATTGGCCTTTAGCACAATTTCCTGCAATGAATACTACAGAGACATTTTATAATACAATGCCTACAACCAGTATCACAGCTCGTATGTTCCGAACACATACTCCGGAGGGGTCTAGGATGTCCTATGTCACACTAACTGCACCCTCCCCCCCCTTTTTCTTGAAATTAAACAAAACGTGACTAAAAGGGCCACCTAGACCCTCTGTCGTAAAGCTATACATGGCAAGGAAGGTTTGTCCAGAGCTACTGAAAGGTATCGAGGCAAAAACTCCAGATTAGAGGCCCACAACTGTGTGGACGTAATAACTTCCACCGAAAGATTATTAAGGAAACGTAAAGAGGCTGTCCCCTTTGCGTAAATCGTGGGTCTTACCCACAATGCCGGGATTCTTCTCTTTAAAGTCCTCGACCAAGAGAGAAGCCAGTGTACGCTCCATCAATCGTTCACCCGGACTTGCGACCCATAAAGCACCCTGGTGATTTAGAGGTGCCACTCTTAAATATTTGGTTAGAGCTTGCACTGGGCAAAAAAGATGGTGCACCTTTCCCCTGTTTAACGCCGGCACCGTGAACTCTGAAAACACGTGTTCACTGTGCTCAATCTCGGCTATGAATCCTGGGGAAGGTGCAATGTGAATACACTCATGAAGCCTATCAAACCTGATGCAATTAGGTGCGTTGCTCATCGCCGCCAGCTCAGATACTCTGTTCCCGGTAGCCAAAGCCATAAGGAATACTGCCCTTTTGTAAAATTTGCAGTCTTTGGTACATACGGGAACGAGAATAACGACGATGCTTTGTCCAGAGACCAGGTAGGCCTGAGCTGACGGGGAGGTGGGCGGAGTTTAAAACCTGCCCACATAAATCACTTTCAGATAAATGTTTCTGCATGAACAGATAAATTAAATAATAAACAACCAACGCCACCGAGGGCACTGTTTGTTTTGTTCTAAGAATCCGAGACGTAAAAGCTTTCCAATGCGATTGAAACTGTCGCTTTGTAGACTGGATATATTGATTCGTGAATATTTTGGTCACGTCGCTACCATAAGGTGCTAGCCACTTGGCCTCCTGAATGTCCAAAATGAACAAGTCCGCGAGGTTTCTAGGTTGACAAAATCTAAGTGGAACAACCCGACCAGGAGGGACACTGGGTGCGGGCACCACATGTTCAAATGCTGGTACCACACTGCGCCGGCCACAGGGGCGCGATTAGCGAGACTATGCCTCGCTAATCCTGTAGTTTGTTGACTACGTGGCACATTAGAGACGCGTCTGGCGGCGGAAAAGAGATAAATGGAACTCAACCTGTTCTCGTCCGTCATCAGAGCGTCAGGTCCGCCCGCCGGCGTTAACGTCCGGCGGGTGAGGTACGACTGTGAGTATCGCCATACACCTTGGCTGTGGCTGTCCCTCGCTTGCGAGCTCGGTATACTCCCTCAACGGGAGCCCTCGTCCGAGTCCCGTAAAGGTTTATGATAATTAAAAGCTCACATAGCTCATTAACACATTGAAAGCAGAGCTGGTGAGCAAAATCATAAAGTATACTAATTAATTTAATTTATATTTAATTGTATTAAAATAAATTACTATAAATAAACACAATATCATCATAATATCATCATAGAACATATATATGTTTATTATGATTCAGCTATTAAATTATTTCATTAACAAATAAAAATAAGATAGGGCTACCTGAGCTTAACGGCGTTGAACCTACAGCAATGAGAGGTTCAAGTGCCGACACGACAAGAGACTGGGGGAAAACTACCCCGCCCCCGGGAACTACCTGGTCACCTGGTGCAACACCGGTACTCCGCCCTGGAAAGAGAATTTTCCGGGGATTAATGCTCATAGGGTTACACCCAAAAAACGGTACAAAATATGTGCCTCAAAACCGCCGGTCAACGAACCGTAGCACTCCACCACTACTTTTCGGTGTCCTTTAGTATCATATTAAAGATTTCAGCATATCTTTACCTGTCCAGAAGATTTAAGCATATCTTCTGAATCCTCATAAAGATGAAGCATATCTTTATTAAAGATGAAGTCTTTCAAGCATCCCTTTACACTTGAAACACTAGTAAGATTCCGGCATCTTTTTATCCCATAAAAAGTCTAAGCCTATCTTAATCTCTAATCTGGCGTCACCCAGAAGCCCTCATAGATCGCCGTCTTGAAGGCCGTGATACCCTATTGTATCAATCAATTGTTTGGCAAATTATCGCGAATTGCAAATCAGTTAATATAACCACCCAAAGGTACAACCGCCGGGTTTTATATGCAATGTTAAACCAATTGTACCTGCCCCAGACCTCTTTGTAAAAAGGTCGCCGGGAGGGAAAGACTAAACAAACAAACGGCATTGTTTCAATGGCTTATTAAAGATTTCAGCATATCTTTTATCTGTCCAAAAGAATTAAGCATAACTTCTTAATCCTCATAAAGATGAAGCATATCTTTATTAAAGATGAAGTCTTTCAAGTAACCCTTTACACTTGAAACACTAGTAAGATTCAGGTATCTTTTTATCCCATAAAAAGTCTAAGCCTATCTTAATCTCTAATCCGGCTTCTCCCAGAAGCCCTCATAGATCGCCGTCTTGAAGGCCGTGATACCCTATTGTATCAATCAATTGTTTGGCAAATTATCTCGAATCGCAAATCCGTTAATATAACCACCCGAAGGTACAACCGCCGGGTTTTATATACAAGGACCCCAATGGAAATACGCCTAACGGACTTATTGGGCTATCCTTAGTTGGAATTATGCAAGGCTGGTACATGTCATATTTATAACTTACTATGTGGTACCAACTCTGTAAATTGCTAACTGAATAAATATTATTATTATTATTATTATTATTATTATTAATGTCAAACCAATTATACCTGCCCCAGACCTCTTTGTAAAAAGGTTGCCGGGAGGTAAAGACCAAACAAACACACAGCATTGTTTCAATGGCTTTGAAAAGCAGAGAAAACCAAGGCCAACAGGTGTCAGCCTGATCACCTAGAAAACTGAGTGGAGCCCCCCTCGACGGGAATAACTCAGGAAGCCTGATCCCAGGCTCGACCATAGAAAACGCAGTTTCTGATGAGCACTCAAGCGACCAAACTCGTCGGGGTAACTTACCTATTTGAGCCATCCTGACTAAAACTCGGTAAACAAAAACGGTGTTCTCGGAGCAACGAGAAAAACGCCGGAAAGGTAACCCCCACCAAACGAGACATTTTAACACATTTTATACGAAGGGTGTGCGCAAAAATAGGGATACCTGAACAGGAGGGCGTAATGCATAAAGCAAAAACCGGGGCAAAGGTAGCCATGACAGAGACTGGTGGGATAAATACTCCAGGTTCTGCATAGACCCGCCGGGACCCAGCTCTGGAAAAAAGAACATTTTCAGGAATTAATGCTCATAAGGTTAACCCAAACATGTTCGCACACAAGTGTTAAATAACCCGCCGGGTAACGAGACGTAATACTCAACGACGACAGCTCGCTACGCGGTGGGGTTTCCTAAGTAAAAGATTTCAGAATATCTTAATTTGTCCAAAAGATTTATGAATACCCTCTGACATAATATATAAAGACCAGCATGGCGTTTATAACTGATGAAGTCTTTCCGGTGGTGTTTGTTTCAAGATTCAATTTTGGAAAAAAAAAAACTAAAAAAGACGCCCCGAATTATCTCGTAGATAAAAAACTGGGAAGCCTGACAAATATACGAGATCTAACTTCTCCCGAAGTATCTTTTTAGATCGCCGTATGTTGAAGGCGGCGATACAAAACGTATCCCTCAATTGTCTGGTTAACTAACTGAATCGTAAATTTGTTATTCCCATCCCTCCAAGGAGCACCTGCCGGGTGTGAATATTAGTTTTTAAAAAACGTTAACCCCAATTGTGCCCTAAAGCGCCGTATGTTGAAGGAGGCGATACACAATGCATCCCTCAATTGTCTGGTCAACTAAACTGAATTTTGCAAATTCGGGCATCCCACCCTTCCAGGTTGCACCCGCCGGGTGATTTAAAGTTTAAAAGTTAACCCCAAATGTTCCTAACTCCACTTCTTTGTAAAAGATCGCCGGGGAGGAAATACAAAGATCGCGAATTGCAAATCAGTCAATATAATCACCCAAAGGTACAACCGCCGGGTTTTATATGCAATGTCAAACCAATTGTACCTGCCCCAGACCTCTTTGTAAAAAGGTTGCCGGGAGGGAAAGACTAAACAAACAAACAGCATTGTTTCAATGGCTTATTAAAGATTTCAGCATATCTTTCACCTGTCCAAAAGAATTAAGAATAACTTCTTAATCCTCATAAAGATGAAGCATATCTTTATTAAAGATGAAGTCTTTCAAGTATCCCTTTACACTTGAAACACTAGTAAGATTCAGGCATCTTTTTATCCCATAAAAAATCTAAGCCTATCTTAATCTCTAATCCGGCTTCTCCCAGAAGCCCTCATAGATCGCCGTCTTGAAGGCCGTGATACCCTATTGTATCAATCAATTGTTTGGCAAATTATCTCGAATCGCAAATCCGTTAATATAACCACCCGAAGGTACAACCGCCGGGTTTTATATGCAATGTCAAACCAATTATACCCGCCCCAGACCTCTTTGTAAAAAGGTCGCCGGGAGGTAAAGACCAAACAAACAGACAGCATTGTTTCAATGGCTTTGAAAAGCAGAGAAAACCAAGTCCAACAGGTGTCAGCCTGATCACCTAGAAAACTGTGTGGAGCCCCCCTCGACGGGAATAAACCAGGAAGCCTGATCCCAGGCTCGACCATAGAAAACGCAGTTTCTGATGAGCCCTCAAGCGACCAAACTCGTCGGGGTAACTTACCTATTTTAGCCATCCTGACTAAAACTCAGTAAACAAAAACGGTGTTCTCGGAGCAACGAGAAAAACGCCGGAAAGGTAACCCACACTAAACTATACATTACAGGAGGGCGTAATGCAATTGTGCCCTAAAGCGCCGTATGTTGACGGAGGCGATACACAATGCATCCCTCAATTGTCTGGTCAACTAAACTGAATTTTGCAAATTCGGGCATCCCACCCTTCCAGGTTGCACCCGCCGGGTGATTTAAAGTTTAAAAGTTAACCCCAATTGTTCCTAACCCCACTTCTTTGTAAAAGATCGCCGGGGAGGAAATACAACAACAGCATAGTTTTATATTGGCTTTGCAAAACCGAAAAAACTACAAACAACACGTGTCCGTATGAACACTGTTAGGTGGGTACAGCCAACCCGCCGGGAATCAGAAGGAGCCTGAAACAGGCACCCCAGAGACGCAGTCCTGGGGAGCCAGACACCCACTCGCCTGGGAAACAAGCCTGTTTTTAAACCACGCGTGGCCAAAACTCGGCAACCAGCCGGGGTTATCAAGGTGAAACCGAGAAAAATCCGCCGGAAAAAACCCACCCCGTCCAGATACCATCTGAACGCACCACCGGACCGAGGCGTAGCCAAAACACAACTAACGCCGGGCCCAACATAGTCCGTGGAATTAGCCAATACACAACTAACCCAGGACACATAAATAGTCCGTGGAATTAGCCAATACACAACTAAACCAGGACACACATCACACAGTAGTACATATTTAGAAAATAAATCAATAACACTTGTACTGTATATGTGGTAAAGCTACGAGAGGCTGGCTAGGCCTAGGCAGACGGATAACATTAACATGTCGGAATATAAGCAAAAAGCACTGAATTATATCACAACAGGAACCACCGCCAACACACCACTGTAGCAAATACTTCCGGCAAAGGGAAGAACTGACTCGGGACCCAGAAAAAACTTCACTAAGTGAAGAAAAATACGCTGGGAACGTCAGCAAAAATATGCTACCTCATCAGAAAGATAAAAGGAAGCAATAACGCGTAATGAAAGCCGCCTGCATCACAAAGCTAGCTAACTGTGAAAAAGTTCACCTGTCCACAACCGGACCACGAGGGTACATCCGAAATAGATGCCCCAAACACACGACCCAAAATACACTGCACTGCGGGCAACCAGCCCAGGACACTCCTGCTACGCATATCCTAACCTTACTCGATACATCCCGGAGTAAACAAATGAGAAAAAACTCACTAGGGACGCAGCAAATGCGGAACCAGCGGAGCGTGGAGAGACACGTCCGGGCCGGCTGACCACAGAGCAGAGAAGGAAGAATGACGCCTGAATCAGCGTCTGGTCAAAGATCCACACAAGTACATCCACAATATGATGGAAAGCTTATTGGATAGTTATTCTTATTTTCTTTTTGTTTTTTTATTTTTTACGAAGTTTTTTCGTAGTGAGAACCCAATTCATAATGACTGAAGCCATGAGTGAGGTCGCGTGCGCTCATGATGAAGGCTCCTCAGATTTTAAATGCTCTGCGCGGTAGATTCAAACTACGGCGGATTAGTGTTTGAAGAGGATGCCTTATGTAATAGGCATGTTCGTCAATGATGGAGGGGCCACTAATAAATATCTATCCGGATTGATTTTTTTATAGAACTTGCTTTTCAATAAATAATATATATAATCGTTTTGTAGTTGATTTATGGAAAATTCCATTCATAAATTTGTTTCCATAGATATGCTTCCATAACTAGAAATAGGTGAAGTCCACGAATTTGTATGAGTAGGCTAGAGACTATGGTATCCGAGTGTACATGAATAAAAGGAGATGTGTCAGATGATTGAAGGTCACAGTTGCTCGCACGTTTAGGGCTAGCAAGACATACAGTATTATGAAAAACATGTATCCATCATATAATTTACTTTTTCTCACTTCACTCACTCACCCCCACAATTTACCGGAGGATAACAAGTTTTTCACAATACCTGTACGTAGACGGAGGTCTTTTTAAAAAAAAAAATTTTCACCAACCAACTTTACTTCTAAACTCAATTAATGAACTTAACAAATACATGTGGCACTCCAAGGACTTGAACCTAGGATATTCACTCTGAAATTCCGCGTATTTATGCATTAAGCTATCAAAACAAAAGAGTGAGACACATTACCTGTTGTTGTGGTCATGATCCAGTATGGCCGGCACACAGGAGGAGGAGAAGGGGGCGTTGTCTTCAAATATAGCAAAACAGGGAGGTAGGAAGAGTTGTGTGTGTGAATTTGTGTTTTGTCTGTGTGTGTTCGTTGTTTTATGTTGTGTTTTGTGTTTTCCCTGTTCTTGCTCTGTTTTGAGTCGCCACCCCCAAAAAACGGAAAAAAAAAGGAAAAGAGGGAAAAATAAAATAAAATAAATAGGAAAAGTGGGGATTGGGTCTGAGTAGATAGATAGACAGATAGATAGGAAGAGAGTTGAGTATCTTGTGTCTAGGTATTAGAGAGAGATAATTAATTACCAGTATGTAACTTATGTGTTTGCATGACAGAGAGAACGGAAGTGTCAGAGAATAAGTATGTGAGAGAATATGTGTTTGTATCTGTATCTCTGTGTGTATGTGAAAGAGAACAGTAAATAAGAGAGTGAGGTATATTTTACCTGTTATATAAAATGTAAAACTTGCAAAACAAATAAACCAAAATAGGAACAACAAAAAATACAGACAAAAGAACTTATCAAAATCATTACGTGGAAATAACGCATTGAATATTTAGCAAAATAATACTATGTTGTTGAGGTAGTCATGGTCCGGTATGTGTTGGCACACACGGAAGAAAGAGAGTTGTCCTCAAATATCAGGAGGCAGGGAGGTAGAGAGAGAATATGAGAGTTAGTGTCTTGTGTGTAAGTGTCAGAGAGAAAGAGAATTATGTATATGTGTGTGTGCATGGGAGAGAGAGAGAGAGAGAGGGTAAGAATATGAGCATCTGTGTGAATATGTGTGCTCCTAAATGTGCTTGTAGGTGTGAAGAGAGAATGAACGAAAAAAAAAAAAACTTTTTACAACAGCCTCCTGAGCCAAAGCCCTTATGAGGCTGGACAGCGGTGGTTTGAAAGCTTCAAAGAATGATAAAGAAAAGGTGGCTAAGAAAAATTATGATGGTAATTAAGAAGAGGCAACTAAAAATGACGATGAAAATGTTAAGTTAGAGACACTAAATGTATGTGTGTGGTGAAGAGGGTGGAGAGGTTACAGGAGGAGATCAGGGAAGAGTTCAAGAGAGCAATAGAAAGACGACTAGGTAGGTTTGACTTGAAGGGTATGGAGGAAGTGGAAGAGGTAAGCAAAGTGTTTAAGGAAGAGATGTGTGTAACATGTGAGGAGGTATGTTCAGTTAGGAGAAGAGGGAGGGGAGTGAAGGGTACAGCATGGTGGACTGAACAGGTAAAACTAGCTGTTGAAGAGAAGAAAAAAGTGTAAACATATTGGTTGGGTAGTAGAGGGAATGAAGATTTGGAGAAAAGGGAGACGTACTTGCAGAAAAAGAGAGCAGTGAAGGAAAGTAAGAGAAGAGTAGATAAGGAATTTGGAAGGAATCTGAGTGTAAAATGGAGGGAGTACATACAAAAATACAATGGTTTAACGTCATTTTTCCATTACATGCAATGTAACGGCTCAGACGGGGTTGCCTTTCAGTAGTTGGAGTGTACTGTAGTACAAAAATGTCCCACCACAGCACTGCCCCACCAAGTCATCACTGTGGCTGATGTTGGTATAGTGATAACCGTGCCTCAGCAAGACTCAACAGAGTCCCCCTGCAGCACTTGCACCTGCAGTATCTGCAACCACACCAGCCTTAACAGTGTTACAAAAAGACAGCACCATAACAAGACTCTACTGTATATTAGGCAATTGGACTATAGAACAATAAAGTCCTTCCCCAACACTGCTCCAACATGCAAACACTGTTGCCAACACAGGTGTGGTGCCAAACAGCGCCCAGGTAAGACTCGGTCCCCTGTGGCACCTATCCGCACCCCACCAGCCTCGGCAGTGCCATACCAAGACAGTGCTAAGATAAAGACTTTATTACATAGTAATGGCTCTTGGTCCACAAGTCTATCGCCGTCCCCCCTATTAGTCGCCTTGTACGACACACAGTACGATGCGTGAGTGTAAGAAACTGTTCTGGAAAGAGGTCAAGAAAGTTAGGGAGGGTAGCAAGGGAAGTAGTAAGGGTGTGAAAGACAAGAATGGGCGAGTGTTAGCCGAGAAGCAAGAGAGTCGAGATAAGGAGGGAGTACTTCAACGAATTGTTGAACGTAAGGAATGAAACGCCAACAAACGTAGTTGGATGGGGTATGGGATGGAGAAGAAGAAAAGTAGTGGAGGAGGTGGGGATCGGGAGGTCAGAAGTGTGTGAAGCCATGAAAAGAGTGAAGATGGGGAAAGCATCAGGAATAGATGGGGTGTGTGGGGAAATGCTGAGGTATGGTGGTGATATAGTGATCGAATGGGTATGGAAAATGGGTAAACTATCATGGGAGAAGGGAAGTGCACCTGATGACTGGAAGACAGGCATAATAGTCCACCTGTATAATCTATTTTTGTAAATAATTTCATCACAACACCAAACACCTCCAATGAAATTATTGGAATTAGAGGAAAGAGGAGTATGTGGTAATCACCAGGGGATATGTCTTCTAAGTGTAGTAAGGAAGATGTACAGTAGGGTAGTGATCGAGAGAGTGAGAGCGAGAACGGAGAAATGGTTAAGTGACGACCAGGGCGGGTTTAGGAAGGGAAGAGGATGTGTAGACCAGAATTTTGCATTGAAATGTGTTGTGGAGAAATATCTGGAGAAGGGAAAAAAGTTGGGCAAGAATGTTAAGTGCGGCGTACCGCCAGCCTTGTTTACACTACGCGTAGTGGCGTCGGACCTTTGCCATCATGTTCCCGTCTATTTTGACTGCCTTTGGATACAATAATATGTTGAGGGGGGGCTTTGCCCCCCTCACCCCCCATGACATATTGTCATCATCATATATATTGCCAGCAGGGGGCAAATTAACGAAAAAATTGCCGTCAAAATAGACGCGAAATTAACCTCACGCATCCTACTGCGTGTCGTACAAGGCGACTAATAGTGGGGATGGCGATAGACTTGTGGACCAACAGCCATTACTATGCAATAAAGTCTTTATCTTAGCACTGCCTTGGTATGGCACTGCCAAGGCTGGTGGGGTGCGGATAGGTGCCACAGGGGACCGAGTCTTACCTGGGCGCTGTTTTGCACCACACCTGTGTCGGCAACA